>CM065777.1:165852705-166180205 GCA_033296515.1 Macrochelys suwanniensis
CAGATCTATTTTCCATAATCCATCTTGGTTGGCATTGCTTATATTATCCTCCTTTAATTCTTTATTAATCCTGTAACAGCTGTTCCATTATTTTGCTTAAGATCAATGTCAGGCTGAAAGGCCTTTAATTACTTAGTTCATCCCATTTACTCTTTTAAAATATCCTTATTCTGTGGGCAGTTAGTCCTCCTGCATTTACCTTCTTTAACATTATTTTACAATAAAATTAATACCTGTGACTTTTGTGCAGTAGTTTCTAAACTATGTTTAAGGAGATAGTTATATTCAAGCATTTACCTAAACATTTTGAGGTTTAGATTATTCATTATTTTCTAGAGTGTTTCCTACTTGGATTTTTCTAGTGTTGTGTTTGACCTTGTCAACCAGTGTCTGTTTTTAAAGAACTCCACAGTCTCTCCTAAGTGACAGTCTTAAGGTACCCCCTAGCATTTTACAATGTTAAATTACTTCTGTTAAGCAACTAACTGTAATGAAACTGATCAGTGACAGTGACCCTAGGCATCCCGCAGAGCCGTCCGTAGGGTATGGCGAATCCGGGCGACTGCTCCGGGCCCTGTGCTTTGGAGGGCCCTGCGGACCAGTGCGCATGCGCAGTGCGTGAACTGCTGGCAGGGGGAGGCTACCCCCAACCCTGTACCTTCCACCTGAGGGAGAGCATGCGGCGCTGCCGCCGCGGCCTCCATGGCCCAGGGAAGGCAGACGAAGTGGCCCCAGACCCCTGGAGCCCAGTGGCACTGCCAAAGCAGAGTGTGGATGGGGCCATGCCTGGCTGTTTGGGGAGGCACCGCCTTCACTGCCTGGCATGGTTGGTCACGGAAGTGACGGATTCATCACTCCACCCCGGGCACCGCATCCCCCTAGGGACGGCCCTGGCATCCCGTATTCATATCCCACACACTACTGCAATGATATTTGTTCAAAATATGCCTTGTGAGGTATCATTTAAAAACTAATAACACACTGGTTATTAATATAATTGTAAAATGCATGTGTTAATGTTATATGTGAAATTATGAATTCTCTCTGTGTGATGTTATTAGAACAGAGGTTCTCAAACTGTGGTCCACGAGCTTCATTCAGGTGGTCCGTGGATAACTCCCTCTAAGGTGCACGCCTTGCCGCACACAAGAGAATGAAGGGCCACCCACCTAATTAGTGGAGCCGTGCAGGCGCAGCTCTACTAATTAGGTGCCTGGACCCTGGAGAAGACGCACATGTAAGGTGAGGTGTTGGCCTTGGGGGGGAATAGGGAGTAGGTGGGAGGGGTCAGTGGGGTGAGAAGAGGGGGTGGGAGGAATTTGGGACATGCAGGGCTGCGGCGGCCAGAGAAAGTGGCGACTTTCCCCAGCTCTGCAGCTGCTTGGGAGAGACGGCCCTCCTTCCCAGCCTCAGCTCTGTGGCTGCTATTGCTGGGGAGAGACCCTACTCCTTCCCAGCGGCAGCTCAGGGGCTGCTGCCGTGGGAGAGAGAGGGAGAGACCCCCCTCCTTCCCAGCCCCAGATTGGGGGCTTCCACGGCGCATTAGAAAGCTAAGACCAGGCCTGCACAACATGTGGCCCACATGGGCTCACTGTGCGGCCCGCGGGGGGGTGAGTAGGTGGGCTCACTGTGCGGCCCAAAATCTGGGACTGTGTCCGTTGGTCCTTTTTGCTGCTTGTCTCTGGGCTGGGGGTTGTCCCAATGCTGCAAAGAGGGTGTTCCCAAAGGAAGGTGCTTGCTTCTAACCCCCGAGGCCGTCAGTATGTCTGCTCTTCTCTGGTCAGCCCACTTGACAAGTTTGATTGTCCTTGGTCCGGTTCCCATCCCCTCTCCAAGGGTTGCAGCTGTCTGGAGATGCCTACCTTCCACGCCTTCCTCATTCACACCTCATTCATTCAACAGGGCAATTGAATATAAAGTGGGGGGAAGATCTTATTCTACTTCTAGCAAAAATACATTTTTCTTTTACCTTAATTATACTACCTTAGGGGCCTGCTATAACATATTACCAAGGTTCAATACAAAGTCATATAAGTTATACAAAAAGGCATAATGCAGAGATTTATCTACAACTGCATTGATTGACTGTTGTGTGCAGTAATATAGTGACCCCTGGGGGGGTGAAGAGGGGTGTGATGGTGGGGCTGAGCGGGGAGGGGGCGGGTCCTATTTTACTGCTGTGATCTGGTCCCCTTATGCGCGCTGTTTCTTTCCCCCTCTACAGGCTTCCACACCCCAGCGCTGGTGAAAGAGGGGTTGTTTCCGCGGGGCGGTCGGCGCTGGGGGCGGGGGGGTGTTTCCGTGGGGCTGAGGGGTTTCGGCCCTCAGCTGTTTTCTTTGGAGTAATATGGCTCTTGCCGCTTTTCAAGTTGTGCAGGCCTGGGTAAGACTATTGATATTAAAATATGAGTTGTGTGCTTTTATTTGTAGAACAAAAAAGTTTTATTATTACGTTTTTTTTATGTAGCAGTTTTATGCAAAGGACTTTACAATAGTTAACTAATGGTACAAACAACATTTGGAAAGCTCAGTAAGTGGTCTGCCGAGACCCTCAGCAATTTTCAAGTGATCCACGAATAGAAACGTTTGATAACCACTATATTAGAACATGTTTAATTCCAGACAGCCAAGCCTAGGTAAATGTGATAAACAGGTCTGTCCTAGACAAAGGAATGGGGGCTTACCTCAATTTACATATTAGCAGTAAACAAAACCACTGAGCTAAACCAGCAGACATATTATGATCCTGAACTCGAGAAACAGAAACTTAACATGGCTCCTGCACCCCACAAAGACGCAGGAGGCTGAATCCCCAGGAGGCCTTCCTGCCGTCTAAGACAAAAACAATCCCTTTGGTGATATGAGGAACAGAGAGACACTCCGTCTTTATCCTTTCCCTTAGAGACAAAGGAACCAAGCAATTTGATCTCTGTGATGGATCCTGAGCAGGCTGGTCAGTAAAAACTGAAAAGGAGAGTGAAGGTGAGAGAAACAATCTTGAACAAAGACTATATCTAGCTAGATTACGTCTTTTAGATGCGTGTTTTCATTTTTATTTTCTTGTACCCATTTCTATCTTTATTCCTTCTACTTGGTATCACTTAACCTATGTTTTTTGTTAATAAACTAGTTTTATTTTTACTATAAACCAATTGAGTGTTGTGTTTGAAGGGAAGGGTGTGTTTACCCCAGTTAAATTAATAAACTGTAATGTGACTGACTTTCTCAAAAAGAGCAGCAAACTTAATATCTTCTGTGAATGCAGAATGGTAGGGGCTTTACAATGCAGAGAAACATCTCTGAGGAGCTTGGGAGCTGAAGTTCACTGATGATTACCTGCTAGGTGAAGTTTGTGGAATTTCCAGTGAGGAAGACAGACTGGTGTGGCAGGGAGCTGACACAGTCTAATTTCTAGTAAAGCTCACTCTTGCTAAGACAGAGAGGTAACACTGTGGCTCACAGCTCCAGCTATCTCCAGCAGTGTAAAAACAACGAGGAGTCCTTGTGGCACCTTAGAAACTAACACATTTATTTGGGCATAAGCTTTTGTGGGCTAGAACCCACTTCATAGCCCTTAACCCACTTATAGCCCACGAAAGCTTATACATTTGTTAGTCTCTAAGGTGCCACAAGGACTCCTCGTTGTTTTTGCTGATACAGACTACGGCTACCCCTCTAAAACCTGTCTCCAGCAGTGTGTTACAGACAGATACAGCAATGGTCCCGTATACAGTAATACCCTTTCCAGCTCAACAGGTCTCCCAGGTATGGACTTTAGTACTCATTAGGTACACTCTATATACATATAGGTTGCTCACAGCAGACTCTGCTCTTTGCGTAGATCTGTACATTGCTGTAGGGTTTTTGCCTGATTATTAGATAAAAATATAAAATGTTTGCATTTTTGTTTTGCCTCTCTCTGCTATATATAGGACCAATGTTTTGGCTACAAGAGAGTTTTTATACATTAAATATATGCTTTTATTAAATATTGATATATAAAGTGTTTTATACAAATAAAATAATTGTATGTATTTTCACATCAGATGTTCTCTAAGCCATAACATCATTTTGGTATCAAATAAAGATGATTTAATATCTTATTTCTTAGCTTTTTCCAGTAAAATTCCCAGCTACCTTTATTAACACAGCCTTCTTTAAAAGGCCATTTCTTGTTAGTCTCGTGTGGTTGTTTAGTACCTGTTTCACTGTACTTTACTCTTTTTGCCCATAGTTCTTTAAATAGTCAAGTGACATCACTGTGCATCACCAAGAGTAGAATGGTAGAGCAGATGGAAGTACATATTACCTGTTGTTACAACTCCCAGTAGACATTAACTCATTCTAAGGTGAGCCACTAGCTGGCAGCATTATATAAAATATGAATAAACTGGTGTTTAAGAATACATGTGACTGCTTTAAAAAGTATTACCTGATAACAGGTAAGATTCTATGAAAAATGCAATTAAAAATAACCTTGAATAATTCTTCCATAGAGCCCGTAGAAGTAGCTACAGTAAGCTATGAACACGAGGCTTCTGGCGTTAACCTTGGAAACTGCTGCTTTAATGTCTTGCTCAGACTGCACCCTTGTGCCTGGTTTCTGTCTCTTTCTAAAAAAAAACATTTCAAAGGATACATTTTCATTAAAAGGTTACTGCTAGAAGGTGGAAAAATCACAACTGGAAATCAGTATTATTTATTATTATTATTTTATTATTTATTTAGTATTATTTTTAAAGAATGCGTAGGAGTAGTCTGGGGTGGAAGAATGATCAGTTCATTCGCCATGGACAACAATGTGGTATCTGCTAAGAAGGTGATACAGCCCCAGGCTTTAACAACTTTATCATAGGATGCTCCTTGAAAGGAAGTTCTGCGAGCTGTGGCCAACAGGTGAAGCTCTAGCAGAGTGGTCCAGTGCTGATGTCATGGGGTGATATCAGCAGGCTCTGGAGGGCAGACACCTTGCTCATTCCATAAAGAGACAATCCACCATATCAGTAGAATAATTGGAGGGGAAAGTCTGCAAGGAGATTATTTTGAGTGTTTCCTCTCTTTGGCCTCCTCCAATAGAAGCAGGCAATCTGGGCTCACAATTGTTACATGATTATATTGTACAGTAGACAGCCTTAGATTATTTATTTATTCATTAAAAGTAAACCAAATCAAGTGAAGTGACTAAAAGATTAAATTATCAAAAGATTATAAATCTCCCACATTACTTGCTGCAAACCTAAACAAATTGCAATGTGTGGGAAGCTGTGACACAATTGTTAAGCATTGTGGAGTTTTCAGGTAATATCCACTTGACACAACCATATGCTTTTCACCCAAACAGCATACTCTGGAGTGTTGTCATGATGTGAAGATGCACATCTACCACAGGAATGAGTTTGCTTAGAAAAATACATTTTTCTCTTGTAAACTTTACATAAGATTATTTAATTGTGCAAACATTCCTTTGATTTGAAATCACTGTAAGTTCAAGTTTTTGTTTTCTAGTTAATTGACTACTTGTGTTATCCCATTTGAGTGTAAAATTACATGTTTTGGAACTGAAAAAGCAGCAGAGGGTGCTGCAGTTACAGAACTACCCAGGCATATACTCCAAAGTAGCTGCTGCAGTAAGCAGATACAGTTACTGTGAAGACTTAAACTTTCAACATTTAATAGATGAATTATAGAGTTTTTTTTTTTTAGTTCTAGTGACTCTAATTCTGTCTTAACTATACTGTGAAACTTCACTTATAGAATATGATGTACTAGAGTCAAACAATACCATATTGTCTTCTTTGCAGCACCATAAGAATTCTGTCTGAGGCATACCTATTAGTGCAGCGGTGTCCAATACGTTCGCCACTAGCCACATGTGGCTAATAGGCTATTGAATTGTGGCTAATGCATGGGGCTTTTTTATAATGTGGCTAATAAGAAAAATTCAAAATCACAAGTGTGGCTAGCATCGAATTTCTATTGGACACCGCTAGGGGTTACTTTCAGATTTTCACTAGTAGTTTGCATGATAAATTGCCATTTTTTAAATAATATTTCTTTTTTTGAGTATTAGCCACTTAGTCTCTGCTAGGGTGCAGAGGACAATTACACTGATTTGGTAATATGCAGGAACTGATATGGAGAGATTGCCTTGTTGACTTGCTTCTCTGTGAAAACGAGAAAAGAATAATAAAATTATTTCTTGAAGTTTAGTTAAAAAGGTGTTGGACTTATCTGCTTTTTCTAGTTATTGTTTTGTACAATAACATCTTGTAACATATTCAATAGAAGAGTATGCAAATGCAAACTCTCAGTTCCCAAACTGTTATACAGTTGGATATAGTAATGCACTCAGATAAATGAAGGTAGAGGAATAGTTAACCTAACATAAATTCCACCCACGGTAAAATTACATGTTTATTTGTAGAGTTCAAAGACCAATGTATTTTCTTGATACGTATTTTTTAAAACCTGTTTTGGTTGTTTGCCAAAAATGTCATAGATTGAAACCTCAACATAGATTTCTGAAAGCATGATGAGTAGATATTTTTCTTGTTACTGAACTCATTTTTACATTCTATTCATCATAAACAATAGCAAAGACTCTCATTATCTATTGAATTGTTTTTACTCTAGTGGATTTTGATTGAGATGCTAGAAATTCAAAAACATCAATGTCATCTTTTAGAACATGGATATTGTTTTTACAAATTTGATTCCCTCTCCTTCCAAAATGAACTATTTATTTGAGTTTTGGAAAATAAGCATGAGCTATGTTAACTTTTCTTTCTTTTCTGCCTACTTATGTAAAATAACATCTTGAAAAATATTAATTACAAAACAGTATCTGCTTTTTCTAGTTAAGTCAAACACCCTTGTACTAAATTTTGAGAAATAATTTGGTGTATGTATTTTCTCTCTTCTGTTTTTCATAATTTTTTTCAATCAATATTTTTTCAAATTATATTCATTTTGTAAATTATGATTTTTCATTCTAAATCAATTACTATTAACATAACTTCCATGCCCGAATCTTTTCGTATTTTTAGAAATGTGCTGTTGTGGAAGAAAACACGATGGTTAAATTACAGAAAAGAATCACATTTTTTTACACTCTCCTTTCCCCCTCAAGTAACTGGAAGTAGAGGTGTTTTTTTTTTTTTCCAGGAGTGGAATGTGAGGTTCTCTTCAGAGGCCTACTAGTTTCTTCAGAGGTGTCACTGGGTAGCTCAAAGATATCTGAGCTCCATTATGGAGAGCTTGTGGCAGCTACTGATTCATCACGCCTGGAAGGAGATGCCATCAAGCTATCTAGGGAAAAGGGTAGGATGACATTCTTTATTGGCAGGAGAGGTGCAGGCTGTGCCTGCATTTCATGTAGCATGTCATTCAGCTAGCTGCCACAAGGGAGTGAGAGATTCTGCAAATGCTGATGCAGAAACTCCTCCTCCTCCTCTATTTTTGGGGACATTCTTTGTTTTCTGTGATGGAAGAAATATTCCTCTCTTGATGCTGCCTGCCCCCACCATTCATCACTAGATGTCCCCCCTAAAATTGCCATTTAGCTTCTTCCTGCGGCTACTCTCGTCCCACATAATTGACATTTAGAATTATTCTTGGTCATGTCAGAACTGCATACCCCTTTGAGAGAGAAATGGGTACAACTTCCAAGTTTTTAAGTGAGCAAATGCAAGATGTGTGACACCTCCCACAGTGTGTGAGTGAGAGAAATGATCTACTGTGTACTTCCTGAAGTTGCCCCTTGGAAAGTTACAAATTACCAACTTCCAAGTACAGTGTGTAACTTCCTAAAAATGTATTTTAAAATATAGGCATTTTAAAATTCTGTTTTACTGTGTCTTTTGTAGCAGGGCTTCTTCTCCGTCTCGGTGGGTCCTGCGCTTCCTTCTAGTGGTGGGTCAGGATAGCATCTCGTGTCTCAGAATTCCCCCCCCCCCCGCACACACTCTGTAAACACACACTCTGTTTACAGTGGGTGGGGAAATTCTGTCTCCAAGCGGCCTAGGTGTCCTAATTAACCTGGAGTAACCCCTGCTCAGTTACCAGGGGAAGAAGGAGCTGCTTATTCTAAGGCTAATATCTTCCTTCCTACACTCTCCTGTATCCGTCTGGCGTGACCCTGTCACACTCTGTAGGGGAGAGCTATAGTAGTGAAAACACTCCGAAGCAGCTCCAGGAAGGAAAAGGTGTCCATAGTATAGATACAGTCAGAGGACATACAATTTTGAAGTCTCTGACAAATTCTATCAAAATAGGTCACACCTCTTTTAGTCCACTTAATATTTTGCATTTCTATAATGTTTACTATCCAAGGATCTCGAAGTTCTTTACAAATGTTAAGGAATTAAGATGCACTATGTTAGGGAAACTATCTCTGTCTTACCAATGGAGGCATAGAAATCAGCCTAAGACTGCAGAGGAAGATTTGTATTAAAAGTGAGAATAAAATTAGTCCTCCTTCTTGGTGCTGCATACGGTCTACAAGTTGATACTTCCCTATTTACCAAAAAGGGGACATAACACTGGCCTTCCAGCAATCTTTCTGTTCCCTGCTCTCTAAGGCCTGTTGTTCTTCTCACTTACAGGCTTCTGATGAACCACAATCCCTAACCCCATAGTTCAAAAAGTCTGCTTCTCACCAAAATCAAATAATAATTAAGACTATATAATACAATTCATGCTAACATTGTTGGACTCCTTGGTTTTTCCGAGGCTATGTCTACAAGTCGACCTACGCTACGCAACTCTAGCTATGTGAATAACGTAGCTGGAGTCAACATACCCTAGGCTGAGTTACCGAGGGGTCTACACCATGGAGGATCGATGGGAGAAAATCTCCCGTCGACTTACCTTACTCTTCTCATCGGGGGCAGAGTACAGGGGTTGACTGTACAGCGATCTGCAGTCGATTTGGCGGGTCTTTACTAGACCCGCTAAGTCGACCGCTGGTGGATCGATCTCAGAGCATCTATCCCGGCTTTAGTGTAGACCTGCCCTGAGATGTAACAATGGGTTTTGCAGATCTTTTATCATATTCTAATCAAAGCCATCCAGACTCAACAGACATTCAGAGATAGTGCGAGATGTGACTTTAAGCCACTGTAGACTGTTCTAAATGTTTTCCAGCATATAGCCTGCAGGAGTTATATTGGAAAAGAAAAGTAGCAGTGGTACTCTGTGGCTCCTCCCACAAACCAAGATCTACCCCCAGAAGGCCAGATAAGTAAATCATCTAGAAGTTCAAAATGCAATCATGCATGCTCTGCTGGTCATCTTTGGGCTTGGCTCCTATTTGGTGCATCTCAGATTCCTCCTGATGTCTCTTGGGCTCCTTGAGCTTGGTTTCCCCTTTGCTCGGCTCAGAAGACCCCAGAGCTCTGCTCCTTCCCCCTGTCTTGTTGGCTTCAGAGGTCAGTTTTGATTGTAGTGGAAGGAATAATCTGTGATATTCTTACAATCACCACTCATTTAGGATTAGAGAAGAGCCAAGAGAATTCATAAAGGGTTGGAAAACATGCCTTATAGTGAAAGACTCAAGCAGCTTAATCTGTTTGGCTTATCAGAGAGAGGGTTAAGAGGTGACTTAATCATAGTGTAAGTACCTACATGAGAAAACAAAATTTATTAATAGAGTTGTCACAGGGTAACGCTGGTCCTTTAAGGGGGAAGAGACCTGTGCGCCAGTGGGCAGGTGAGAGCTGCCTGAGAAGTCCCCGAAGGAAGATAAGAAAGGGATAAGTGAGAGTCAGGGGCAGCGAGTTGTATGGGCCCGTGGTGTTTGGGCCTTCAGAGTGTTCCCTGGCCCCTGCCTATTGCCCCCGCGTGCTTCCCCGGGGCCCCGGAGTGTCCCTGCCTCAAGCAGGCGGCTGCCCTGCAGCTCTGCTCTGCACTCCCTTGCCAGTGGTGGCGGCGGCGGCGGCCACTGCTGCCTACAAGACCTGAGCGGCACCGGTGGCAGGCTGAGGCGGCTGCTGCACCTGCAGAGGGAGGAGGGGAGGGAGGCGCACACATGATTGACAGCCCTCCCCTCCCCCGCCCCCACTGGGAGGCGACACTGAGGGGGCTTCTGAGAGATGGAGTCTGGACCTCACCTGAGCAGCTGCTGGGGCTTGAGTGAATGTCCGACCTGATCCGTGTCTCCCACCTCTCGCCCCCGCCCGCAGCCACCACTCCTGCCCCACACTGGGCAAGGGGCAGCCCCATCCCCCATGAGGCTACGGTGAGGGGCAGCAGGCTGTAGCAGGGGAGGGGGCCACCTGTGATGGCAGTCTCCTCCCCCTCCGGCACCCACTACAGGGGAGGCGAGGGGGCTTCCGGGACCTGAGAGGGCTCGGCCCCTAGGAGCACATGCAGTGATAGTGCGGGATGAGTGTGCTGCTGTGGGGGAGAGGGCTGGGGAACTGTGGAGTCCTCCTCTCTGGCCCCAGCCCCGTGGCAGCCTGCCTGTGCCCCAAACTCCTCATCCGCAGCCTTGCCCCATCCCAGAGCCTGCACCCCCAGCTAGCGTCCTCCCCCCTCCCCCCCTCACAGCCCAACCTTGTGCCCCACCCTGAGCCCCCTCCTGCACTGTGAACCCTTCATCCCCGGCCCCACCCCGCAGCTCTCACTGCCGCACCCCAACCCTCTGCCCTAGCCCTGAGCCACTCCTACACCCCAACCCCCCCTCATCTGCAGCCCCACCCCAGAGCCTGCACCCCCAGCCAGAGCCCTCATCTCCCCACCCCCACCCCCATATTGTGCAATATAGGGAAACTGTTAAACGCTTACTGTTTCCAGTCCATTTTTACATTATTTTAAAAGATATATTGTGACATTGCACTCCATATGATTTTAGGAAAATATGCTAATGAGTGTGAATATAATGTAACTACAATATGCTTCATGCAAAAGGTCTCTTGTATGGTATCATTACAAAGCTTATAATCTACTGAGTGTGGTCATCCTATTTGTATAAATGTATCACTCTTGTATCTGAAACTAGAAATATGAAATATAACCCTGAGGTCCTATTGTAGTTATGCAAAGTGTGGGCCGTTAATGATGGTTTGGAATCTTGATGGCTCCCATCAACCAGGACAATTGACTGTAGATGGCTCTGTTTGCTTGCAGGCCTTCCTGTGAGTCAGGCTGGGAGGAATGAGGGCTTGGAGTCTACAGTGACATGTCACCTGAACTGAAATCCATTTTTAACCTGGTGCTTTTCCATTTAGAAGGAGGGGTGGGAACCCGGAGAGGGACAAAGAATTCCCACCTTGTGCAAAAGCTATATAAGGGGGAGGAACAGAACAAAGGGGGCTGCAATCATGAGAAATCCCCTAGCTACCACCTGAGCTGGAACAAGGGCTGTACCAGGGGAAAGGATTGTGCCCAGACTAGGAAGGCATCCAGTCTGTGATAAAAACTTATTGAAACATCTGAGGGTGAGGTTTTATCTGTATTCAGTTTTCTTACTATACTAGGCGTAGACTTGCGTGTTTTATTTTATGTTGCTTGGTAATTCGCTTTGTTCTGTCTGTTATTACTTGGAACCACTTAAATCCTACTTTTTGTATTTAATAAAATCACTTTTTCCTTATTAATACATACTCTAGGTTAATTAATACCTGGGGGGCAGGGCAAACAGCTGTGCACATCTCTCTATCAGGGTTATAGAGGGCGAACAATTTATGAGTTTACCCTGTATAAGCTTTATACAGGGTAAAACGGATTTATTTGGGGTTTGGAGCCCATTGGGAGCTGGGCATCTGAGTGTTGGAGACAGGAACACTTCTTATGCTGCTTTCAGTTAAGCCTGCAGTTTGTGGGACGTGGTTCAGACCTGGGTTTGTGTTTGTAGCCGGCAAGTGTGTCTGGCACAACCAGGCAGGGCTCTAGAGTTCCAAATTGGCATGGAAAGCAGGGGCAGAAGTAGTCTTGCACATCAGTTGGCAGCCCCAAGAGGGTTTCTGTGATCCAACCCATCACATATATATCAGCTTACAAGGCCGGTGGGGGCTGAGGCCGGGCCCCGACGCCGGCCGGCGTGGCGGGGCCCCACCGGCGCCGCCGGAAGTTGGCGCCTGTGGACACAGCAATGACTACCTGTGTCTGCAGACAGCCTTGAACAATAGAGAAGTATGAATTGTTCCATTCCTAGCAAAAGGAGTTATGACACTGCACATAAAAGTATGCAAGAAAGAAGAGGGGCATATTTATATTATGAAGATTTACACAAGCTACTGTGAGGGACATCATAGATTGATTAATTAATTATAAAGGCCAGAAAGGACCACTGTGATCACTAGTCCAACCTCCTCTATAACACAGGCCAGAGGACTTCCTTGAATGAATTCCTATTTGAACTAGACCATATCACTTAAAAAAACATACAATCTTGATTTTAAAATTTCCAGTGAAGGAAATCCATGGTAAGTTGTTCCAGTGGTAAATTACCTTTACTGCTAAAAATTTGCACCTTATTTCTAGTCTGAAATTATCTAGCTTTCAACTTCCACCCACAGAATATTGTTATATCTTTGTCTGCTACACCGAAGAACCCTCTTGTTATATTGAAGCCCCTGCCTAGGGTGCAGTCCAGCAGTAGGCCACGGCACAACCAATGCACCTTCCTCAGTTTTCCCTTCAGTGCGTCCCTAAAATAGTCCAAATAGTCTCTCTGAATACAAATAGCCCCTGTGGGGTTAATTTATCACTAAAGAAATCCCTGTGAATATAAACCATAAGAAACCTAGCCCCCAGCAGTCCATCAATCTACAGCCCCAGTGTCTCTCACTATTCTCATGCTTTCTGCAGCTCTAGTCTCGCTCTCTCACCATGCTCACCTACCAGGTATTGCTCCAGCATCTCTTACCACACTTCATCACGCAACGTCGCCCGGCGTCGGGGGCGGGGCCCCGCAACGTCTTCTGGTGGTGAGGTGAGCTGGGTGCGGGCCCCGGGGCTGGCGGGGAGCGCACCCACCAATTTTTCCCCGTGGGTGCTCCGGGGCTGGAGCACCCACGGAGTCGGCGCCTATGTGTCTGTGACACTCAGGAGTATTCTGAAGGCTTTTTCGAATGATAAGGGTTAGAGAGTGACTGATTCTAATTCTGAAGCATAATGTGTCAGCCTAAAAAACAAACAAAACTAAACACAAAGATAAACGCCTTGTCTCTCAGCTCCCCAGAGGCTGGTCTGTTTTGAACCTTAACTGGTGAATTGTTGTGGGATTATGTTTTATGTTGTTCTTGGGTGAAGGTCCAGGTGATTTTACCAAATAGTGTCTCTTAGACTGGCCTTGTTAGTGCTGAGTATTTGCCCAAGATGACTGGCACTGGAGCCTTTGAGAGTATGGGCTCAGTCCTGTGGGGAGGAGAGGCCTCATATTGCTCAGTGATGATCTTTTCCAGTACCTGAGGTGTGGTACTTGCAAGCTATGAAGAGAATCCAGACCAATCCTCCTTTCTACAAGAAGAATGGTATTTAGCAGTGGAAAATGTTGGGTTACTTCAGGCTCCCAAACCATTGTGGAGCACTTGTCTACAAGGGTAAATAGTGAGTCTTTGATTTCTGTGAAATCAGTATAGAATTATGTAATGGTATTTTAGATTATGGGAATGTGGCACTTTTTGAACTATATCAGAATATTCTGAGGGAAAAAGGGATCATTACCTGAAGAACATGCATGATGAGACATCCATTTACCTCTTTGAATCAGGCACTCAGTACACGTCCGTCTTGCAGTGAGGACATTTGCCGGCCGACCACAAAAGCTGTCCTTACATGGATATTACAAGACAAGTTTTCAAAAACAAATATGGGCAAAGCTCCTCAGGCACGGTGCACATGTGTACAGTGAGATGATTGTGCCTGCAACTTGTGTTCAGTTATCTGTGCCCAGGCACTCTAGCTTGTGTGCATCTTAGCTAATTGTTCAAAAAAATTATTGTGTATGTCATTCTGCAGTCATTTTAATCCTAGTAAAAAGTTTTGCCAGGATAAATATGCATCTCGGTACCATGCTTCTTCTGTTCTAGTATTATTGTAATATGAAGAGCACATTGGAACCTTTTTACTGTATTCCAACTAAATTATCACAAGGAACTGGATTGTTCCATTTAAATTAATTACAATAATTTTAAGATAGGGTATGACATCTTTAATTAGATTGGTCATAGGAATAGAAGAATTATTATTTTAATTAAATTTAGCAATGAATTTTATTGTAATGTTTGGTAACTTTTCTTAATCACCTTTTAATTGAAAGTGGGTTGGATGACTATTATTAAAGTTGTCATTTTAGCTGGCATATTGTATATACTAAACCTACAATCTTTTTATTTGCTGCACAGCTTTGTTTTGAATCAAATACTTGGATATAATTTCAGAGAAATTAAAATAAATAGCGGCAGGCCGGTTTCTGTTTCATAACTTGAGTTACAGTAGGATGTTGCAGTTAGACAGTATACACGAGTTATTCATATAAGCCTCAATGTACTCTCTCCCTAGTATCTTTTTTCTTGTATCATTCCACTGTAGAAAATATTTCAGATGTGATACTCTCTTTTTGTGGAGTATACAGAAATCCCATTTATCTAAAATGTTTCCGGGACTTGGAAACATTCAGATAAATGGGAGTGTGGATAATCTGAATATTGACCTGGTAAATGATTCTTGCTGTATGATGTAATCTAGATTTCCAGTACAAGGAATGAATGGGGTTTACTCTGTACTCCACAACATTTATGAAGGCATATGATCAGGAAGATGCCCAAGTTATCCTCTCTTCAGTTATTTTTAGAACACAGTCATACGGCACAACAGTAAACTATCTCGATGAGAAGGAAAGATAGGAAGAATAGTAAGAGGCCAATATGGCTTCATCTGAAGGTCTTTTATGACTTGTAAATCAAAAAGGAGTCCTGCAAAAAGTGGAAACACAAACAAATTGCTAAGGACGATGTGACAAACTAGGACTGTTGTTAAGGTTTCCCTGAGTACTGTGTGGGTGCCTCGGTTTTCCCTATGCAGTGCTTGAGTATCTAGGTGGTGGGACAACGGTGCATGATTGTTACAAAGTCCTAGAAGGCAGGGGTGGGCAGAGGCCTGGACACAGAGAATGGCCCTGTCTCCTGGCAACAGATGGCCCGGCCCCTCCCCTGCAAAGGTGAGAGATGAAGGTGTTGGAACAAAGGGATCAGGTGACCTCCTGGCCCGGGAAGGAGACAAAGGGGGAGGAGGGGCTGGAGAGTTTCAGTTTGGAACTGGCTGGAGAGGAGGGGAGAGAGGCAGACAGGGTCTGGCCTCCCTGCCTCCATTTGGAGCTGTGGGGTGAAATGCAGGGAGCCCCGAGCTGGGGTCTAAGCTCCCTGCCCCCCGGAAGGGCCCGGCTGAGGGGTCCTGGTTGTACTGACAAGCTCTGTTTGGACTGTGTTCCTGGCATCTCTAATAAACCTTCTGTTCTACTGGCTGGCTGAGACTCCCAGTGAATCCGGGGAAGAGGGGTGCAGGGCCGGACTCCCCCACATTCCGTGACAACTGGTGGCAGCGGTGGGATGGTCTGCACCCCATGAACGACGCTTCCTGCAGTAAGTAACTGGGGAGCAGTAGAACGAAGGGGGGCTAATGAGGCTCACAGAGGGCGTGCTGAAGGCTCACAGAGGAGCGGTTTCGGGGAGCAGAGGAGCTACGCTTAACCCCTAGGAGTGTGTGACCAGCGAGAAGGACGGTGCAATGATGGGGTCCCCCTGGGGGCTGCGGTGAGCAGTCCCGGGGCGGAGGAGCCTGCGGCTTGGCCCTGGGAGAGAGAAGGATTTTTGCAGTGACAGGGTCCCCCTGGGGGTG
Organism: Macrochelys suwanniensis; assembly: GCA_033296515.1. Classification (NCBI taxonomy): domain Eukaryota; kingdom Metazoa; phylum Chordata; order Testudines; family Chelydridae; genus Macrochelys; species Macrochelys suwanniensis. The sequence continues at coordinate 165,868,546 of CM065777.1, forward strand.
CCGTGAGTGGACCCAGGGGCGGAGGAGCTGCGGCTCGACCCTGGCAAAGAGGCGGTGACCTGGAGAAGGGCTGGCACACTTGGGGTTCGTCCTGGAAACTGTGGGGAGCTAAGAGCACACAGGCCTGCGAACCCACAGCAACTTGGGAGCAGTGAAGTGATGGCATATCGCTTTCTCCTTAAAAGAAGCATTGTAACCCTATGCAAAAAGAGAGGGATACGCATTGGGAAGCTCACTAAAGCCCAGCTAATTGTGCAGCTGGAGGAGGATGACCATTCTAAGGAGCAGATTCCTGACCCCGATGGGGCTACAGCAGGATCTGGGAGCAGCTGGAGCGGTAGCCTGGCATCCCCAAGAGTCTGGTCCCCAACCAGACGGGGGTCTTCACGATCGGGTTCCCCAGCAGGGGATCGGAGACGGATGGGACTGGAGCTGAGTCCGAGAGAGCAAGAGGACTGTGAGAGACAGCGAGAGCCCGAGAAAGACCTACAGGAGAAGCAGCAGCAGCAGCAGCATGAACTGGCGATGGTGGAACGGAGAGGCATAGGGGACTGGCCAGGGGTAAGTGGGGATAGATACCGGGGTGCCAGCTCCGCAGGGAACCTCGATCCTAAATTGCTGCCCCTGGTTAAGGAGGGTGGGGATGTGGAGGCCCACCTCACTGCCTTTGAGCAGGCTGGTGATTGGAACCAGGGAGACCCTGCGGAAAAGCCCCGGGATCTAACCCCCTTGCTGGGTCCCAAGGCCATAAACTCCGCCAGCCAGATGGGTGGGATGGTGGACGGATTTCCACTCCTGGCCCTGGACTCAAGCCCTATGGACCCACAGTGGGAGCGGAAGGTGATGGTCAATGGAGAGACATTCTTGGGGTGGCGAGATCCCGGGACAGAGAGAACTGTGGTCAGGCCCCGGGTGGTGCACCCCCACCAGATGCTGAGGCGCTGTGTGACCTGGGTGAGGGTCCCAGGGACGGACCCATTCACCCTGCCTATGGCCCAGATCCCTGTGCAGACCCAGGAGGGGTCAGGCTGGCTGGTTGTGGGGGTTCTCCAGGATATGAGTGGTGAGGTGCTGTTGGGGGGTGACTGTGTATCTTTGGGACAGGATCCAGGCCCTGGCCCTGTAACGGCCGAGGATTTGAATTTGAACTCAGGGAACCAATGGGCTAAGAGGGAAATGGTCAGTGAAAATGCAAATGACCTGGCTGGCAGCGGGGAGGAGCTGCCAGGCCCCGGTTACCTACCTGCCTGTAACCAGACCCCTAGGGCGGGGTGGGACAGAGAGATGCTCCCCACCCCCCTGCACAATGGAGAGGTGGCTCAGGCAATCTCTGATGCAGAGAGCAAAGCAGCGAGCTCGCTGCCTGGCCCCACAGGGACAGCCAGGGCAGCGCTGAGCACGGGGGGAGCAGAGACCCCAGCTGAGTGGGGGGACACACGGGCAGGGCAGGATGGCTGCCAACCAGGCTGGCCTGGTCCAGAGGTGCGGCCGGGAAGTGATTCCACGGCAGGGAGGGAGCCACCAGGGACAGGGCTCAGTGGGGCGGTGACCCCAGGCCTGGCCAGTGAGCTGCAGAGGGATCCCGCCTTGGAGAAGCTAAGGGAATTTGCTGGCCACAGTGCTGCAAACCCCCTTGGGGAAGACTGCAGAGACAGATCCCTGTGGGAGAAGGAATCCCTGTGCCAGGAATGGGCTCCCCAAGGGGAAGTAGAACTGTGGGGAATCATGAGGCAGCCGGTGGGGCCCCAGAAGTATCATCACCGGCTATTGTACCTGGCCTGGGGTAAGGGAGAAGATCCCTGGAGATCCCTGCCCATCAGAGAGGAACCTTTCCAGAAGGTGGCTATGAATAGGGTGGGCCCCCTCAGCAGGGTAACCTGGTCAGGGAAGAAATGCATCCTGGTGGTGATGGATTTCGCCACCCGCTGCCCAGAGGTGGTGGCTCTGTCCTCCACCGGGGCAGACACCGAGGCAGACGCGCTGCTGACAATCTTCAGCAGAGAAGAATCTCCGGGGCGTGTGGGAGAAAGGTGGGGTCTGGGCCTCGGCATATCACCCTCAGTCCAACGGGCTGGTGGAGAGAGTTCAGGGGACCGTGAGGCTGATGCTGAGGACTTGTATAAATCAGCATCCACAGGACTGGGACAAGTACCTGCCCCACCGATTGCACAGGGAAGTGCCCCAGGAATCACCAGGGGGCTTCCCTTTCAAGCTGTGGTATGGGAGGAGAGTAAGGGGACCCCTAGAACCGGTAAGGGACGATTGGAAGGAGAAGGGGGAAGACCCCCTGAGATGGGAGCCCATCCTCCCATCAGGTGTCCCCCATTCAGAGTAACTGGGAAAAGAGCCCAGAACCTGGAGAGAGAGGCCAAGGACAGGCTGGCTTTAGAGGTGAACCAGTCATTCAACAGCCCAGGGCTGGCCAAGGTGGAGGCGATCAGAGATTGGCCTGTTCCCCAGACCAAGGAACAGGTCCAGGCCTTTAGCGGGATGGCGGGGTACTACCAGAGGTTTGTACCCCCCTTTAGCTCCCTAGCTGCCCCCATCACAGAGCTAGGTAAGAAGGGGAAGCCAGACGAGGCAGTCTGGACCGAGCAGGGCCAGAGGGCTCTCTGTGCGCTGAAGGAGGCTCTAATCCAGGGGCCGATAAATCGAGTAAATCCAGACCGGGCCAAGCCCTGTACAGTGTTCACCGAAGCCTCAGACACAGGGCTGGGCGTGGTGCTGATGCAGGCCTATGCGAAGCGGGGGAGACACCCCATCGGGTATCTGAGCAAGGAGCTGCTGCCCTGAAGGCAGAACGGTCAGGCCATAGAGAGGGAATGCCTGGCCATGGTGCAGGCCCTTAAGAAGCAGCAGCCGGATCTATTTTGGTGGCGCTTTACGGTGTATATTCGCCACCTCACCCCGACGTGGCTGCATCCAGGAAAAGGGGCCGATGCCGAGCGGCTGGTGACACAGACACGTGGTCAGAGAGGGGACCAGATCAAGAGGGAGGCTCTTAACCAAGAGAGCCCGAATTACAGCCCTCCAGACTGGAGCGCTGGGAAAAGACCTGATCTCAGCTTGAACCCCAGGGGTTTTGGGATGGAAAAAGGGCACGGGCCGCATAAACCTTCCCACATGCGGCCTGCGGGTGCCATCAAGCACACCTGACCTAAGGGAGCACGTGGAACTGGAACGGCCTGGTGTGACCAGGTTCGAACTTCCCCAGGTCACTGGCTAAAGTGACCCCGCTCAGTTCGGTCTCGAAGGGGGGAGAGATGTGACGAACTAGGATTGTTGTTAAGGTTTCCCTGAGTACTGTGCGGGTGCCTCGGTTTTCCCTATGCAGTGCTTGAGTATCTAGGTGGTGGGACAACGGTGCATGATTGTTACAAAGTCCTAGAAGGCAGGGGTGGGCAGAGGCCTGGACACAGAGAATGGCCCTGTCTCCTGGCAACAGATGGCCCGGCCCCTCCCCTGCAAAGGTGAGAGATGAAGGTGTTGGAACAAAGGGATCAGGTGACCTCCTGGCCCGGGAAGGAGACAAAGCGGGAGGAGGGGCTGGAGAGTTTCAGTTTGGAACTGGCTGGAGAGGAGGGGAGAGAGGCAGACAGGGTCTGGCCTCCCTGCCTCCATTTGGAGCTGTGGGGTGAAATGCAGGGAGCCCCGAGCTGGGGTCTAAGCTCCCTGCCCCCCGGAAGGGCCCGGCTGAGGGGTCCTGGTTGTACTGACAAGCTCTGTTTGGACTGTGTTCCTGGCATCTCTAATAAACCTTCTGTTCTACTGGCTGGCTGAGACTCCCAGTGAATCCGGGGAAGAGGGGTGCAGGGCCGGACTCCCCCACACTCCGTGACAGACGAATAATAGAAAAGAATAGTACAAGCATGCAAGAACAAAATCAGGAAGGCTAAGGCACAAAATGAGTTACACCTAGCAAGGAACGTAAAAGGCAATAAGAAGAATTTCTATACATACATTAGGAGCCAGAGAAAGATGAAAGAAAGTGTAGGTCAACTACTTAGCAGGGAAGGAGAGCTAATAATGGATGACATCAAGAAGACTGAGGTGTTTAATGCCTATTTTGCTTCTGTCTTCACCAAAAAGGTTAACTGTGACCAGATACTTAATGCAGTTAATGCTAAGAACAAGGGGGAAGGAACACAAGCCAAAATAGGAGAAGAACAGATTAAACAATATTTAGATAAACTAGATGCATTTAATTCAACAGAGCCTGAAGAAATTCATCCTAGGATACATGAGAAACTGGCTGAAGCAATATTGGAACAGTTAACTAATATTTTCAAGAACTTCTGGACGATGTGTGAAGCACCGGAAGACTGGAGAAGGCAAACATAGTATCTATCTTTAAAAATGGGAACGAACAGGACCTGGGGAATTATAGATGGGCATGGCAGAATTCAGGGTTTTTCTTTATAATTTAGATGAATAATGTTGATGTTTATTTTTAAGCATTTTTTTCAATTTTTATTGCTTTAAATTTTCACAGTTGCAGGAGATTATGGGGGGAGGTCAGATGATAATTATTTAATGATAGCGGACGTAGAAATTCAGCAAGGTAAAGCTTTATAACCATTAAAACACATTGTCAACATCACATGTCAAAATATACAATACACATGTCTAACTTTGCCTATCTGTAAATTTCAGTTATTATTGATGGAAATATTTTTCATCGGTTTGTGTGTGTATGGTGAAATAGATATTTACTGACATTTACCAATAAGAATCTAACCCTGCCAAGCCTAATTATAGACCAGTCAGCCTTACTTCAATATCTGGAAAGATACTAGGACAAATTATTAAACAATCGGTTTGTAAACACCTTGAGGATAATAGTGTAATAAGTAATAGCAAACATGGATTTGTCAAGTACAAAGCATGCCAAACCAACCTAATTTCCTCCCTTGATAGCATTACTGGCTTAGTGGATTGGGGGAAGCTGTAGATGTGATATAAGTAAGGTGGATTTTAGTAAGGGTTTTGGCACAGTCCCATATGACATTCTCATAAGCAAACTAGGGAAATGTTGTATAGATTAAATTACTATAAAGTGGGTACACAACTGGTTGAAAGATAAGTTATCAATGGCTCGCTGTCACACTGGGAGGGCGTATCTAGTGGGGTCCTGCAATGGTCAATCCTTGGTCCATACAATTCAATATTTTAATTAATGACTTGGATAATGGAGTGGAGAGTCTGCTTATAAAATGTGTGTATGACGCCAAGCTTGGAGGCGTTGCAAGCACCTTGGAGGACAGGATTAGAATTCAAAACAATCTTGACATATTGGAATTGATCTGAAATCAGCAAGATGAAACTCAATAAAGGCAAGTGCAAAGCACTACACTTAGGAAGGAAAAGTCAAATGTACAAGTACAAAATGGGGAATAAGAGGCTTGGTGGTAGTACTGCTGAAAAGGATCTGAGAGTTATAGTGGTTCACAAATTGAACGTGAACAGTAGCCACAAAAAAGGCAATCATCATTCTGGGGTGTATTCACAGGAGTGTCATATATAAGACATTGGAGGTAGTCATTCCACTCTATTTGGTACTGGTGAGGCCTTATTTGAAGTACTGTGCCTGTTCTGGGTGCCACACTTTTGGACACAAGAACAAATGTGGACAAATCCGTTATTGTCCATGTCCACTGAAAGTAGGACAAGAATTAATCTTAATCTGTAGCAAGGAAACATAGGTTATATATTAGGAAAAACTTTCTAACTATAAGGATAGTTAATCACTGGAATATGCTTCCAAGGGAGGTTGTGGAATCCCTGTCATTGGAGGCTTTTAAGAACACGTTGGACAAACACCTATTAGAGAGAGGCTAGATATGCTTGGTCTTTCCTCAGTGTAGGGGACTTGACTAGATGACCTCTTGAGGTCCCTTCCAGCCCTGCATTTCTGTGATGCTGTGAAATGCTAATTCTAACACCCTATGGTGCTTTATATCTGATATTAACCCTGTAATATTTGGTTACTCTTAAGAGGTTCTGGCTCTTTTAAACTCCAAAAATGTACTTACCTATAAAGAGTTTTTGTCAACTTGAAATCTAGCCAGTTTTGAAAATTTACTTGAAGTCTTACCTTTATGCCTGAGTCCCTTGCCAATTTTTGTGTTTTTATAATTATACTTTCCTTTATTCAAGACCTCTTTCTCCTACCATACAAACTAAGGAAACTACCTGTACAGGGTATTATTATTATTTATTGGTATTATTGTAGTGCCTGTAAGCCCTATTTGTGGACCAAGACCCATTGTACTATGCACTGTACAAACAGAGCAAAAACATGTTTGCTTCCCCAAGGACCTTACAATCTAAGTGTCAGAAAGGTGACAACAGGTGGATAAACAATGAAACAGACTATATGTAGGTCTGATCTAAAGCCCTTTGAAGTCAGTGGAAGTGTGTCCATGGATTTTGATGGGCTGTGGATCAGGCCCAAAATAAGTAAGCTGTAAAAGGGAGTCAGTTAAGCAAGAGTCTCTGTTGGAAATAAAAGGAATTCTATTGTCCCCATCACCATATGTTTAAGTGCATATTAAATTATATATATTTTTTGGTGTGTATAAACCCCTGCTATTTATTTTCTTTTATTACATTTTATCTATTTTTAAGATATTATTACAATTTATAAACATGAAAAACACTTTCTTTTAAATTAATCTTGTGCTTCAGACTTCTACAGTATAATGCATATGCATGCACAGTAAATTATCAACTAATTCCCATTTAGAAACAATTCTCTATGGTTTCTAGTAGCAATTCTGTATGCCTACATTGATCAAATTATATAGCAACTCTCATGAGTGAGTAATTACAATAGAACCTCAGTAGCATGGGGGATCCAGTGTGAACTAGTAAGATTTTTTTTTTTTACATGGCTCCAGCCCTTCTACCTTTTCATTCGAAGGGGACTCAGTGATATGAGGTATATTGTAGTTTGCCTCACATATGACAAGGGCAATAGTGATGACTCTGCATTATTCCAAAGCAGTATGGCCCCATTCTTATTCTTTTCATGAAAATGCATTGAAGACAGTAACTAAGTGATTATTATTGTTGTTGTATTGCAGTAGCACCTAAATGCAAAACATTTGAATTCTGAGTTGTACATAAATAGAAATTGAATTCCTTTAGTGACTGAATAACTGTGGCCCCAGTTCTGCAAATCCTTATGTATGTAATTAACTTTATGAATTAAGTAGCCTTATTGAGTTCCAGGCCTGGTGTGGTGACGCGTGCCTGTAATCCCAGCTGCTTGGGAGGCTGCAGTTGGCGGATCGCTCAGGAGTTTTAGGCTGCTATGCGCTATGTCAATCGGGTGTCCGGTGCTACTGACAGCCTGGCCAGCGGGTAGTTGGAGGACTGGCTAGAACAACACATCTGACGTGTTGTGATCGGTGCTCTCTCGGTGAGGGCTGATAGACCGATTGATGACAGTGATTAACTTCCAGTTGAGTTCAGTGGGTTCACTCATATGCAGCAAGTTAATGACGTTCATAAGTGATTGCAGGATAAGGGGCCTAAATAAATTTTTCCAGTGTTCAAGCTATTTCTGGTAATAAATAACAACAATACTTCAGATACTCAGAGAACCTTATATTTGTTTTAGGCAAAACTGGCAAGTTTTTAAGAGCCCCCATTGTAGGTAATCCTGTTGCTGCAGAATAGTGAAAGTGGGTATGTGTTGTGACAAAGTTCCTCCTCTACCTCGGTGGGTCCTGCGCTTATTGGCGGATTTTGCTTGCCTCAGAGATCTTCCCCTCTAGTAGAATCCACAGTCCAGGTTAACTCCTCCTGTGTCTGATCAGGAGTTGGGAGTTTTGGGGGGAACCCGGGCCCACCCTGTACTCCAGGTTCCAGCCCAGGGCCCTGTGGATTGCAGCTGTTGAGAGTGCCTCCTGGAACAACTGCATGACAGCTACAACTCCCTGGGCTACTTCCCCATGGACTCCTCCCAACACCTTCTTTATCCTCACCACAGGATCTTCCAGCAGTACGCCCTCTTACTCTCAGCTCCTAGTGCCTCTTGCTCCCAGCTCCTCACACGCAACCTCCTTCCACAGCTCCTGACATGCGCCCCTCACTGACTCACTGGGAGGCTTTTGACTAGTTTCAGTCAGCCCCTGATTGGCTGCAGGTGTCTCAATCAACCTCCCTGCCTTCTGGAAAGTTCTTAATTGGCCCCAGGTGTCTTGATTAACCTGGAGCAACTGCCATAAGGTATCAGGGATTTGTTTAGCCTGGGGCTAACATACTGGTTCCTTACCACTTTCCTATAGCCATCTGGCCGGGAAGGAGGTAGAGGGCTGCTGCTGCTCCTCCTGCTCATCCTGCTGGGGCTGCTGCTAGGCCCTGGGCCCTCCCAGCTGCTGTTTGCTGCTACTGCTGCTCCAGCTTCTCCCCTGGCTGGGCCAGGCACCCCTCCCACTACTCTACTCTCTGGTTGCTGGCTGCCTAGCAGCTGAACCCCCCCCCCCCCAACACCTTGGTTGCTGCTACTCCTGCTGCTGCAGCAACCCCTTGGGGGGGAGGGGGCCTGCTGGCCCTCTCCCCAGAGGAGGGGTGTGAGGGGCCCCTGCTCCAGCCGCTGCTGTGACCACCACCACCATCTGTGAGGGGTCCTGCCTGACCACCGGACCACCGCCTGGAGTTGCTGGAGCTGCTGCTGCTGCCCTGTTTGCTACCAGGAAGCTGCTGGCACCCAGAGGAGGAAGACCCGGAAGACCGTCGGCGGAGACTCTGCAGACCACCGTGGAGGGGGCCTCCAAGAACTGAGTAATCTTTCGAACTGTGCTCTAGTGGTGGGGGTATTGACTGTGTTTGTAGGGGCACAGGGGGTGTGGCGCCGAGCCTGCCCCCTGGTCCACCTGTGCCCCCCCATAACCTCCACCACCACCACCACTGCCCCCTCCACCACCTCTGCTGGCTGCTCACCATCTGCCTTGTGCTATGGCCTCTGGACTTAGCTGCTTCCAGGGCCCGCCACAACCTTTTAACATCATTTGGGCCTGCAGCGGCAACCAGCCCCACCCATTGACTTTGTGCAAGCGCACGTGGGTGCACGTGCCCCCTCCCATACCCCTTGGACTGACCCTCTTCCCCCCAGCAGCACGTCCCTTGCTTTGTCCCTTGCCACCTGCCCCATTTACCCCTTGCAGTCGTTTGCCCCCTTTTTTTTGGTCCCAGCCCCTTGCTATTTTCAGTTTTGCCTGCCCCGCCCCTCTCCCTCGACAGCCTTGTTTGTTTGCCCTACCCTAGCCCTGAGACTAGTCCCTTGTTTTTCTGCCCCATTCTTAGTTGGTTGTCTCCCTCCCCCTGAAGCTCCGTTTGCCCTGATTAGACCCCCGCTTTCATGCACCCACGCCCCCTCCCATGCGCTTGTGCCCCTCCCCTGTTTAATTTTGACCCCATCTCACTGCACCCCCATGCTGTTATATCATCCCCTCCCCTAGTGCAACAAGAGGAGCCGGATTTCCCATCTTGTGTCGGTGACTGAACCCTACCCCCGCACTAGTCCGAGATAACCCTGAACCCTGTCCCCACTTTTATTGCCCTCCTCCCCTGCCTGCAGCCTAGCAGGGAGGAGTGGTCACCCCAATTCCTCTCCCCACCCCCCCTCCCAAGAGTTTTCCCTTCCTCCCCTGCTCATCATGGCAGGCGATATGGAGGGAGAAGCCCCTCCAGACGGCATGGCCGCCCCTCCTCCGCCTGTTCCCCCGTCACCCTCCCTAGCCTCCACCTCGACCGCCGCTGCCGAACCACCTGCTCTCGCCCCCGCTGGGGCACCGGCAGTGGCGGACACTGAAGTGACCTCCGCTGCTGCCACGTCCCTTGCCCCCCATGATCCTGGGGGAGCCCCCCCAGCCGGCAGGAAGGGCCAGGGTAAAAAGAAGGGTAAGGGCCCCGCGACAAAGGCCAGACCCTCCATGGCAGAGGCAGCCACTACTGCTGCGGCCCTGCCACCGGCCGCGGCGCCCTTCCCTGCTGTTCCCTCTACCAGCTCTGCGGGTGTCCCACCCCCGGCCCCCAGAGCGTACGCCCAGGTGGCGGCAACCCCCCCACCTGCCGCAACGTCACCTAACCCGTCCACCGCCTCAGCTACCATCTATAGCGGCCGGGGCCCCTTTCCCACCTTGACCAGGAGGCATGGCGTCCGTTGCCTCCTGGCACCCGCCTCGCCCCACGTAGAAACCTATGTGCGGGCGTTGGCGAGGGTAGTGGGGCCCACGGCCATCGTAGCAGCCTCCAAAATGTACGGGAAGGTAGTCTTCTTCCTCGCATCGGAGGCTGCGGCCCAAGAGGCGGTGGAGAAGGGCCTGGCGGTGGGGGGCGTGTTCGTCCCATTAGAGCCGCTGGAGGACTTGGGCGTCCGCCTAGTCCTCACTTCCGTCCCTCCCTTCCTCCCCAATGCCGCCCTGTTACCTGCCCTCTCTGCCCTAGGGAGACCCATCTCTGTAGTCAGCCCTCTCCCACTGGGCTGCAAAGACCCCGCCCTCCGTCACATCCTCTCGTTCCGCCAGCAGGTGCAGCTCCAAATGCCGCCGGCTGCACGTGACGGGGAGGCGCTCGAGGGGTCCTTTATGGTCCCCTATCACGGGGCCCGTTACTGGGTGTACTATTCCACGGGGGAGGCCCGGTGCTACCTCTGCCGGGCAATGGGACACGTCCGGAGGGACTGTCCCTTGGCCCGGCAAGGGGGAGCATCCAAGACCCCCGAGCCCTGGCAGGGCGTCGGCCCCATCATCGCCGGCGCCCCTGAATGCCCGGTGCCCAGAGCCGCCCCTCCTCCTTCCCAGTCCACCGCTGCTCCCGCTCGGGCCCTGGGAGTACCTCCCTCAGTGAGCCCAGACGAGCGGGAGAGGCCCACTGCGAACAGTCTGCTGAGGCCTGTGGAGGAGGGTGAGGCAGGGATATCGCCGGGCGTGGGAGAGGGCCCGCCCCAGGGAGACTTTTCTCTCCCTTATGCTGCCCCACCACTACCTCCCTGAGTCCCTAAGAAATCGCGCCCCCCCCCCCGACCCGACCCTTACTAGCCAGCCCCCAGATGATGCCATGGAGGGCTGGGCCTTAGTACAGGGGAAGCGGGGCAAGCGGAAGGCTCGAGCCCCGCTCCTTTCCGCCGATGCGGAAGCCCCCCGGAAGACCAGGAAGGGGGGAACTGATGCCGAGCCTTCCGCTTTGCCCCCGAGCGGCTTTTGTCCGCCAGAACCGGCTGGGAAAGACGTGGCAGCACCGGAAGGTATTACCGCCCCTCCCTCGGGAGCCCCTGATGGAGCCCCTTCTGCCCCGTTTGTCAACCCTGCGCGCCCCAACCCGAGCATCGCTTCAGGTGCCGGCGGGGAGAACCCCGGGGTGGCAGAAGGTGACCTGCCCTCCATCTACGAGGAGATCGAGGCCCTGGGTCTGACCCCAATCACCCAGGGGGAGGACGACCCTTTACCAGTAGGACTCGATCTCAATGACCTCACCCCGGTGCCCCTTTCCCCCCTCTCCCCATGCTCCCTCCCCTTGACCGCCGGTTCCGCTCCCACCTCCGAGGATCCCCTGGGCTCTTCCACCTGCTCGGTCGCAAGTGACACCTCGCTGACGGCCGCCAAGCCTCCTGAAGCGACGGCCGGTGCCCTGCGGCCGGGACCCGAATCCCAGAGGGTACCCCTCATTGGGGTGGGACAACAGTTCTCCTTCCCAGGCGGGGACCCCGCAAATATCTGTCCACCTCCCGATGCCGTGGCTGTAACACAAACCATCATACTAGAGCCCGGCATCGTGGGGGGTCCCCTTCCCAATTCCCAGATCCCTCAGCCACACCAAGAGAGGCCACCTCCCAGTGGCCCAGCTCCTGCGGCTCAGGATCCTCTACCCGTTCCTCAGCCCAGCCCTGCTCATGTCCCCCTCCCTGCCCCTACTTCTGATCCCTGCCCCGCCCCTGATGCCATCCCAATCTCCCACACCTCCCATGATGACACTGCCGCCTCTGGGGCTGTCTCCCTCCCCTTCTCGGAGGATGACCCCCAGGGAGCGGCTCCAGTATTTCCTCGTCCCGACCCACCAGAGGCTGCTCTTCTCCCTCCGCCGCCTCCCCCAACTAAGCCAAATTTCGGGTTGGGCCGTAAGGTGCCAGCCCAGCAGGAGCTGCGTCGAGGGTCCGCCCCTTGCCTATCTGTTTCGGTGGGCCATAGGGCTGTGTCCGGGGCCCCTTCTTTCGATAGCCGGGAGCCAGTAACCCCGCCCCCCCATACGCTGCGAGAGGAGCTGCGGGAGTTCCTGGAGGACGTCCGGGGCTCCCGCAACAAAGTACAGCTCGCTCTCCAGCGATGGGGGGATGTCCACCAAATCCTCCGGGCCGCGAGGGCCCTCATGGGGGAGGGCAAAGGGACTGGGAAGCAGGCCGCCACGGCCTACCAACGGGTCCGCCTTTTCCGTGACTCACTACTCGCCTACGGGGTGGGTCACGGATTGTTACGCGGCCCGATGGGGGCCGTGAGTGACTCTGCCGGCATGGATCCCCCCCAGCCCTCCTCATGGCATCTCTCCTCTTCGCAACATTGAACACCCGGGGCTGTAGGATGGGTCTCCGCAGGAGCCAGGTGCTCTCCTTCCTTCGGGAGGGGGGGTATTCTGTAGTATTCCTGCAGGAGACCCATACGGATCCAGCTGCTGAAGACAGCTGGCGGCTGGAATGGGGGGACAGAGTCTACTTCAGCCATCTCTCTGTTCGCCAGGCTGGAGTGGCGACCTTGTTCTCTCCCGACCTACGGCCTGAGGTGCTGGGGGTTGCCGAGGCTGTGCCGGGCCGCCTGCTGCACCTACGGGTCCGTATAGAGGGGCTCGTGGTCAATCTCGTCAACATCTATGCCCCGACACCGGGCCCGGAACAACTTCGTTTTTATCAGCAGGCGTCCACCTTTCTCGGCACCTTGGATCCTCGCGAGTGCCTGGTCCTGGGCGGGGACTTTAACAACACCCTTGAAAAATGGGACCGCTCTGGGATCGAGCAGTGCCCGGACGCAGTGGACGTCCTCAGGGAGATTGTCGAACATCACTCCCTGGTGGACGTCTGGCGCGACCACCACCCGGACGACAGCTCAACCTTCACCTTTGTCCGGGTGGAGGCCCATCAGTCGCACCACTCCCGGTTGGACCGCATCTATTTATCACGTTTTCACCTTTCGCGGGCCCACTCCTCCAGCGTCCGGCTGGCCCCGTTCTCTGATCATCATCTCGCTACCGTGACGGCCTCTCTCTGCGCAGAGAGGCCGGGGCCGACCTATTGGCATTTTAATAACAGTTTGCTGGAGGATGTGGGTTTCGTGGCATCCTTCCGGGAGTTCTGGCTGGCCTGGCGAGGGCAGCGGCACGCCTTTCCCTCGGCGCGGCGATGGTGGGATCTAGGGAAGGTACGCGCCCGGCTCTTCTGCCGTGACTACACCCGGGGCGCCAGCCGACGGAGGGATGCGACGATGGGGCAGTTGGAACGGGAGGTCTTAGAGCTGGAGAGGCGTCTGGCCGCCAGCCCTGAGGATCCATCCCTCTGTGGGGCGTGCCGGGAGACGCGGGAGGAGCTCCGGGAACTCGAAGATCATCGGGCCCGGGGCGCCTTCGTTCGATCCCGCATCCGTCTCCTTCGGGAGATGGATCGCGGCTCCCGCTTCTTCTATGCCCTGGAGAAAAAGAGGGGGGCTAAGAAACACGTCACCTGTCTCCTCGCAGAAGATGGCACCCCCCTCACAGATCTGGTGGAGATGTATGGGAGGGCCAAGGCCTTCTACGCGAGCCTTTTCTCCCCGGATCCGACCGATCCTAACGCTTGCAGAGTGCTCTGGGACGAACTCCCTACGGTCAGCACGGGTGACCGAGACCGGCTAGAGCTGCCTCTCACTCTGGCCGAGTTCTCGGAAGCCCTCCGTCGCATGCCAACTAATAAATCTCCGGGACTGGACGGGCTGACCGTGGAGTTCTACCGCGTGTTCTGGGACGTCCTCGGCCCAGACCTTGTCACCGTCTGGGCCGAGTCCTTGCAGGGCGGGGTCCTCCCTCTTTCGTGCAGGCGAGCCGTGCTCGCCTTATTGCCGAAGAAGGGGGACCTCCGCGATTTACGGAATTGGCGTCCCGTCTCGCTCCTCAGCACGGACTATAAAGTCGTAGCAAAGGCCATCTCGCTGCAGCTTGGGTCCGTGCTGGCGGACGTGGTTCACCCAGACCAGACCTACACCGTCCCAGGCCGCACCATTCTCGACAACCTGTATCTGGTCCGGGATCTCTTGGAACTTGGGTGTAGGGATGGTCTGTCGTTCGCCCTTCTGTCTCTGGATCAGGAGAAGGCGTTCGACAGGGTGGATCACGGGTACCTCCTGAGCACTCTGCGAGCGTTTGGCTTTGGGCCCCAGTTTGTGGGTTTTCTCCAGGTGCTGTACGCCTCCGCAGAGTGTCTGGTCAGGCTCAACTGGACCCTGACCGAGCCGGTCAGCTTCGGGCGAGGAGTACGGCAGGGGTGCCCCCTCTCGGGCCAGCTGTACGCTCTGGCGATCGAGCCCTTCCTTTGTCTCCTCCGCAGGAGGTTGACGGGGTTGGTGCTCCAAGAGCCGGAGCTGCGGCTGGTCCTGTCGGCATACGCCGACGATGTGCTCCTCGTGGTCCAGGACCCGGGCGACTTGGTGCGGGTGGAGGGTTGCCAGACGATCTACTTGGCGGCCTCCTCTGCCCGGGTCAACTGGGTCAAGAGCTCTGGCCTGGTGGTAGGGGACGGGTGGCAGGCGAGCTCTCTCCCACCCGCGCTTCAGGCCATCAGGTGGAGCGCGGGTCCGCTGCTCTATCTCGGCGTTTACCTTTCTGCCACGCATCCATCCCCGCCGGAGAACTGGCAAGGTTTAGAGGGCAGGGTGATAGAGCGGATCTGGAAATGGACAGGACTGCTCCGGTGCCTCTCCTTTCGAGGGAGAGCACTGGTAATCAATCAATTGGTCCTGTCCATGCTCTGGTACCGGCTCAACACCCTGGTCCCGGCCCCGGGTTTCCTGGCCAACCTCCGGACGTCGATTCTGGAGTTCTTTTGGTCAGGACTGCACTGGGTCTCTGCAGGGGTTCTCCATCTTCCTCTGGAGGAGGGTGGGCAGGGCCTGAAGTGTCCACACACTCAGGTCCATGTCTTCCGTCTCCAAGCCCTGCAGAGGCTCCTTTATGGTGCAGGTAGTCCGGCGTGGAGCGTATTGGCGCACGCCTTCCTGCGCCGTTTCCGAGGGCTCCGATATGACCGGCAGCTCCTTTATCTCCATCCGAGAGGTCTTCCGCGAGACCTCTACGGGCTGCCGGTCTTCTACCAGGACCTCCTCCGGACCTGGAAGCTATTCTCAGCGACCAGGTCCGTGGCGGCCACCGAGGGGGCAGATCTCCTCGCGGAGCCCCTGCTACACAACCCCCAGCTCCGTGTGCAGGTGGCGGAGTCCCCCTCGGTGCGCCAGAGGTTGGTCCTGGCAGAAGTCACTAGGGTCGGAGACCTCCTGGACTACGACCGGGGAGATTGGCTGGATCCCCTGACGCTTGCTCAGCGCATGGGGCTCTCCAGACCTCGTACTCCCCGGCGCGTACTTCAGGAGGTGAAGGCTGCTTTGCCGCCTGCTGCTCGGGTTTACCTTGACCGGGTCCTGCGAGAGGGTACGCCCCGCCCTCCCTTCACCCCAAGCCCTCCGGACCTTTTTATTGGGCCCCTGCCCCGTGGTCCCAACCGGGTCCCCTGTCCCTTCACGGTGAGCCGGCTGCACGAACTGCAGCCGGTCCGCTTCCAGACCGCGCCAAGGAAACATCTATACACGCTCGTGCTCCACACCCTTCATCTCCTCACCCTCACGTCCCGCCCCGATACGAAATGGCGGGACCTCCTGCCACCTCTAGAGGGTGAGAAGCCCCGGTGGGCCAGCCTTTACTCCTCCTTAGTCCCAAGGCCCGCCGGGGACGTCAGTTGGCGGCTCCTTCATGGAGCCGTGAGCACGGGCGTGTACTTGGCGCGGTTCACCCCTATCCCCGACACATGTCCCTTTTGCGGTGTGAGGGAGACCCTGGCGCACATTTATCTAGAGTGCACCAGGCTTCAGCCCCTGTTCCGGCTCCTCTTAGACATTTTGTTGAGGTTTTGGTTGAACTTTTCCCCTCACCTTTTTATTTATGCACTTCCAATCCGCGGCCCCACGAAGTCATGGGACCTCCTGGTCAACCTCCTCCTGGCCCTAGCTAAACTGGCCATCTACAAAACCAGGTTGAGGAGGTTGGCCGATGGAGGCTCCTGTGACTGTGGGGCCTATTTTCGATCCTCTGTTCGTTCACGCATCCGGGCAGAGTTCCTCTGGGCAGCATCCACTGGCTCCCTTGACACCTTTGAGGAGCAGTGGGCGCTGTCCGGGGTTCTCTGCTCGGTGTCCCCAACTGGTTCGCTTTGTTTGACCCTTTGACCGCACTCCCGTTCCTGTTTTTTCATTTTTTGTCCCCCGGACTCACTTGGTATCCAGGTCCTGTAGATCCCTCCCCTTAGGCTGAAGGGGGGGATCCTTTAGCAGTGGGCGGGCTTTGCCCGCCCACTTCCCGGATCCCAATAAGAACATACTGGTTCCTTACCACTTTCCTATAGCCCTCTGGCCTTTCCCCGTCACAGTGTGTTTGTTTGTTTTTTTCATAAAAGGAGAGTAGTGTACAATAGTGTGTTTTATATAACATGTAATTCTCTAGTTTAACTTTCCCAGTGGCTGCTGAGCATTTATACTAAAGTATTTATTTGTTTTCTGGAGATCATGGTCACTTCATTAGCCATCTTACCATTGTATTTTATTTGAAACCTTTTTTATGCTTGTTTTTCCTGTCCGAATACTATAGAATAGGATAGTCAACAAAGTGGAAAAAAACCATGGTTGGGTTTTTTTGTTTTGTTTTTGCCTGTAGTTTCTGTGAAGATGATGGAATGAATTGAATTAATCATTACACTTAATGTGGAATTCACAGTAGTCTTTTTATGGAAAGTCATGGTAAGCTTTTCTGCGTGTAAATTTTTGTGCTTTGTGGAAGTGAGAGAGAATAATAGCATTAGTTTGATCATCTGTGCTACCCAAGCTTCTCCACACAACTCTGTCTGCACCTCAGTGCTATCATGCATTCCAGTCTTGAGGAGTGACTGCTAATCATGCTATACTGTGTCTTGGTTTTGTGACATGGGCAGATGCCCATAAAGAACTAGGATGAGGCTGTTACTCACTTTCACTTGTAACATAAGCCAGGGTTTGAACCTCAGGGTAAAAGTGCATTAAGCCTAGAGTATCGCCCAACTCTCATCACACCGTAAATGTAACAGACTGTAAACTGACATAAGCCTTTATTATAGGAGTACCCAAGTGTGTTGGTGGTTCTAGCACCTGAGAAATGATACTCTGCAAGTCAGAGTATTCATATGCACTGGAGCAAAATTAATAAGAAGCTAAAGTAACTTTTATAACCTTGTCCTTTGACATTTAATTTTATTGTCTAGCTCTGTCATGTGTTTCATGAGTTATCCGCCTGTTGTCTTTTGTTGTATCCTTAAAGTCTTTGGGGGCAGTGACTGTCTTTTTGTTCTGTGGTTGTACCATGCCTAGCACAGTGGGGTCCTGATCCATGACAAGGGCCCAAAGGCTCTAAGGTAATACAATAATAAAGAATAGATTTTACTGCTAAGATACTAAAATGCCAACAGAAATCTGAAAATACTGTTTGCACATGTTGTTGAAATGTACGCTCCAAATCTGCAGAATTCAACAAATCATTGATCTTCTAACCATAAGGTTTAATAGCCTGGATATTGGAAATGAATCAGTCAAGTTTTCTAAGGCTGGAACTTTGCAATCCATTAACCTTAGGATGCCTAGCTACTACAGGAATCTCTCAGCATTGGGTATCCTCCAATACTAGATCAAGAAGGAGACTGTTAAGAATGAAGTTTTATCCTTAACTTTAAATGATCTTACTGTTTGTCACTTTTCACATTGTATTTTTTTGTTACAGGTGGAGCTGGTAGTGCCACTTTACAATTAAGCTGGTTTGACATTTCCTGTAATAAGACCGAATTTTCGGTTCCTTATAACTTTGCCCATCTTTAACTGTTTTGACTGAAATTTTTCATGACAGATGTATGTCTCCGGCTGACATTTTTTGGATGGTTTCAGCCAAAACAGTTCAGCCATTTCTGAGAAGGACACTATTGAAAATATGTTGTTTTTGCCTATGTTAAAAAATTGTATAGTGACATTTTCTTTGAGAAGCTCTGGCATCCCCATTCTTTGGAACAGGGACTTGAAATTTGTCAGCAGTGTGCCTTTTTCTGTTTTGAGGAAAATCTACCCAAATTTGGCCCAAAATTTCAGTCCAAGCAGTTAAAATTGGGCAAAGTTATAAGCAACTGAAAAAAGAGTCTCATAATTGGAAGTGTCAATAGGAAGCCTTTGAAAAATCTGTTGTACATTCTCCATAAAGATTTGTTGGAGTTCGGAAGTTATATTCCCTGAAGATTCCATTTGCCCAGACAATAGGCTTTGAGAGAGAGAGTTTCCAAGCAATCGGCTCCTGGCTGCTGTGCCTGGGTGTGGAGTTGGGCACTGGAACTGAGAGCAAGGACACTGTCTTTCCTGTGATCCTGATGTTCCACCTGCTGGCACCCAGGCAGTGTGGTGGTAGGTGCCATCTGACTTGAATGCCGAGGGTGAGGGAGGGGAGTAGATTGAGACAAAGAGCCTGAGGAGAGGACACTGGGACTGGAGGCTGATGGGATGCACACTGGGACTGGGTAGGTAAAGGGACTGGGAGCTGAGGAGGAAACAGGGCAGACTGGGAGGCATTGGCATGGAGAAGGACAGACTGACATCAGGTGAGGAGTGTGGGGATAGGGTGAGAGACTGGGATTGGGAAACAGAAGGGAGGGAGACAGATCTGACCAGAAGCCGACAAGTGGAGGCACCTGGCTGGGCACAAAGCATGGTGCTTCAGAAGAGCGGGACTGCCAAATGGAGCCAGAGGGGAAGGAGACAGATTGGAAGATGAGTCCTGGGAAGGAGACTGGGACTGGGAGCTGGTAGGATGGGGTGGAGGAGACAGATTGGACAAGGCATCTGGGATGGGGGAAGGGACATTGACTAAGAAAGAGGACTGGGATTTGAATGGGAAGCCCAAATGGGGGAGACTAGGAATGACTGTACAAAAAGACTGGGACTGGAATGAGAAGTCTCTGACAAGTGGAGACTGGGATTGGCTAAGGCCTGGTCTACACTAGGGGCGGGGGGGTTAGTGTAAGGTATGCAACTTCAGCTACATGAATAACATAGCTGAAGTCGATGTACCTCGATCGATTTACCGCACCATGAGGATGCCGCAGGGTCAACTACTGCCGCTCCCCCGTCGACTCCGTTTCTGCCTCTCGCCGGGGTGGATTACCGGAGTCGACAGCAGAGCGATGGGGATTGATTTAGCGTGCCTACACTACATGCGAAAAATCGATTCCCGAAAGATCGATCGCTACCCGCCGATTCGGCAGGTAGTGTAGACCTGCCCTTAGTGAGGAGAATGGGACTGAGAGAAGGAGCTAGGGATGGGGAAGAGATAGGATTGGGACATGGACAGATTGAAGGGGATGGGACAGAAAAGATCAAACGTGAGGAACAGGCAGATGGGCATGACCACTAGAGAACACTCCCGTCCAAAGTCAGGAACTGAACCTAAGATTTCTGAATCTTACCGCTCCTCTGCTGTCAGCAAATATCTGTGAAACCCACTGGCAACATGTCCCAACCCTCTCTAGTGCTGGCTAACACAGAGGATGACAACCTATTACTGCTGTCGGTTACTCTTTTACGTTAAGTGGCAGAGGTCTCTGCTGTGAATTTAAAGGTTTTAACCCTGCTGACGACAGTGTCTGTGTGATGCCACATGATGGAAATTGTTTTTTCAGTTTGCTTTTTCAAAATCCTAGGAAATTACACACAAAAATCAATATTAAAATACCATTATTAAGGTTGCAAAGTCAAGCACTCAAAAGTTAGGAAATGCCAGACTTAAGGTAGCCTATGGAACATTAATTCAGTTCCCTTGTGCATATGCATTATGATAAAGCTTTGGTTACATGACTGCATATAACAGGATCCCTGCCTCATTCAGTGCACAGTGCACAGTAGGTGCTCATTGAATGGGAAATGACTCAATATTTCTCAGGAAGGACCTACTCTGTGGAAAAACGGGTTGTATAGTGAAAGGAGACTTGTTCTGGAGAACCCCGCCTCCTTTATTGAAGAGGTTGGAAGGAATGTAGTGAATGAGTCAGAGGACTGCAGCAAGAGAAAACAGTCTCATAGTTCAGGCAATAGAATGCTGCTGCACAGGAGAACTGGGTTCTATCCCTGCCTCCACCACAGAGTTCCTGGTATGATGCTATGCAAGTCACTTAAACCAAACTTTTCAGAGAGGGTCAGTAATTGTGTTCATCATTTTCTGGGTGACCAACATTAGATGCTGTGGTCTGACTTGCAGAAGTGATGAACATTCACCACTGGAAGTGAAGTCCATGAGAGCTGTGCTTTTAATGTTTAAAGGGCTACTTAACGCTAAGTACTGTTAAAAAAATAATAATCAGGCATCGCAAACTGGGTACTCAAACTAATGGAAACTTTGAACTTCACCTTTCGGTGCCTCACGTCCTCAAAAGTAAAATAGCTTCACTTCACGGATGTTTTGAAAATAAATTAAATAATGTTTGTGAAACACTCAGCTACTGTAGTGATGAACACTGTTGAAAAGTCCATGAAGAAATTAATAGTTCTATGTTCAGAACAGGGTTTGTGTAGTGTGCAGTAAATTAGGCACAAGGCCATTCTTAATCAGGAGGTTAAAACAAAATATTGAATAGCTGCTCATTAAATGAGCACAGTCTGTCCTGTGCACTGAATGAGGCCGGGGTCCAGTGGAAGAAATAATTTGATAGCATGTAAAAACTGTATCATAATGCATATGCACAAGGCGGGTGCATAATGTTGCACTGGGAACTTTAATTCTGGCATTCCATCATTTTTGAGCGCTTGACTTTGCAACCTTAATCTTCGTTTAACAAGGCTTTTTGTGTGTAATGTTATATTTATATCACAGAGATTACAGAATGAATTATATGTTTAAAGATGTCAGTACATGAAAACAATGATTTTATACTTCTTGAAGTGGCCTTTATATAATGAAAAATGAAATACCTAGGTAGGAAGTGTACCAAGAAATCATAATATTCCTTTTCAGAGTATATTGCGTCTGCATATATTCAGACCACCACTTCATTTCTAACCCCTAGACATAGAATCATGCTGTGATTCATAATACGGCTATGTTTTAAAATCAAATATTGTCTTTAAAGAGAAATTCTAGTAACGTTGGCTAAGCTGCATATAATAGCCTAGCTGGTGTCTATAGGTTTGATTCTCCAAATGCCAATCCAAAGGGTATGTAAAACCAAGATGCTCTTGTTTTAGCAAATGTCTGTTCTTTGTAACTAGAAGGAAGTCAGACTAGATGATCATTATAGACCCTTCTGGCCTTTAAGTCTATGAGTGTAAGTGCAGGCCTATTTGTTTAAAAAATGATTTGCTGCACTGGTTCTGAATCTTGACTTGCTCTACTTGTTTATCTTGTAGTTAAAAAGCTAGCTCTAAAGAAAGTGACTTCTAATTTAGCTGAAGATGTCACATCTCTCTTCCCTAATATTTAGCTAACTCTGTCTTTATTCCAATAGTGCATGGATAGCCCATGCAATCTATCTAAGTACCATAGACAATGGAGATGGAAAAGGCCTGTTAGGACATCCAGTCATTCTCTCTGCCATTGTAAATACTTCACAATTTCTCTTCTCTAATGTAGGCATCATTAATTTAACACGTTCATTTAATTTTCTCTGTTAGGGTGGGATCCTGTAAATGCTTACTATACTTATGATTGATCATAGTCCTTACTACTGCACATAGCCCATTGAGTTGATGGGACTGTTTATGGTAGCAAGTACTGTCCTTGGTAAGAAGGGTATTAAGTATTGGGTTCTTATTTGGGATTGCTGTGTAATGAACTCTAGAAAGGTATAAAGAATAAGAAGCATTCAGTTAGAAATTTTAAAATATAAACCTTTTAGAACAAATATTTGTGTTTATCCTTGAACCCTAGCCAATGGGGTTGTAAAACATTAAAATTATACCGTTGAGCTATGATTAAGGCTGATTCAGCAGAAAATTGTATTTCGTTCACACTGGCCCCTGCATAGATTACAATGCTTGGGCCTTGCCAGAACAGACTGCTGCTGGATACGGGGTCTCCTGGAGCCACACTAGCTCATATGTTTTGGGCCTCTCCCTGGATACAAGCCTCTTGACTAGAAGAAGGCAGGAGAATTACTATGATAATGGATTCATCCTTAAAAGTTACTTCCAGAACTGTGTTTTGGAATATATCCCATCATCTTCGAAACTCTCCAAGCTTGGTTCTCTAGAGCAGTGCTTGTAGACAAATGACCCATATTTGGGCATGGCATAATTCAATTTTTATTTTTTAAATCATTTTGACAGAATATCAATGTTTATTTTAATCATTTTCTTTTTTTCTTTTCAGTTTTATTCAACATCTTTATTAATGATCTGGGTGATGGGATAGATTGCACCTCTAGGCAAGTGCGTCAATGACACTAAACTGTGGGGAGAGGTAGATACGCTGGAGGGTAGGGATAAGGTCTAGAGTGACCTAGACAAATTGGAGGATTGGGCCAAAAGAAATCTGATGAGGTTCAACAAGGACAAGTGCAGAGTCCTTCACTTAGGATGGAAGAATCCCATGAACCGCTACAGGCTGGGGACCGACTGGCTAAGCAGCAGTTCTGCAGAAAAGGACCTGGGGATTACAGTGGATGAGAAGCTAGATATGAGACAGCAATGTGCCCTTGTTGCCAAGAAGACTAATGACATATTGGGCTGCATTAGTAGGAGCAATGCCAGCCAATCGAGGGAAGTGATTATTCCCCTCTATTTGGCATTGGTGAGGCCACATCTGGAGTTATTGTGTCCTGTTTTGGGCCCCTGACTACAGAAAGCATGTGGACAAATTGTAGAGAGTCCAGCAGAGGGCAATGAAAATGATGGGGCACATGACTTATGAGGAGAGGCTGAGGGAACGGCTTATGTAGTCTGCAGAAGAGAAGAGTGAGGGGGGATTTGATAGCAGCCTTCAACTACCTGAAGGGGGGTTCCAAAGACGATGGAGCTAGGCTTTTTCTCAGTGGTGGCAGATGACAGAACAAAAAGCAATGGTCTCAAGTTTCAGTGGGGGAGGTCTAGGTTGGATATTAGGAAACATTGTTTCACTAGGAGGGTGGTGAAGCACTGGAATGGATTACCTAAGGAGGTGGTAGAATCTCCATCCTTAGAGGTTTTTAAGACCCAGCTTGCCAAAGCTCTGGCTGGGATGATTTACTTGGTGTTGGTCCTACTTTGAACTAGGGTTGGACTAGATGACCTCCTGAAGTCTCTTCCAACCCTAATCTTCTATGATTCCATGATATTTTATTAATTTAAATTGTCATAGATGCAGGAAATTATGGGGAGGGGGAGGCAGACAGTGGAGGGGGCTAGACAATAATTATTTAATGGCAGTAGATGTTTATTCAAAAAGTTAAAGCATTATAACTGTTAAAACATAAATTGTCAACATCATATCAAAATATGCAAAATAAGTATCCTTAAATTAAACTCTAATATGTTCTCAAGCGCATGTATCTTACTTTGCCTATCTGAAATTTTGATTATCAATGGATATATTTTTTTAATGTTTTGTGTGTATACAGTGAAATTGACATTGACATTTACTAATAAAAAAAATGTAATCCTTCCAAGTCTACTCATATTGCTTAAATGGAAGAGCAAACTGCTGCCAATGACAGAAGCTTGGCACAGTGACTTGGCTGATGTGGCAGCTAAAAAGGGGGTAACATTTTGAAGAAGAGGAATCTCAGACAAATTTGAAAAGATTTGGTCTGACTGTTTAGAAATCTTTTGATTAATTCCTGGTGAAAGGAAACTGAGAAGTTCCTCTCCTTTCTCCTCCCTGCCCTCTTCCTTTCATGTGCATTCCTTTACTTTTTTGTGTTGTCTTTTTGTTCTCTCCTTATTTTTTGGGAAAAAATAACATGTAAATGAAAATAATAATTAAACCCTTATTTAGTGCCCGTAACTCTGTTGTAAGACACATAGTGGTACAGTATATTTTTCTGCAGTCATGAACACTGAATACATTGAGGTTAAGTTTAATAAAACTAAGCAATAAAACATTGCTTTCTTTTATTAATGTTTCAAACATTAACCATATGTGGACAGAGTAGCAAGCTAGTAATATTATCTATAAATAGACACACCCAAATCATGAGGTTACTTGCTGTCTATTATGTTAAAAAAATAAAAGCGTTAATGTGCAAAAAAATGCTACCAGGTCATGTGTGTGTGTTTGAGAGAGAGAGAGAGAGAGAAAGAAATACAAATAGCACAGAAGGACAAAGCACAAATTAGATTAAAGGTTAGCAAGAGCAATTTGAGTTCTCTTGTGCTTAAAGTTTTTTAAAAAGAAAATAAAGGAGGTAGAATATACATTATAATAGTTCTCTAACTTTTTACTTTGCACCAGCAGCACGTATATGTCTGAATGTGATACTAGTGCAAGACAAATGGTGGCATGGTACTCTGGTTGAAAATGTAATGGCTTTACACTTTAACCTTTAGCCCTGAAATGATGCTTGAGTGGGCCTTAACTCCTAAGTGAACATGTCTGAGTAGATAAGGCTGTAGTTTCACATAACAGAGAGATACATTTTTTAGATCCTTTGCTGATTATATTGTGTGAGGGTCAGTCTTCTGCCCCATTTCTGAAACTTGGGTCAGAATAAGATTTTAGGGTCACTTCTTCAAGTACCTAAGCCATTACCATGCTCTAATAGGCCTTGATAGCTCATTTTGTAAGTTCTTAGCATTAAGCTGGGCATTGTTTGGATTCGTTTCAAATCCTGCATGTACTCCACAGGGTTAATTAACATCTTCAAAATGTTTCTTGTTGGTTATTGTGAACCAAAGTGTTTTAGTTTGTTTTAATATCTTATCTCAGTGTGAGTATACTCTAAGTGTAATCTGTGTTTGAAATCACTACAGAAATTCAGTAGTTAAAATTATATTATAGCTGTAGTTAGATTTTTCAAACCTGTGTTTAGGGACATAGACAGTTCTTATTCACTTGGCTTAATCTCTGTGCCTTGTTTTGAAAGTTACCTTTAATCTGTTTTAAATCCATAAAGGAAATGAATTTAATAGTTAAAGGACATAACATCAAATATCTTGGTGTATCTAGATTCCATTGTGTTTAGATACAGGAATTTTAAGCTAAATTCTCAACTCTACCTAAATGTCCAATTATGGTAAAATAAAAGTTTAGATTGCTGCTCAATTACTTCTTTGTAAAATGTTGTTCTCTGTTACTCATTTATCTTTGTTTGTCTCCCACCATGTTTAAAGGACACTGCCATCAGTTAATCATTTAATTGGAACGATAAAGCAATCATGTAATTAGGCAGCAGAATTCAGTCATCCCCTGAAATTTACAGGTGCATATCAAAAGGGATAAACTGAAATCCCAATTTAAATGATTTTTTTCAGTATGAGTGAGAAAAAGAAACATTTTAATTTAAAATACTTTAGAACTTCAGAGGGCAAAGGGCGGAGTGTCAGCTCACTACAAACAAGAAGAAAATGTGAAGTTCTGACCTTAAAAACAAAAATTGTCATCCAAAAAGTTGTATGTATTTGAAAAAAAATAATAATGTTGAGTGAGTGGAAACTACAGTAAAACAATCGTTATATTGTCAAAGCACAGAAATGGGAGACCCACCAAGGTAAATGATAGTAATATTGAAACAAGTCAAGAAAAAGCTCATGTCACTGAGCTTGGGATACCATCAGAGGGAGTAAGGAACATAAGGGCAACATCAGTGCAGAAACTTCATGAAAAGTGACGAGTAGGAGTTTGGAAGGAGGAGTTTATAAGAAGGTTTTGGAAACCAATATACATTCCTTCTGAGGAAGAGGAGGTTGAATTTGAGCTTGATGGGAATATTGAGAAAAGTACACTAACCCGTGCTTAAATTTAGTGTGTTTTAATGTCGTCTTAATGTGTTTTAAGTCAGGTTTGGGCTCTAAAATCTTAGCATATTTGACTAAAGCTTTAGTCCTGTGGTCACATCCATGGGAGTGGAGCCTTGTGTTTCCAGTCTATGCTGGAAAGTCCATATTGCTATTTTTAGTGCAGTAGTGTGAGCCCTGCCAACACAAGTCTGTTAATCTTCACTGGGACACTTGCTAATGATGTGTTGTAATGTTAAATCCCCTTATATTTAAGGCTTGTTTTGCCATTTTGAATGGGATCCATTAATGGAATCAGTCTCTTTGCCCAATCACGTCCTGTTCTTTCAGTCCTTGTGAAGAGGAACACTCACTGCCAGTGCCATCTAGTCGCTGGGCAGAGGTGTGGGAAGTTGCCTTCCTCCTAGGCATTCCCCTTTCTTACTGCCTGTCTGCCCTGTGTTGGTCTGTCCTTTCAGTGACTCAGTTCTCCGTCCAGATCACATGTTCAAGTCCACCCCTTTCAGGGTACATATGAAGAGTCAAATAACTGGGAGGTATTTGGGATTAAGTGAGGGATTCAAGGCTTCCCTTTGGGCTGGGGTCTCTTTATCCTGACCCTTGTATCTTCAGAGTCTTCCCCCAACTAGGTTCCCTGTGGTGGGATAGACCTCCATGTGGTCTTCTTTAGGAGTTGGTAGGGGATCCTGGGTCCACTCTTTCCACAGGGCTCCGATCCAGGTTTAGTGGCAGGCAGCTAAATCCTGCACCCTGGAATGCTCTACAGTGCCTCCCTGCCTCATTTCCTACAAATCCCCTCTCTTCCTACAGGGTAAAGTAAAGAATTAGGCATGAAAATAAAGTCTCTGACCTTCTGAGAATCATAGGTTCCCTTGTTTGAAGGCTTAGTCAGGTCATTATAGCCAGGCCTCAGCCAGCAAGAGCTCCTAAGGTGCTCCTTCTCAGGAGCTCTGAGTGAAGATCTGCTTACCTCTACTCCCTGCCTGCTGCTGAGGCCTTTACAAACTTAGGTTGAAGTAAGCCGCCATGCATTGACTTGGTTGTGCATTTGTCAGCCACTGATGTAAGCACTCCATTAGGCCAACATAGTAACACCAGCTCCCCGAGCAGTGTTGAGCCGTGGTCCATGTACTCAGATCAGTGCAGCATGAATGTAGACGCTGTTACATATGTTGACCCTAACAGTCTTCTAGCAGCTGTCCCACAATGCCCGACACTGACTGCTGTGGTCACAATTGTGAATTCCACTGGCCCGGTGTCACAAAGACTGGAAGGCCCCGCTTCCCTTTAAAGCCCCGTGAATTTTTGAAATGCCTTTTCCAGTTTGTCCAGCTTGGTGAGCACACCTGGCAGCACTCCATTGTTGTGTGCACCTGCCCAGCTGACAGTCCCAGCTACATGTCACAGACATGCTCCAGCCTGGAATAGACAGGAGATATGGGCTCTCTTGGGCCTGTGGGGAGATGAGACTGTGTTAGCACAACTGTGGACCAGCCATAGAAATGTAGACATCTACAAGCAGATTGCACAGGGATACAGGAGAAGGGGTATGATAGGGATCAGCAGCAGTGCCGCGTAAAAGTGAAGGACCTGCATCAGGCATATCAAAGGTCAGGGAGGCCACCAATCAATCTGGTGGCAAGTCACAGACCTGTCTCTTTTACAAAATGCTGCATGTCATACTTGGCGGAGACCCCACCATCACCCGATTGTGGATATCTCCGTGGGGCCTGAGTCACAGGCACCTGGCATGAATAGTAAGGACAAGGAGGATGACTGGGGCCGTGTTCTGGTCGGGTCCAGCTATGCCATGAGCCAGGACTTGTTTGAGGCTCCACCACAGTCCACTCAGTCCCAGAAGTCGACCACGGGCGAGCCTAATGCAGGGGAAGGAACCTCAGCTAAGTGTGTAAATTTATTTCCCATTACAATGATGGCGCCCCCACCTTAGCAGGACACAGCTATCAACTTTTCATTCATTTACTCCTACTTTAAGAGGTAGTGGCACAACAAAGATAGGTAGCTTGTTATCTGCTTTTCATTCCCTTCTAGAGTTAGGCAGGGGGAGCCATGCAGAGCATTTAGTTCTTCTTCAAGTGCTTTCACATGTCCATTCTGTTGTAGGTGTGTGCGCACCCTGTACATAGCTGCCCAAAGTTTTCCCCTGCTGGTATCCGTTGGGTCAGCTCTAGCGCCCCTTGGTGCCATGAGCTTATAGTGCCGGTATAAGGGGCTGTGCCAAGCCCGTGCTCAGTTCCTTCTTACTGCCTGCGACGGCTGTTGGAACTTACTCCTTGCTTCGGCAACTTTCTAGTGGTTCTTCTCGTTACCTAGTTGTCCATAGTTAGTAGTTATAAGTTTAGAAATAGTTGTTTGTAGTTTTTAATCGTTTAATAAATTAGTTTTGGGGGACACTTCTCCACTACTGGAGAGGCACCCCTCTACCTGGTACCGGGGCATGCCTCAATCACTGGGGTTTAAACCCTGCTCCTCCTGTGGTAAGCCAATGCCAACAAGTGACCCACACTTGAGCTGTCTCAGGTGTTTGGGAGAAACCCATAGGAAGGAGCGCTATCAGATCTGCAGGGAGTTCAAACCCCACACTCAAAAAACCGCGCAGCGAGTCTGAAAGTCCTCCTGATGGAGGCAGCATTGAGACCAGCCTTGGAGCCGAGATCTGACTGGGCACTGAGGTACATCTGCATCAGTGCATAGTGCACCCCCGGCAAGTGGTGGCTCTTAGCACTGCTCCGCCTCATTGGTGCCAAAGAAGAGAAACCGTCGGAACCAAGACATGAGCTGGGCCCCGGCACCGAAGGGAGATGGGCAAAGACAATGGGATGGACTGAGACCCATGTCAGGCCGCTTTCCGTCACCGGCATTGCCTCAGTCAGTGGCCTCATCTGTCCCGCGTACCGCACCCAGCGAAGCATCACAGCCCTCTGCAAGTCAGTGCACAGAGCACTTTGCAGTGCCGTCCATGCCAGAAGCTTATGCGGTGGCTAGAGACTTAATGGCACTTCCAGTACCGGGGTTGTTGGGGGATCTGGAGGCGGCACTGCCAGCAGACATGGACGTTCCCTCTATAGTCAGACCGGCACTGGGACCAGTCTGTAGGGGAAAACCTCCCTTGGGCACCTCGCCTAGAGTGTCACCATGGCACCGCTGTCCGGCAGCAGGTGGATTGGCACCGCCATGGTTGCCCTGTTCTTCTTTCACCTCCTCTTCGGAGTCAAAAGCAGAGTCTTGCTACTTCCATTGTTAACACAGCCAGGACTGCCGGCACCTCTCTCTGCACCCACCCTGCCCAAGTGGAGCGAATACTACTATGGCACCACAGGGTGCCTGGCTGATGGCACTGTGGGGACCAGCACACATGCAGTGGGCATTCACACTGGGACATGGCTCCAGCTCGAGATGTTCATATTCTGTGGCTTTGGAGGGCTGAGCTTTTCCGGTACTGCATCGAGATACCCCAGAACCCACACCCAGTACCAAACTCAGGGCTGAACTGGGCGCCGGGCAGCAAGAACAGACCCCTCTGGCAGAGGGAGGGGCAGACATTATACTGAAACCACGTGCTTCCTCCTCCTCCTTGCCTGATGAACTATTGCTGGCGAAGGAGTTATCCCCTGTACGGGATGATTATAGGACCCACCAGGACTTATTGAAGTGGGTGGCGTCCAACTTAAAACATCCAGGCAGTGGAAATAAGGGAATCTATTGAGGACTTCCTGGACATCTTTGGAGTGGCAGGTCCCTCTAGGGTGGTCCTTCCCCTGAATGAAGTGATTATGAAGCCCATAAAATCTTTGTGGCAGAATCCAGCCTCCCTCCCATGGCCAAGCACATGGAACAAAAATATTTTGTACCGGCCAAGGGCAGTGAGTTCTTGTTTTCTCACCCTTCCCCAGGGTCCCTCGTAGTGGCGGCTGCCAACAAGAGAGACTGACAAGGCCAGGCGGGACCGACACCGAAGACAAAAGACCCCCCAAAATTAGACCTACTGTGGAGAAAGGCCCAGTCTACAGGGGGATTACAGTTCCAAATAGTGAACCAGCAGGCCCTGTTGGCCCATTATGATTTTAATATGTGGGGATCGATGGACAAATTCATGGACAAACTACCCCAGAACGATAGATGGGAGTTTTTGGCTCTCGTGGAGGAGGGCAAGACAGTAGCAAGAACTTCATTGCAGGCAGCCCTGGATGCTGCGGATTTTGCGGCAAGGTCCGTGGCCACTGCTGTCACCATGCGTAGACCGTCATGGTTGCATTAGTCAGGCTTCCCTCAGGAAGTGCAACAGACAATTCAAGATCTGCCTTTGGAGGGAACCTCGCTCTTTTCTGAACTAATGGATGCAAGGCTTCATGGGCTTAAAGATTCAAGGGAGACACTGCGATCGCTGGACTTGCATACACTGGCTCAGTCAAAAAGGTCCTATAGACCTCAGCAATATGGGTGCTATTGCTCCCAGCTGGCTAAACAAGATTGCAGGAGGAGAAACAGGGCGGGTAGGGCGCAGACTACCTCTGCCCTTGTCCTTCGCGGGACCTTCTCAGATGGCTCCGCGCCAATCTGGCACCTCGAGACACTCATTTTGACGAGGCGCTTGAGGACTGACTACCAACCCCCCTCCTTCAGAATCCACCCAATCTTATCTTTTTCAGCCACCTGTCCCGTTTCCTCGAAGCCTGCGAACACATCACTTCGGACTGCTGGGGCCTAAGCACTGTGGAATCTGGTATACCCTCCAGTTTGCTTCTACACCACCTTCCCACCCTCCTTCCCCATCCCTCTTCAGGGACCCTTCTCATGAGCTCTACTGCAACAAGAATTTCAGTCCGTTCTTTGGATGGGAGATGTGGAAGAGGTTCCACTGCATCTAAGAGGGAAAGGGTACTGTTACCGGTACTTTCTCAGACCCAAGGCCAAAGAGGGCCTCAGGCCCAACCTGGACCTGCGTGAGATCAACC
The DNA here is from genome assembly GCA_033296515.1 of Macrochelys suwanniensis. Lineage (NCBI taxonomy): Eukaryota > Metazoa > Chordata > Testudines > Chelydridae > Macrochelys > Macrochelys suwanniensis. The sequence continues at coordinate 165,899,732 of CM065777.1, forward strand.
ATTATCTCAAGAAGTTGAAGTTTCGCATGTTCTCCTTGGCCTCCATCATCCCGTTGCTGGATCCAGGGCATTGGTATGCCACCCTTGACTTGACCGATGCATATTTCCATATGCCGATTTTTCAGGGCCACAGAAGGTTCCTAGGTTTCTGGTGAATGAGGCCCATTACCAATTTGTGTCCCTGCTTTTTGGTCTGTCAGGGGCCCCAAGAGTATTCACCATATGCATGTAGTTGTAGTGGCCTTTCTAAGAAACAAAGGGGTCCACGTCTTCCTGTACCTCGATGACTGGCTGATCAAAGGTCGGTCCCGAGTGCAGGTAGAGGCGGATAGCGTTCTGATACAATCAACCTTTCAGTCACTGGGTCTACTAATAAACATTCAGAAATTGACCCTCATACTGGTGTAGTGTATAGAGTTTATGGGGCAGTCCCCGACTCCCTACAAGCAAGAGCCTTTCTACCCGAAGATCGCTTCCAGGAGATTTTGTCCTGGATAAGCTCCTTGCAGTTGGAGCCGATCATAACAGTGCAGGTTTGTCTAAACCTCCTCTGGTGCATGGCTTTATGCACCCTCATGGTTCGACATGTGAGACTGAGACTCAGACCTCTCCCAGCTTGGTTAACCACTGTCTACTCCCCCTCCAGGTAAGGTCCTCACGATACCCCCGCTAGTTCTGGACTCACTGATGTGATTAGACCGCAATACGGACAGCACGGGGGTACTCTTCGCGAGGACTCAACCAGCCGCACATCTGGTCACAGACGTCTCAGAGCTAGGTTGGGGAGCCGTTTTCGGACCTCTCAGGACTCAAGGTCTGTAGTCTCAAGAGGAGCTGTTGCTCCACATCAATATCAGGGAACTAAGGGCAGTCTGCCTGGCTTGTCGGGCGTTTTTGCCCCACATCATAAACATGACGATACTGGTTCTTACGGACAATACCTCAGCCATATTCTATGTCAACGGACAGGGAGGGGCTCATTCTTTCCCTCTCTGTCAAGAGGCAGTTCGCATATGCGCTGTTTCCAATGTGCCAGTGGGGTGGGGGCAGGGCTTGGGGTGGAGCCGGGGGAGCCAGTGGGGGGGCTCCTCCGGCTCCACCCTAAGTCCTGCCCTCACTCCACCCCTTCCCCCAAGGCTCCACTCACGCCTTGCCTCTTTCCGCCCTGGTCTGCCCGCTCCCGCAAGCGTACCCAGCGATCTCTCCTCCCTCCCTCCCTCCCCAGTATCTTCTGCACGCCTCGGAAAGGCTGATCTGTGGCAGGCGGGAGGCACGGGGGGGAGGAGGAGGCACTGATTGGCGGACCTGCCAGTGGGTGCTCAGCAGCCACCTTTTTTGTTCCGTGGGTGCTTCAGCCGGAGTGTACATTCCTGCAACTTGTGTTGGATTACCTCTTCTCCTTGAAGCACCAGGGCCTCGCCCTTTCTTCAATCAAAGTTCATCTGGGGGCCATCTCCGTGTTCCATCCCGAGGATTACAATAAGTCCCTCTTTTCTCATGAGATGGTAAACCATTTCCTGAAAGGCCTGGAGAAGCTATTTCCCCAAGTAAGGGACCCAGTTTCTCCCTGAGATTTGAACCTTGTGCTATCAAAGCTAATGTCCAACCTAAACCTCCCTTGTTGCAATTTAAGGCCATTGCTTCTTGTCTATCCTCAGAGGTTAAGGAGAACAATTTTTTCTCTCCCCTCCTTGTAACAACCTTTTATGTACTTGAAAACCGTTATCATGTTCCCTCTCAGTCCTCTCTTCTCCAGACTAAACAAACCCAGTGTTTTCAATCTTCCCTCATAGGTCATGTTTTCTAGACCAGTGGTTCTCAGCCCATGTGCCAAATGCAGCCAATTAGCACACAGCTGTGGCCAAACTGTGTGATTAAAAATAATTCAAAATTTGCCACTCTGGTCTGGCAAAGGGTGGAGCTGGCTGAGGAGGAGATGGTGTAAAGCAGCCCTGCTGGAGCGCTCCTGCCACAGTATTACACTGTTCACTCATATTTAGCTTGTGATCGACCATGACCCCCAGATATCTTTCTGCAGTACTCCTTCCTAGGCAGTCATTTCCCAGTTTGAATGTCTGCAACTGATTGTTTCTTCCTAAAAGTGGAGTACTTTGCATTTGTCCTTATTGAATTTCATACTATTTACTTCAGACCAATAAATCTGTTAGTCTTTAAGGTGCCACCAGACTCCTTGTTGTTTTTGTGGATACAGACTAACACGGCTACCCCTCTGATACTTCTCTAATTTTGTCACTGTACCCGTGCCTCAGTGGGTCACAACTGAGGATGCCAAATTCAGGATGAACTGCTGAGAAATAGGGCTGATACACCCCCAAGACTGGTGGTTAATCCCCCATAGGATACACCAAACCAGCAACAAAAGTAAACTTCTGTTTCACCACACTGGCTAACAAGAAGTCATAAAAGCAGTTTCCTTGGGTATCCCAATCCTTGTATTACCACCCACAACACTGGATTTAAAGGTGAGTGGTTCTTTACAACCAGTCTCATCAAATAAATGGTTCTTCTGATCCCAAAGGATCAGCCACACACTCAGGTTAATATATAACATAGATCTTACCCCAAAATCATGCTGTTGTCAATCCTTTAGTATCTAAAATCTAAAGGTTTATTTATAAAAAGAAAGAAAGGTGAGAGTTAAAATTCGCTAACGGAATCAAATACATACAGTAATTGCAAAGTTCTGGGTTCAGGCTTGTAGCAGTGATGGAATAAACTGCTATCTTAAATCTAGTTTCTGGCTGCTTCCAAATCATTGGAAGGACCTCAGTCCATTGGTTAGAATGCTCTCATTAGTATAGTCCATAATCCAGAGGTTTGGGCAAGAATGAGGCAAAATGGAGGTGTTTCCAGGGCCTTTTATAGCTTCTGACATGTGGAGGGAATCCCATTGTTTTTACTGTGGAAAATTACAGCAACAAGATGGAGTTTGGAGTCACATGGGCAAGTCACATGTCCATGTGTAAGACACAAACCTTCTGGGTGTGGCGTTCTGTCCCATCTAGTGGCACTGAGACCACTTACAGAGAGAGAGTTAAATGACTCTGCTCTACAGCCTTAGCTAACAGCCAGTTGGCTTTTAACTCATGTGGTAGAGGCTCATGCACTAAGCTCCCGAGGTTCTAGGTTCAATCCTGTCCACTGACAACTGTGGTCTGTTGGTGTTACACATGCATTTCGCCTAGTCACAGCAGGAAATTCCATTAAGTGTAGAGGGGGGTCTCCCATGGTCCATTGTGAGTTAAGTGCTCTTTTGATGGGCCACTCAATTCGAATAGCTCCTCCAAGATGTGCTGGCTAACTACTTCATGGGCATTACCCCAGGAGCAAACATTTGAAATCCAGGTATACAGTCAATATTCATAACTTCAAATACAAAAATGATACATGCATACAGATAGCATAATCATAACTAGCAAATCATAACCTTTGCATAGACACTTCACTTGAAAACCTTTGTACAAGATTTGCGGCAACTGTATAATAGTGGTTGCAACAATGATTTATATGGTCATATTTTAATCCGATAACGTCACAGTCACTATAAGGAGTGTGACTTTGTATACAAACAGGAAATAGGTGTGGGGAGGAAGAATATGTTTGCAGTGGTGTTGTAGCTGTGTTTGTCACAGGATATTAGACAAGGTGGGTGAGGTGATATCTTTTATTGGACCAACTTCTGTTAGTGAGAGAGACAAGTTTTCGAGCCACACAGAGCTCATCTTCTCAAAAGCTTGTCTCTCTCACCAACAGAAGTTGGTCCAATAAAAGATATTACCTCACCCCTCTAGTATCCTGGGGCCAACATGGCTGTAACTACATCGCATACAACATCAGTGAGAACATGTTATTCTTATATAGCCACTTTGCAGAGTAGAACCAAAGCCAAAGCTCCACCTGAGCCAATGGCTCATTGGGCTGATGTGGCAAAGGCACCTCAGTTTATGGCCAGTCGTGCACAAGGGAATGATGTGGCCAGCACCGTATCTAACTGCACTGGCGATGGTGTTCCAGTGGGAGCGTGAGTGACACTCAAACTGAACCTTCAGGACCGTAATCGAGATCTCAAACAACCCAGCAATCACAGCTTTTGCTGCATCGTAGAACTGTGGTTTAAATTTCTCCAAAGCAAGGAAATTCATAAGTCTAGATGCAATGGCTATCTTTCTGAAGAGTTGAAAATCAGAGCATATAATCCTTCACAAACACGTTTTTATTGCCCTGTGTACTCTCCACCTTTAACATTAAAGAACAAGTGCTAGTCTACACTTGAAATATGACAGCTGCACTACTGTGGCTGTGCTGCTGTAATGCTTCAGTATAGACACTACCTACGCCGACAGGAGGGGTTCTCCCATCAGTATAGGTAATCCGTCTCCCTGAGAGGCAGAAGCTAGGTTGATGGAAGAATTTTTCTGTCAACCTACTGCTGTCTACCCCAGGGGTTAGGATGGCATAGCTGTGTCTCTCAGGAGTGTGGATTTTTCACAGCCCTGAGAGACGTAGCTATGCCAGTGTAAGTTCTCAGTGAAGACAAACCCTAAGAAAGTATTACGGAACTACTGTGCACATGTTCAGTAGCTCTTTTGTAAACATAAGTAACTTGGCTATTTAATTTTTTTTTAAGGCATAAGGGCACAATAAGCACTGATTGCCTATAAAATTATCTTCTATAATTGAACCTTTTAGCTGGAACTTAAGGGAGAAATTGATTTGAAACAGTGGAAAAGCTATTTTCATGCGTTATATATCCTAAAATGGCTCAATTAATTTACACATTTAAAAATTTTTTTTTTTTTTTTTGCAAAATACATTTACATCTGGGATGGCAACATGGATGATAAGTTTAAACTTACAGTTATTTGAAATGACTTTATTTACAAACCCTTGAAAAACTTACTTTCTAATAAAGTTGGCAGCCTGTTGACTGTTGCATCTCTACCAAGTGCCACTTCAATACCTTCCAGAAAGAACTCTCATCCTTTATACAAGGCATCTCATACATAAAGAATATTCAAGAGAGAATTTTGTGTAAAGATTAAGTTTCTTTTTGCAGTCTTTTTAGTTTTGTTTTTCAGGACTGCAGTTAGGAAAATCCATTATACTGTTCCCCTGGTATATACTTCCGGTATCCCTGTGTCTATGAAATCTTACAGGCATTCTTATATTCTCCTTACTTCTTTACTCTCAATCTCTCCATTCCTGCCTCTTCTCTAACATGTCTGTCCCATTCTCTCCCCACCAAACACTTAAAAAAAAAACCCCAAAAACTTAAGGTGCCTTCCTTTGTAGTTAGCATGATGTTGAGAGGTCTCCTCATTACAACAATAGCTCAATGTTTGGGTCCATTCTTGAAGTGTTTTGTCTGGCCTGTGTTCCAGGTAGAGAGCCTTGCTCATCATTATAGCGTACACTATAGTTGAAAGGTCAGATGTGCTTTAATTTCCCCCCACCTAATACATATTCCAGCATGTCCTCTTCTCTGAGGTGTATGAGCCATGGTAGTCTCATTGATCCCTATGCTCTTTGTTAGCTTTGAACAAAGATGTTACATAATTGCAAACTTGGAAGTCAGGTATTAAAGTTCGTTTGTTAGATTTCGGAAGAAGCTGTTTATTTTAGTAGCCAATTTTCCTGTGTGATGAAGTGAAATGTTGAGACGGCAGCCCCTCATCGGTTGGGAAACAATGCCTAAGAATTTAGCTAATGGCCCCCCTTCAGTGCAGAGAATAGATGGCAACAATTGTACTTCCAGACTAAACCAAGAACTACTTGTTTGGCTGCTAGGTGTTAATGCAAATTTGTTCTTCAGCTCATTCAGCCCTAGGGCTCCCATCCTTTGATTTAATTAAATGTAATTGGTTACACTGCTCCTCCCAGGCCCCTGATGTGTTTTTGTTTATTGCTTACTCTTCGCAATAATGCTTCAATTCAAGGCACAAAATGCTGGATAAATAAGAGCCTTTTATCCTATGTTGGATTTTCAGGGAGATTATTCCCCTCAAATAGTTTAGTTTTACTGTTAAAAGTAAATGACCAATGAAATAAACTCATTGGGTGGCAAATGTAGTATATCCAGAAGCAAGGAATTAAGTAGGGTAAATTACATGAGATTAGAGCAAGAAATGAAGTTGTAGCATTAAATTAGTAAGGGATTGAAACCAGTGTTGTAAGAGCTATTGACACTTTTAAATGATGCTTCAATTAGTAGGATCATTATTGATGTGCCATTGTATTTTAAAAGTTACTTTTTCAAATACTTGTTATGAAATCACTTGTAGATTTATGCTTTCGATCCTTTAAAATAATCTTTTAGCTCATAAATATGCAAGAGACATTATTTGGGGTTGAGAAATGCTTGCTTTACTACATAAATGACATTAACATAAAAATTAGGTCAGGATAATTTTTTCATTCAAAATGGACCCTTGCTCCATTTTGAATGAAAAAAAATATTCATATCTTTCATTTTAACTTTTTCTTTTAAATTAATGTTTATTAAATATGAATCTGATTCTGACAAAAGCTACTATCTTTTTTGTATTTACGTATTTCATACTGAAGTGGAAAATGGTCTTAAACTTGTATTCTGACCACCTGAAAATTGAGAGGAACTGAATTGGCACTTGATCAGGCAGCCCATTCATCAGTGCCTTGCAATTCAGCTTTTAGCAACAAGATGGCTTTTCCTCTCTCTTTCCATTATTCAGGCAGAATGTCCTCTAGTAGTCAACCTTTATGTATAGCACAGCCAGGATAGCTGCTTTGTCTATTACCCTTTCTCGAGTTTTTGCTGTCTTTCTTTAGAACAAAAGTACAAGACATGACTTCAGAGACCTTTTTATTAATGCAACAGGCGTTCTACGCCTCTCTGGGTCACAGGCAGTATTACTCAGATCAATGATGGTGGAAAAGTATGAAATATCCATGATGACGACACAGGTATTTTCAGTGCAGTGTAAGCCTTCCATCCTTCACAATGAGAGAGTTTTCTGGATTTCTTCACAAGCCCCCTTGCAAAACAGTTGCACTGAGGCTTTAGGTTTATTGTGTTGTATAATGGAAAGGTCAGGCTATTCTTCAGGGCATACCCTCGACGAAAAACAAGTGGCTAATAATAGCAGATACCAACTAGTCTTTTGGAAGTGGGAAACTGGCTGTCAATAGATGTCAGTGATAATAGTTCAGGATGAAAATCAGATTCTGTGTCAACATTTTGGAAATAAGAATGGTTAAAGAGCTGAGTAAAGAACTTTGATCTCTTGCACAAGTCATTTCTAATGCAAACTATTACTCTGTTGTCCAGTACTGCAACAAAGGAGATAGGACACAGACATTTAGCTGTGGCAACTCACATGATGTTCAGAAAGGGTGTAGTAACAGAGAAGTCTTCACATATCAGTCAGACTGCTTAATTTACAGATCCTTGAGCCCATTGAGAACAGCTTGGTAGGTGGCAAAGCCTCTAAACTAGCCTTAGTTTGCTGGTCTAAAGCTTGTATTCAGGATATGTTTTCAGATGAAAATCGGGGCTTATTCTATCTGATCTGTACACTTCATAGGTGGAGAGAAGGGAATCCTTGAAATAGATTTAGAAAGCGAGAATCCCTTCCAGTTTTCTTTCACCAGATTGACATATTTGCCTCTGCAGTTCAGACATAGCTATGGAATGTTGAGACTGGTGGTCGCTGAGTAATCCTTCTTAGGTTAGATAACAAGTAAACCTGTTTGCAAATTTTCCATTGGAAAATGCTGATTCAACTGAACCAAAACATTTTGTGGGAACATCTTGACTCTGTGAAAAGTTCCTATGAAGTTTTGATGGAAACCAGGGAGGAAACTTTCTTGGTGCTGAGTCCCTGGGCTCCTATCATCAGTGCAGGTGGGTTGCCACAGAGGCTGGGAAAACATTGTTTAGTTTCTGAAACAGACTTTTTTGAAAATTAGAGAGACAAGGTGGGTGAGGTAATATCTTTTATTGGGCCAACTTCTGTTGGTGAGAGAGAGAAGCATTCGAGCTTACACAGAAGAGCTCTTCTGTTTAAGCTCGAAAGCTTCTTTCTCTCACCAATAGAATTTGGTCCAATAAAATATATTACCTCACCCACCTTGTCTCTCTAATGTCCTGGTACCGACATGGCCATCACAACACTGCATAGAACAATGGAAGATATCAGGGTTTTTTTAAATGTCCATCTTATGGAAAATTTTGGATATCTGACTTTTTTGTTCCAGTTCAAAATGAAAAAAACAATTTTTTTTTCCAGAATGTGAAATTTTCTGCAGGGTGGAAATTCTAGCTTCTGCACTGTTCTAATATAACAAGAATTTTTAAAAGGTGTATCAGAACTTAAACAGTTTTTACCTATAAATGGTTTCTTTACATCTCTGATGTACCAGTGTGGAATGATCCTTCCTGATGATATCGATATGTCTGGCAGTAACATTTAGGTACATAATTATGTGTTCTAAATACACATTACTGTTCACATTACACATCTTGCACTGGTTTAACAATCTTTGGCTTATTTTGTTTCAGTTATGAGTAGGAGCTACCTTTAATTGTTTAGGGTTGTTTAATGGCTGTCCATTAAGGTTCCTTTCTGTTTCTAAACAGAAGCTTTAACTAAAGAATTGGAGACAAAAATTATAATTTTAAAGAGTTTCTCTTTATTTCCCAATTTTCCCTTTTTTAGCTCTCTTGTTTTTCCAGTATCTATTTCTGTGGTTTTACTGGTCTTTCATGTAAATATCTGGCCATTGTTTTTCTGCAGTGATTTAGCACTCTAGTTTTATCCTAAAAGTACGTATATTTGGTGTTACCGAAGAGTGTTTGAAGTAAGAAATATATAAAAGTGTTCCACTCTTTATTACCCAAAGAATAAGGAATATTGTATTATATTTAATTGTAATTTGGTTTTATCGGTACAAGAAGTTGTCTGACCAATAATAACTTAAATAATTAGAAATAGTTAACTACACTGGAAATAAAATCTACCTTCCCAAAGATAGACTAATATTTGCAGAGTATATATTGTATTTTATCAATATGCAATATACAGTTGTCAGAGAAATACATACTAGAAATACTATATTTTACTGCTTTATTTGGTACTTGGAGGTGTTTTTATGAGTATTACACTCTGACCTGAAAAATTGCTTACATGGTTTGTATTATTTATATATTACCAGAAGGTCATTTTTAAAGTATGTTTGCTTCTCTTTTTCCATGTAGTTTCTATCCACTTATGTAGGGAAAATAAGTTTCATAGTCTAAAAGCTCTATTTAAAATTGTTACAATGTAATAAGATGCCTCTTGTACATTATGTAAGACCTACTTTCACTAGGTGAAATGATTTTTTCTGTGTTTTATTAATATAAATACATTATGTGAATAGAAGGCCCTATTCAGGAAAGGCCTTCAGATTTCTATATGGGGTCAAAACACTTCCAGAACCAAGAAATGGAACATAAGTAATATTCTGATTCTTAGGCTGTTAGACATAAATATAATGCTTAGAAATAGAACTGTACTTATACCCATCGCTAAATAATGGTATTCATTCAGCAGTGTAAAAGAATGCATTTCAATTCAAGTCATGGTTAGTCAGAACTCATCCCTGAAATGATGCTTGTTGCACTTTTTCTTATACAATGGCGCCCTGCATGCTGCCTCAAACCTGATGCTGGAGTGTTGTGAAATGGCATGAACCTCCTCTGAGGGAGAAAGGGATAGCCATCCCCCTTCTCCTCAAAACCTCTGACAGGAATTTTCTTGGTACAGAAACTATGTTATGGTTAATATACTAGTCAAAATCATAAATATTACGTATTCAATTTAGTACCTTGTAGTCAGTCCTGCATAGGAGAGAAAACAACATGTAATATAATAATTAAGAATTGAGACTACCGTGTCTTACTTTCTACAGATTCAAGTTCCAGGCCTGGACACAGATCCATGCTCAGTGGGAATTAATAGAACACATCATCATGAGACATGACCTGAAATAAAATACCTATCTTACATTGTAGGCCAATATCTTTTCAGTTCAGTACTCTTCACTGGAGTCCAATTAATAGACTGTACTAACTGAGTGAACATCATCTAAGATCATATCAGGAAAAGGAGAATGACAACTACGTGTGTGCTTATGATTTGCTTCCTGCATATCAGTTTGCAATTTAATGTTTTTGAATAGCTCCTGTAACGATTTAGTAGGTTTGGTGCCTAGTTTTAAAAAAATAATCCTCTTGCATAAGCTTCTGAATTCAAATAGTCAAAAATAAAAATACCAGAAGCATTCCAAAAGAGGTGGGGGGAAAAAGAATAGTCTCAGAAATACCCCTGTTCATCTTTGTTACTTAAAATAGAGGAGACAGATGGAAAAAAAGCTTTGACCAATGTGTCTTCCTTGGTTGTCTTCTATGGATAGCAAAATGGCTTGGAAAAGAGTGGAGTTGCCTATTTTTGTGACTCTTCCCTCATCCTTAGACTCAAACTCATAATGTGTGTTTGTTTTAAGATTTGGCAAAAGACCCTTCTACTTCATGCACTCTCTCTTCCCTCATCTATCATAATCCCTGCTTTTACCCCTCTAGTCACATTCACCTGTTGTGATTGGTCATATGAGGGGAGCTCCAGCAGCCTTCAAGGATCAGCAGATTGGCCTGAGTTTCTTTGGAGAGTGGTGAGCTGTTTTTTTCAGAGGGCAAGCAACTGGTTTGCTCTCCCAACTTTGTATTAAAGTGTAATGTTCTAGCTGGTGGACCTACTACTCTATATCTTCATAATGACTGTAAGATGCTGGCTTGTCCCCAGCCCATAAAGGAACTATTCCCAGTCCTACACCCAGAGTATGTTTTCAGGCAGAGTTTTATTTCCAAAACATAGTCAAACACAAAAACAGTTCCTAGCCCACCCTGGGCTATGGACACAAGGGGATTTTCCCTTTTTTCTCTCTGTCCGCCCTGTTTCAGGGCCTACCTCAGGATACTTCCTTGCCCTTTTCACTGAATGCGGCTTCTCAGGGATTTCTCCCTTGGAGAGTCCCTTTTCCCGCAAAGGTTCCCACAACCTTCCCTGCCAGGGGATTCTGGCAGCCTCTCCCAGGGAACTCCGCGCTGCTCCTGCTCTCTTTCCTTATTGACAAGTCTGCCTGGCTCTATTATAGTCCCAGGTGCTGACCTGACCTCTTAATTGACCAAACTGGAAGCACCTGTTCTAGCACAGGGGAGCTGGACCTGCGTCATTTAAAGGGGCCAGCCACCCTGTGACTGTGACAGTTTCTGCAGATCCAGGAGCCTGTCCACCCACATCTGTCTTTAGCATTGGGACCAAAAAGAAGTTTGCTTGCCCTTTAACAACATTTTAACACTCTGGGTCTCAAATGCCTCAGTGTCCTGGGATTTTTTGAAATCTACATTCATGTGAAAATGGAGATTTTAGAATACAGATTTGGGTTTCTGATGCAGGACCCATCAGAGCTTTTCAGAGTCCCATTAACCTCTTCAATGACTGTTCACTATGGATTTGGGCTAATATAACTCTTCCACGAAAGTTTAAAGCTGTGAATCAGTATTTGTACTGCTTGGTAAGTTGCAAATTGTCCTCCAGGACTTGTGTATGGAAGAGGCAGCCTAAAGGCATTTGCCAGTGGTTCTCGAACATTTTGAGCTTTTAAATTTTCACAGCCAATTTGTTCTTAAACTTTAAATCCCAGTCCTCTACATAATTCCCAAGTGATACTTTTCAGAGCCTAAAGAGATGAGATGTTAGTGTCCTTAAGTGGTTAGTGTAAGGAACTTGTAGATTTTATTTTCAGGTGTTTTAATGAATTGCTGATATTCCGAAATTGTCATGCAACATGTGCACAAAAATGTATGTGCAATTGTGCTTCTAATTTGTGTGTGCAGTTGTAGTAACTGCATGCATAAATCAGGAATATCTGTGTAAGTAATGCGCTGCTGTAAGATCTCTAGTGTAGCCACTCTATGCCAACGGGAGAAAGGTCTCCCGTTAACAGAATTAATCCACCCCGAATGAGTGGCAGTAGCTATGTTGACGGGAGAAGCTCTCCTGCCAACATAGCGGTGTGCACACTAGTGCTTATGCCGTTGTAACTTATCTTGCTCAGGGGGAGTGGAATATTCGCACCACTGAGTGACATAAATTTTGCCAGCACGAGTGTAGTGTAGACATAGCCTTACTTTTGAGATTGAGAATCAAGCCCTTAAACTCTTTATCTTCAGTAAAGTATCTTGTGTTTATCCTCTGTAAACACAAGCATAATAATACTTACCTCCCGGGAATGTTGGGAGATTTAGTTAATTGTTTGTAAATACACTTTGAGGTCACTGCATTGAATGTATTGTGTACAGCCATTTAATAACTTAATTTTTTAATTAGAAATTCTTTGCTCGTATAGGTTATATACAGCACTTAATGCTGAAACCGAGTATAAGATAGTAATGAGTCTCTGAGTTGTGAAGTTTTTAGCAATAAATGCACCTTCTTCAAAGGCTTTTGCTTATTGTGCTTTGTTGTGATTAGAATTATAATCTGAATGACTCCTCAGCAAAAGGTGCTCCTTGAATGTTGATGGCTTTAACAAGTTGAGAGGATCCCTTTGAGTACTCTTCAGTGCTAGAAAAATTGTCTGTTGCTAAGAACCCCTGCAGGTTTTTGCCATGTTTTCAGAAATGGCACTGAACATGGCTTTTCCTGTTGTATGCTTGCAGTTAATCCACGATCAGCCCCAGTTCAGCCACACCTATTGTTGTTACACCTGTTGTCACCAATGGGTAATTTTTCTAGTGTAGGCAAGTGTGAAAGTCATAAGGTACAATAAACAATGGCTTTTCTTTATATAGCTTTAATCCTTTTTACTCTCTAAATTCTCCATTGCTGATAGTTAAAATCTTAAAATTACATATCCTTCCCTTCTTATTGTCAACTAAACAAAGGAAAATGCTAGGTATGGGAACAATTCATTTTGTTTAGATTAACCAAATATCAGATTAGTCATAGGTTGTGCACTGTTGGTTGCTGAGTACAAATTACTTACCTCTGGTGCAGAAAATAGAGTGGCTAGAGTAGCAGGAGATCAACTGGGCTGATCATGACTTGCTCAAATTGTGTCAGGTGTCTTGGTGGCGTAAGGAAGGGGAGAGCAGATGGCTGCTGACTGTTCTGTGCCATGGTCCTGTTCTGTGCCAGAGTCGTGCACTTAGGACGCAAGAATCCCATGCACTGCTACAGACTAGGGACCGAATGGCTGGGCAGCAGTTCTGCAGAAAAGGACCTAGGGGTTACGGTGGACGAAAAGCTGAATATGAGTCAACAGTGTGCCCTTGTTGCCAAGAAGCTAACGGCATTTTGGGCTGTATAAGTAGGGGCATTTCCAGCAGATCGAGGGACGTGATTATTCCCCTCTATTCGGCACTGGTGAGGCCTCATTTGGAGTACTGTGTCCAGTTTTGGGCCCCACGCTACAAGAAGGATGTGGATAAATTGGAAAGAGTCCAACGGAGGGCAACAAAAATGATTAGGGGGCTCGAGCACATGACTTATGAGGAGAGGCTGAGGGAACTGGGATTGTTTAGCCTGCAGAAGAGAAGAATGAGGGGGGATTTGATAGCTGCTTTCAACTACCTGAAAGGGGGTTCCAAAGAGGATGGATCTAGACTGTTCTCAGTGGTAGAAGATGACAGAACAAGGAGTAATGGTCTCAAGTTGCAGAGGGGGAGGTTTAGGTTGGATATTAGGAAAAACTTTTTCACTAGTAGGGTGGTGAAGCACTGGAATGGGTTACCTAGGGAGGTGGTGGAATCTCCTTCCTTAGATGTTTTTAAGGTCAGGCTTGACAAAGCCCTGGCTGGGATGATCTAATTGGGTTTGGTCCTGCTTTGAGCAGGGGGTTGGACTAGATGACCTCCTGAGGTCCCTTCCAACCCTGAGATTCTATGATTCTATGATTCTATGGAGCACAAGCAGGCTATCAGGCAAAGTCTATACAGATGGCAATTCCTCTTTCCCCTTTATGGGCAAAAAGGCAGAAGTTAAGTCCCTTGTAGGTGAATGGGGTACTCTGGGGGCCTGGACAGGATGTGTGGAATGGAATAAAGTTTGCAGATTGTTTATCTGGTGGGTGGGGTCCCAATCTGAATTGGGAAGCATTCCAATGTAATAGGCACAATAGGTTTGCCAGCCCTTATGAAGAGACTGGACAAAGTGCAACAAAAGGGGAGCATCTACTTTGTAGTGAAGGGGTGGATAAAGGATAAAGTCACTATTCAAGATCTAAATTATGGTGCAGAAGTAGCTGCACCATAGTTAAGATTTCATTAAAGGTTTGAAGCTCTTGTTAAAACGGCACTGTTGTATTTGACTAGGGAATGCCCAAGGGCCCACTGGGTGGCCTGACCTCCTGTCTCTTTCCCTTGCTTTCATACTTCCCCTGCCTGCATGGTCTGTGTTGTACCCCATTAGTTGTAAAGTATTGATTTGATTTTATAGTATAATATTAAGGTTATTAAAATGGTTTTTGCACTATGCTCTATGCTACAGATGATAATTATAAGTTTATAATGTTAATTTTTTGTTTTCTTTTTGCATTGTGCTTTTTTTTTGCTTTTCAGTACAAACTTTAATTAAAAAAAGGAAGTCTCTGCTTTATAAACAAATTCCTTGAAATGGCAAAAAACAAAATATTGAACATAAACATACAGTTCTATATGAATTTTTCAAGGTGGTTTGATGAAAAATGAATTGATACGCAGACAGTAATAGGAGTTGAAAATTACCGTTTGGCAAATTTTCACTGAATTGTGTCACTTCTCTTTGTACCCATTGGTAACTTTAGCACCCTAAAGGCAGAATAACTTCCCAGAATAACTGGTAACAATATTGATCTGTTGATAGAATGGGTGTTAAAGCATATGAGGTCACTATTCAGGCTTTGTGTTACAGAGTGAATTTGATGAAGTTTTTGGAATCTGTTGGTGGTGGAAGTGAAAGCCTTATGGAGCATGTTAGTGACAATGTTGTAGGCAATCGGGTGGAAAAATAGGTATAAGTTATTCCCCTTAACTTCGTAATTCCATTCGTTTAAGGTTTTGGGTGGATGGTGTATGGCCTGCCACAATCTTAACTGTCACTAAAGATGTATTTTTTTATAGATGAACAGAAATATGTGAGATATTGTAGACTTTGGCCAGTAGCAGCAGGATCAGGTGAACCTGAGAAGTGTTGTGTTTGTGTCCCATTTATGATGGGCTAGTGATTCACTTGTTAGAATGTAGAGGATAATGACAGTCTGTTGCCCATTTTGGAAGTATAGGTGGGTTAGCGTGAACTGGCATATACATGAAAGCTCGGTAGGGATACAGGGACACAATTAAGGCTTGTGTTGGAATCTTAACTGCAAATCTTCTGAGTTGCTAGCATTTCATTATGTTTTTTAAAATTATTACTTCCTTTTAATTGGAACTCAGATACCAGGGTGATGAGCCCAGTATAATGTGATGATTAGATAGGAGCTGAAACCCATCTAACTGCTGGGCTCTGGTGATATACAACTGCCACTAACTGCTGCTTGTCTCTTACTCAGTTATATGCATGGTAGCAGCAGTAGTTCATTAGACCTACAACTTCCATCTCTTTCTTTTCTTTTCTTGTCTTGTCTTTTCTCCCTCTGTGTTTGAAGATATGGCATGGCCACAGGATAGGGTTGCCAGATGTTAAACGTCCGGTCAGCAGCACAGCAGGACTAAGGCAGGCTCCCTGCCTGCTGTGACTCCGTGCGGCTCCCGGAAGCAGCAGCATGTCCCCCCTCCAGCTCCTATGTGTAGGGGCAGCAAGGGGGCTCTGCACACTGTTCCCGCCCCAAGCGCCAGCTTCGCAGCTCCCATTGGCCAGGAACCACGGCCAATGGGAGCTGCGGGGCAGCACCTGTGGATGGAGCAGTGTGCAGAGCCACCTGGCCAGGCCTCTGCGTAGGAGCTGGAGGAGGACATGCTGCTGCTTCTGGGAGCTGCCTGAGGTAAGCACCTCCTATATCCTGCCCCCCTCCCACGCCCCAACCCCCTGCCCACACCCTGATCCCCCTCCCACCCTCTGAACCCCTAGGTCCTAGCCCTGATCCCCCTCCTGCACTCCAAATCCCTCATACCCTGCCCCACACCAGAGCCTGCACCCTCAGCACCCCGAACCCCCAGCCCGGAGCCCTCTCCTGCACCCTGAACACCTCCATATCTGGTCCCACTCCAGAACCCACGCCCAGAGCCCATACCCCCTCCCACACTCCAACCCCCTGCCTCATCCCAGAGCCCCCTCCCATACTCCAAACCCCTCAGCTCCACCCCCCAGCCCAGAGTCCCCTCTTACACCCCAAACCCCTCATTCCTGGTCCCCCCCCAGAGCCAGCACCCCCAGCCAGAGCCCTCACCTCCTCCCGCACCCTGAACTCCTCATTTCTAGCCCCACGCCAGAGCCCACACCCCCAGCCAGAGCCCTCACCCCCTCCCACATCCCAACTGACTGCCTCAGCCCGGAGCCCCCTCCCGCACCCTGAACTCTTCATTTCTGGCCCCACCCCAGAGCCCATATCCCCAGTTGGAGCCCTCACCCCTTCCGTCACCCCAACCTCCTGAACCAGCCCGGTGAAAATGAGCGAGTGAGTGAGGGTGGGGAGAGCGAGCGATGCAGGGGGCGGGATGGAGTGATCGGGGAGAGGGCTTCGGAGAAGGGGTGGGACAGGGGCTCGGAGAAGGGGTGGAGTTAGGGGCAGGGCAAGGGTGTTCAGTTTTGTGTGAGTAGAAAGTTGGCAACCCTACCACAGGGAGAGAAAGGGAGAGCTATGTCACTTGCTTCTGCATGTGTTAGTATTTTGGCCCCACCAGAGAGGGAAAGGTGTCACCTATATGGAGATCCTGCTGCTGGAGAAATTCAGTAGCATCCACATCCTGATACCTCTAATAGGCTCCACTGAGGCATGGCTGTTGCTGGCAGGAGGTGGGAGCTTGCAGGCATGGCATCTTGGCCCCAGAACCTTATGCTGGTAAAAACTACTTCCCCACTCTTCTTTTGGGGTCGGGGGGTACATCTCCCTGGAGTGTCCTTCTTCTCCAAGCCAACATGTGCTTGCAGTGGTGTAATGGATAACACTTCTGACTCTGGATCATCTCCCTCACCTTGCTGACAAGGATTTCAACTCCCCAGGCGAGAATCTGTTTTCTCTAGTTAAGATATTTCAAGAGTGAAGGTAAAGGGAAAATTGGGTATAAATAGTAGTGAGCTGGAGCCGGTTCACACTGGTTCGCAGGAACCGGTTGTTAAATTTTGTTGGAGTTTTAGAACCGGTTGTTAACCCACTTCCCCATGAGGGGGCGCTGCGGCTTTGATGGGCTCTGTCTGGGAAGTGGTGTCATTCCTCCTCCAGCCGCCGGGGCGCGCTGCGCTGCGGGAGCCATGTGGGCTGCCGCCTGGCCTGGGCCCTCTTGCTGCTGCTGCTTCCCCGACCCTGGGGCTCCCGCTGCTGCCTGGTGGGTCCCCGGCTGCTCTGCTGGGCCTGGGCTGCGAGCCGCTCTCCCCGTGAATACCCGCCCCCCTGCCCGCAGCCAGCCCCTGTCTCCAGCCAGCCCCGCACCCCCTGCCTCCAGCTAGCCCTGCCCCACGCCCCTGTCTGCAGCCGCTCCCACGTCCACTGGTGCCCTGCAGTTCCCAGGGCAGTAACCCTGCACACCTGCTTCAATGAGGGGAGCAGGGAGCAGCTGGGACCCACACATGTGCACACCCTAGGGTGACCAGACAGCAAGTTGAAAAATCGGGACTTGGGGTGGAGGGATCGGAGGTTCTGGGGGGGTGGTGGTGGTGGTCAAGGGACGGGGAACGGGAGGTGGGGGGTTGGGTAGGCGTGGGAGTTCCTGTGGTCTCTCGGGGTGGTGGTGGATGGGGTCGGGGCAGTCAGGGGACAGGGAGTGGGGCGAGTTGGGTAAGGGGTGGGGTCCTGGGGGGCAGTTAGGGTGGGGGGGTCTCGGGAGGGGGTGGTCAGGGGACAAGGAGCGGGGGGAGGGGAGGAGAGGGTTGATGGGAACCGGTTAAGATTTTGGCAGCTCATCACTGAGTATATTTGTTCCATTATTTTTTGATGGGTAGATGCTAGACTTACCGTGCCAGATGGCAAATGCCAACCAGATTCATTTTGTGTTTAGTCCTGGGGCTAGCTAAATGGTTTGAGCATTGGCCTGCTAAACCCAAGGTTGTGAGTTCAATCCTTGAGGGGGCCATTTAGGGATCTGGGGCAAAAATCTGTCAGGGGGCAGTACTTGGTCCTGCTAGTGAAGGCAGGGAACTGGACTCGATGACCTTTCAAGGTCCTTCTAGTTCTATGAGATAGGCATCTCTCTCTCTCTCTCTCTCTCTCTCTATATATATATATATTAAAATTGATCAAACCAAATAAAAATATAATTCATGTAGGCTGACTAATGTTCTCAAAAAAATTGTAAAATAAGTTATCTGCCTTCAGACTAATCCACAACATCTTTACTGGAACTGGAGCTCTTCTTTCTCTCTGGAGAATCTGATTAATAATTGTAATGACTTTATGGAAAAAAGAAGGTAGCAAAACAGCAAATGTCTGAAATAAGTAGCGGAACTAGTGAAGAACACTGGCTGTCATTATTCTCTTTTTGCTTTGCTTCACCATGTAAAGTCCACCTGTTCAGTGAGGACTGTCTCATTCTGTGAGATCCATCTGCTTACAAATTTTAAACCAAACTCTCATACATAATTTCTTTGCTGTTTATAGAACCTCCCTATTATTTACACACATACAATGAAATGAAAAATTAAAGTAGAATACTAATTATTATTTGAGGCCAACTAATTGGAAAATACTGTATAGAAGTTTGATGTTAGTATCAGCTTTATATTATGCTATCAATATTGTTCATAGTACATACTTTATATTTATGAATTTGAGCATCAAGTTCTTTTGAACTAAACATCATATAATGAATTTACATAAATAAATACTGCTAATGAACACTTATTTATTATTTTGCATTTCACTGCTATTTACTAACAGATTTTCAAAAACAATAGACAATTTTGTAATCTCAATTTTGTAAAGCCTGTAGTTTTGGGCCCTCGCAACCATTTAATATGCAAATTAGGTATTTTCAGACTTAATGTACTTCATTTTTATAAAACAAATACATCATTAATCTGATTAAGTTCTTGGATAGGAGTGCTATCCTCAGATCATTGTGGATCATTTATTGTTGGGCATACATCCAAAATAAAAGATTCAAGCATGGCACTTACAGCCTAGGTTTAGTAGAACCGTTGAAACCTCTAAATGCCATTTTTCAGAAGAATAGAAAGGCACTGCCACTTGTAATTGCAAGCATTGTCTAAAACTTAGCAACATTTCTTATCCTTAATTGCAGTTCTGGGATGATGATGATTCAGTGCACAGAAATTGTGCTATGTTGTTCTTTGATTTTGCAAACTGCATTTTAAATGAATAGTGTAATAGGTTGAGCCTACTGTATTATAAATTCTGTCTTTACTGAAGTGACTTGGTTGGTCAACATGAGGCATGTTCTGCCAACAGCTGCAACTGAGGGTAGAATCTGGCCCTGTGTTTCTGAATTTGGAAGCTGATTATGAGTGTTAGCTATGTATTATCATGGTAATGGCTGGTTTTAGGTCAATGTGAAAAATGACAATAGAAAGAAAAAAGCTAATGAGAATCGAATATTTATTAATTGTGGTTTGCATATGTATATTCAATTAAAACACAAAGCATCTTTAGCTTGTAATGGATTCATGACCATTCACTATTTTCTGGTCACTACTTTTAGTAGTGTAAAACACAATATGGTCAACCAGGATTTAACATTAATAAAAGTCAGGTCCTTCTGCCCTTCTCCCCACACCCCCAAGCAAGAGGAACGTACCAGTTAAATTAATTGAGAATCCACTTTAGGTATATGATAGTACTGCTGTGCCCTCGGTAATAGTCATACAGCTTGATGTCCTCTGTTTATGCCCTCAGTGACACCTGTGCAATCTACTAGCCTACAGTGAGTGTCCACAAATAGAGCTAATTAGAAATTATTAATTGATGCACAAGAAGAATAGACTGTAGGGCCCAAATCCACAAAGGGATTTAGGTGTGGGGAGCTGCCTAGTTAGCCAACAGCAGATGCTGAGGAGAGGGTGTGTCCTATGGCTGGAGGAAGGCATCTGTCTCTACTTGGGATCCACAGCCAGGCACCCTCTCCTGCAGTCAGGCTGCTATGCCATTTCTTGCAAGAATGCTGGCAGCACATGCCTAACTGCATACAAAATAGCGCGGGGGAGGGGAGAAGGACTCCCTTATAACCTTTAGTCCAGTGGTTAGGGCACTCACCTGGAACATGAGAGACCCCAGTTCAAGTTTCCCCTTGGCCTGATGTCGAAAGGGATTTGAACATGGGTTTCCCACCTCTCAGGTGAGTGCTCTAGCCATGGGACTATAGAGTGATTCTCTCTCTTTATCCCCCGCCCCCCTGCAGCATACTTAATTATTTATACACAAGGAATTGCTTGAACAGGAGAGACTGAGAGAGACCCATATCAGAATATCTCAGAACCTGGTGGTCATGTTGCTCCTCCCCCACCCATTAGGTGTCTTGTGTGGAGTTAGAGGTTCTTTGAGAATTCCTACCACTTGAGCCTCACAGGTGAGATAGGCAACACAATGCCTTCCTTCACCTGGTGTGATGCCCCCACTGGGGCTTAGGCATGAGATAGGTGCTTGGGTGCCTAGACTGAGACTTTGTGTGCATACCCAGCTGCAGAAATGTAAACACCTAGGGGACTTTGACAGCGGAAATTTAGGCACTGTGGAATTTTAGAGTTAAGTGGCAGCTGAGCAGGGCTTTTGAGGATCTCAGTGGCGGGCACCTAAATTTTGGACTTAAGCACCTAAGTCCTTTTGGGGATCTGCACCATGCTCACTGTCATTTATCTGTGTTGGCTTTGCTGTGCTAACATGATTTCTGCACTTCTGTCAGTAAAGTCAGCAGATACAGCTCTGAAAACTCAAGGAGAAGACTTGAGTAAGAAGATGCACTTTTTCAATCACTGTTCTGACCATAACCACACTGTAAAGACTCAGCAGTACTGCAAAAGATATTCTGGATGCTTTATATAATTACAAGGAAAAGTAAAGTGGCTTTTAAAAGTTAAAATGGGCCTTAATTTTTATCAGAGTATATTTATCAAATGAAGAATCACCATCTTAATTCTTAGATGAGGGCTGGAACACAGGAAGTCTCAGCATTAGTGTGAAGAGGAAATTGGAGATTTTTAAACTTGTTTTAAATTAAAAAAAATATGTTATTTGTTAATTGAGCCAGCTGCAGTGAAATTACAAAATAAAAAATAATTCAGAATTTACTTTAAATGAGCATGCGCCCAAATCATTCATATATATATGAATGTGTGTGTGTGTGTGTGTGTGTGTGTGTAATAAATAAACAAGGATTTGTACAGACTATCACTTCTTTTAAAAAGTGACCGGCTAACTTGTAAATTCAGCCCATGCTAGAATCTTGAATAATTTCCTAGTATTTATTCATTCCTAGAGCCAGATTCACTTTAAAGTCCAAAATGACCTTAAAAAGTGGCTGTATTTTTTTTTTAAAGCTGTGCTTTATATAATGTCCCTTTTATTGGAATATTTGTTTTCAGAATTTGAAATGTTAAGCTCTGATTTTCAATCATGAAGAACACAGGGATTGACCACTTATTTAACTCAAATTCCTATGAAACAACTTACACAGTTCACCTGATTTTTCTAAGTATTGTCATTAAAATAGTTGAATTTTGCTTTATTGATATTTCACGTAGTTAATCTTAAAAATACGGGTTCAAGAGGCATTTGGTGGGGTATTGTTTTTAATGAGAATACTTTTGAAAGCTAGAGCTTATGCTATAATATTTTAATCACTATTATAATATTAAATATTTTTCCAGTGATGTAGGTATAGTACTACAGATAATGCAAGCACAATGTCACCCTAGATTACCGGTTTTTTTTGGTCCTGGATTTTTTTCTATTTTCATGCACTTAAATATTTGTAATTTGGAACATATCAATATACATAGTATTTCTATTGTTTTCAGTGTGGGATTGGCAGCTCAGACTAGCTAAAAATACTACATTAATTTAATTAAAATCTGAAAAGTGCAGAATTAGCTGAATTTGACATAAGTAAAATAAAACGGAAAAAAGCTGAAAAAAATGTAAAATAGAAAAATACTTAATGGATATGTAAATTAAAGGACCCGAATCTCATTAAAGTCAGTGGGACTATTCACCTATTTAAGATTAAGCACGTGCATAAATATTAGTAGGATGGAGGTCCTGTGGACTCAATTCTGGAAGGTCCTGAGAGCTTCCTAGGAGTTACTGAGCGGCCACAACTCCTGTTAAAATCAACGGGACTTATGGCTGCCAAGCAGGTGCTCTTGGCGCCTCAAGGCCCAGACATGTATGCCTTTTATGCAAACCTGACATTGACGTGAATGGGAGTTATGCATGCAGAGTTGGGTGGAACCCGGCTTTAAAGATCAGTCCTGTAGTATTTCCATGCACAACCTCCATCCTCAATTTGTGTCACTGAGTAACATACATTTTAAGGACTAGAATTAGTGGTGGGAAACTGATTTCAACATTTTTCCCTGTTCTGCATTAGGATGAAACTGTGACCTTCTGAAATTTTTAGGGATAGAGATAGAAGGAATACTCAATAGCCCGGTGGTTAGGGGGACACACCTGTTATGTGGTAGACCCAGGTTCTGAATCACGCAGAGAAGGGACTTGGTGAACACCCCTAATAACATAGCTATTGGCTGTTCTTGGCAGGAGTCTCTCTCTCTCTCTCTCTCTCTCTCTCTCTCTCTCTCTCTCTGATTTTGATCAGAAATTCCATCCTGGACCTGAGAAACAGTCCCCTCAAAAGTTTTGTCCAATACATTCCCATGAAAAGTGTCAGTTTCAATGTATCAGCATTTTCCAACAAAAACAAAAAAAATCTGTCAAAAATTCCTGGCTAGCTGAGAGATAATTTTACAGGACTGGAAATCATCTTAAGTACAATTTCAACCAGAACATATCTGTTGTCTTAATCTCTGTGTGTGATTTTATTGCATACCATATACTTTTCAGATAGTCTCTCCACTGTAACAAAAACTCTTTCTCACTTGTTCCTGCCAGCCTAAGAGAGTTTAGTGTCCTTTATAATAAGCAATCGAGATGGTCAAAGGATTTCTTATCCCAGCTGAATACACTACAGTAAATATATAAACAGAACTAAGAACTTGGGCGTGTGGTCATTTTTTCTTTTGAATGTCCATGATGAATGTGTACATCTGGGGTCAAACGTTGAGGTTCGTACTCAATCTCTTACTGAAGTCAATTGATTGATTTATTCATTTAGCAATCTAATATCCATGTGAGGAAATGTGGTGTAAGTGGTTAGCGAAAGAGACTTGCAGCAGGACTCTGTAATCTTATTTTAGCCTCTGCCGCTAACTTACCATGTGATCTTGAGCAAATCATTTTAGCCACTCTTTTTCAAAGCTATCCTCTAATTTGGTTGCTGAGCTTGAGATATCTAGGGCCTGATTTTCAGAGGTGCTTAGCACTCATAGCTCCAGTTTGCAGTGTTTGAAATATTTTCTTAATGACAGTTTTCCAAATCAGCCAGTGTACCAGGTACACTTGCCCCACTCCCCATGGATGTTTCTCCTCTTTTTCTCCTTTTCTTTTTCCCACATGGCTGCTTCCACCTCCTGTTCTGCCACATCTTTCTTCTCTGATCTCTGGTCCCCAAGCAGGCTCCTTTCCTAGGAACTTAGCATTCCTCTTCATCATTTCCTAGTAGCTACTACACTTTAATGACTTTTTGTGAATACTGTGATATTTGATGTTATTCTTAAAGGTGACTGGGGTCATGTGACTATAAATCTCAAATTTCAGATTTTGGTTGGTGTTTTTTTAAAGTTTCTATTCCTCCTGGTTGTGGTGAAAAGCTTGAAAATGTGGTTCAAGTGTACCCAGAACTTCAAAAATAAAAACCGTCTCCCTCCCAACCCTCCCCCTTAATGTACTTCTTTTACAAATCTCATGGTATTTTTAAGTGCTTGAAGATTGACAGTGCAGTGAGACTCCAGGTGCTCATTTTGCTGAAAACAGCTAAAAGGCAGGCTGAAGATGTGAGGGGCTGGAGTCTGTTGCTGTTGAGATGAGAAGCAGCCAGGGCTGGAGAGGGCAGTGGGAGGAAGGAGCAGATAGGTTTAGAAAAGCTACTTCTGTTGCACCACAGTTCTAGACATTGGCTGGGACATTTTTTTATAAAAAATATGTCCCTTTTTTCATAGAAAAATGTTGAATGTCAGAGCTGATCCAAAAATTCTTTCTGGGACTTTCCTGACCAAACCAAACATGGTGACAGCTACAGAGGCTTCAGCTGGAAACTGGGGGTACTCATTACTAATTACTATCGTAGTGTAGACATACCCTAAGACTATGATTTTGTCATGGATATTTTTAGTAAAAGTCAGGGACAGGTCACTGGCAAGGAACAAAAATTCACGGAAGCTGTGACCTGTCCCTGACTTTTACTAAAAACATCCCTGACAAAATGGGCAGGGAGGAGGGTCCAGCACCCTGCCATGCTGCATGCAGTGGCAGGGAGCTGTGGCCCTTGCCCCTGCCCAGTGATGGGGAGCTTGGGGTGGGGGGGATATCTGCCCCCACCAGCAGTGGGGTGGCTGGGGAGCTGCTGGAGAGTGGTATCTCCCCTGCCAGTGGTGGCAGTGGCTGGGGAGCTGTGAGGGATCCCCCACTGCCCGAGGTGGCTGGGGAGCTCCAGGGGGAGCAGCTGGGAGCTGTGGGTGATCCCCCGCTGTCGCAACAACTGGGCAGCTGTCGGAGAGTCCCATTCCCACCGCAGCTGGGCGGCTGCATGGCCCCAATGTCACAGAGGTTGCAGAAAGTCACAGAATCTGTGACCTCCACGACCTCCGTGACATACTCGTAACCTTACTCATTACCTCTGAAAATCAGGAGACATAGGTGTCTCAAATGGGGCACTCAAAATTAGCAAGCAGTTTTAGAAACACAGGCCTTAGTCCCTCTCAACCTGACTTTAATCAGTATAACAATAATGATATGCAAGGAGAAACTTTAAAAAGGCACAGGATTAATATTTCTTTATATTGTCTTTAATACTGTCTCATGACTTTAAAATTACAGCAAGTATATATGTGTGTAAGCTCTGTCACTTTCTCATTATGTAAATCAGCAGTGTTGCGGAAGAATTATTTAGCCTTTTCTTGGGGTGAAGTTCTTAGTTCGGGAATTTAATTTTAGATTTTACATTTAAATCACTCTATTGCTTCTATAATGGTTCTATAATTTTTTTGTTTTGTAGCTTAAGAGGTTTAGTCACCACAGTTGAAAGACATGACCCTCCGAATAAGGCCAGATAAGAATAAAAGATTGGTCATGCTGGGCTGGCTCTGACATTTGACAATGGAACTTGCTAGTTTTCAGTTCATTTTTGGTCTTTATAGTCTATATTTGCTTCCCCAGTCTCTTGAGTTGTAGAGGTGTATCCTGGTTTGAATGAACTTGTCATGAGGCTATTCATGATATCCAATCTCCAACCCTGTTCCATACATTGTACAAATGGCAGTAAAATTATAACTTTGTATATCCACAGATTAAAAACTAAAACAATATTCAGAGTAATGGAGAACAGTATCTCCACAAAACAGTAGGACACATTTCATGGGTGGACAATAAGTAGGCATATAACATGGTGTTCAATTATAATTTCCAGAGGGGAACAAATTTTGTTCATCAGGTCTTTTGTGTTTATTGAAAAGTTATATACAGTTTGTTGTAATTCTGTAAAAATAGGAAAAAGCTCTTTAGCTGATTCTGATACTATAATATTCATTAAACTGTCTCTCATTGTTGATATATATATATATCATTATGAGCCTACTTCTAGTGTATCTATTAAGACTGGCCAATATCCCCAACGACCGGTGATGGGACACTAGATGGGGAGGGCTCTGAGTTACTACAGACAGTTCTTTCCCAGGTACCTGCCTGGGGGGGTCTTGCCCACTGATTGCCATATTTAGGGTTGGAAAGGAATTTTTCCCTGGG
This sequence comes from Macrochelys suwanniensis, assembly GCA_033296515.1. Classification (NCBI taxonomy): domain Eukaryota; kingdom Metazoa; phylum Chordata; order Testudines; family Chelydridae; genus Macrochelys; species Macrochelys suwanniensis. Next base: position 165,925,994 of record CM065777.1, read on the forward strand.
TCAGATTGGCAGAGACCCTGGGAAGGTTCTGCCTTCCTCTGCAGCTTGGGGAATGGGTCACTTGCAGGTATTAAACTAGTGCAAATGGTGGATTCTCTGTAACTTGTGTAACTTGAAGACTTTAAACCATGGTTTGAGGACTCCAGTAACTCAGCCAGAGGTTAGGGCTCTATTACAGGAGTGGGTGGGTGAGGTTCTATAATGCCTACAATTATCATGATGATCCCTTCTAATCTTAAAGTCTATGAGTCACTGTTACATAAATAACACAACTTAATTTAAGGGCATTATTATGCAAATTCTTAGTCATGTGAAGAGTCTGTGGAAGCCAATGGAAAAATAATAAAAGAAGAAGAGTCTCACAGGATTCAGGGTGCAATTCAGGTCAGTGAGGGATTGTGTCATCACTTGCTCTATAAGCCTGGGTGTCTCACAGTGCCTTGCTGCTGTAGCTCCCAGTCTGGGATGCTTACAACCAGCCTACAGGCATACAGATCACATCCTGAAGTGTCTGTGTGCTAGACAGCCATAATACAGCAGCTCTGACCGCAGCAGCCTGTGTATAGTCCCACTCTAGTCTCCACCAGCCTTGGTTGCAATCAGCAAGGTGACCCCAATACACTCCCAGTCCCAAATTTCCCTCAAACTGTATGCTCTGTAATTTTCAGCCCTCTCTTGGACAGATCAGAGAAATAAGGTTAGTTTCTTCTTGTAAAGAGACAAAGCATGTCAGCTTATTAACTTAACGGTGACAAATACACTCTTCTCTTTCAAAACAGCACTGAATTGGTTTACAGTACCAAAAAAAGAGAAATTTATTAACAATAGAACATAGCTTAAGTGATACCAAGAAAAAGGAATAAAGTTAAAAAGCGTGATAAGCAAATAAAAGTGAAAACATGCATTTAAAATTCTAAAACTTAATATAGCAAGATACCGCTTTGTTCAAGATGTTTATTCTCATTAATCTTCCTTCTTCCCTGCCATGTCTGACTTTTCCTCAGTCAGGACCTTCCACAGAAGTACAAGGCACTAGCTTCCATTGTCTTCCTAGCTGAAAGGTCTTTGCCTAAGCAGGTTTCTCACCTATATTCAGTTTCCAGAGACTTCAATCCCCCCTTGGTTGAAGGACCCATCTTCCTCAGCTTGCAAGAGCTCTGTTCCCTTGTGTCTGACTAGTGATGGATGCCACAGATGGGTTTCTGTCTCTGCTTATATCTTCCAAAGTTCAATTACCTTGTTTCATGAGGCAGGATGACCTCATGCTGTTCTTCCCTTTCTATGGACTTCTCTGTCCTCCTGATGATTTGTATATAAATGGGACTTCAATTTTTTTGATTCCACCCTGCGTAATTTATATAGGAGACAGTCAGAGGTGAAAGTAAGCCGGTATGCCCCTGTACGGCGTACTGGCAAGAGCCGGTGCACCGTACTGGGGCAGATCGGCTTCCCCAGGTGCAATTTAAAGGGCCTTTGGCTCCCAGCAGCAGCTGGAACCCCCTTTAAATTGCTGCCAGAACCCTGGGGTAGCGGCGGCGGGGCTGGGGCGGTGATTTAAAGGGCTCGGGGTGGTAGCAGCCGAGCCCTGGGCCCTTTAAATCATCCCTGGAGCCCCACCGCCGCTTCCCCAGGGCTCTGGCAGCAGGGCTCTGGGGACGGGTCTCCGGCCGCCGCTACCGTCCCAGGCCCTTTAAATCATCCCCGGAGCCTGCCGGAGGCCTGGGCGCGGGCCGAGGGACATACTGGCTGCCGCTTCCCGCAGCCCCCATTGGCCGGGCACAGTGAACCGCGGCCAGTGGGAGCCGCGATCGGCCGAACCTGCAGACGCGGCAGGTAAACAAACTGGCCCGGCCCGCCAGGGGCTGTCCCTGAACAAGCGGCGTCCCAAGTTTGAGAAACGCTGCTCTATCATATCCTCCCTTAATCGTCTCTTTTCCAAACTGAAAAGTCCCAGTCTTATTAATCTCTCCTCTTATGGCAGCCATTCCATACCTCTACATCTGAACAAGCTTGAAATAGAGCATTTGTGGTGGAGGGTCTTCAGCTATGGACCAACATAACTAAAGAGAGAGGACTAAATCCTCAACTGGTCATCTCCAGAGCATGTTGCCAAACTCAACTATGGATTCAGGTCTTCCACAATTACTAAAGACAAGAAATTACATGCACACTCACAAGAGGAGAAACATCAGGAAAGAAAACAAAGCAATAAAACTGCCAATAAAGCTACCAAAAAGCTGGGAAATGGAAATAGTAGAAGCCATTGTGATAAAGTTAAACAAATCTTGATTGCTGTATTAGGAGTTGGGTGCTACATTAACAGGGATCCTACATTTTCTGAAGCTAAATACTGTGGATACAGAGAAAATGGGACCTTAATGTTTGGGAAGTTTATGCTCGGGGGAGGGAGGGAGGAAGACAGAAGGTAGACTGACTTGGGAAGAAAAGTAATGATAGAGTTGGGATCACAATTATGATAGTGACCGAACCAAATAATTTTGAAACCTGAATATCTTTAAAATTTGGGTTCTGAAACAGTTCTGAATAGGATATAGTTTATGCTGTTAGTTATTTACTCTCTCTCTCTTATGTACATCCTCCTTACCAAATAATCATAAGCCTTTCCATGCTGATCTTCTTAAATAAACTGGCTAATTATTTAGTGCTCTCTTATGTTCCTTATCTCTGGTCTGCAATGCTGTGCATGCCAATGTGACGACTTTGATTGTATTCATACTCTGTAGGATATATGCCCCTTCCTTCTGTCTCAGGTTAATCTGTGCATGTTTGTTTGGGTTTTCTTTGTCTACCTTTTCATTCTGGGGCTGTAGTTTCCCCCTCTAACAAGCCCTCTTCTACCTTTTTTGCAGTGGCTGTCACTTTAACACATTTATTTTCCAGGAAAAAGGAATGAGATGGGCAGCGTTCTCTGGGACTGCTGTCAGTGTTGCTCTGTGGGATGGCCAGCCATGATAGGCTTCAGGATTCTGTTCACTCTGTCTCATAATCTGTTTTCCTTCTAAAGACCAAAGATGTCACCTCTGATATCTGTTGTGATGAGAAGCCATTAAGCTGCTCCCAAACCCTGGTCTTCTGAATAATTAGTCAATTTCAGTGCCATGCCCATATGGTTATAATAAATGTTGATATACAGTAATTCTTTAAAAACAAATAAATCCTGATTTACAATCAGATACTTACTTGACGGATTCAATTTTTGGTAAAGTGTATTAAAAGCCTTTCCAGAAAACAGAATAATAATAAGCTATTTTCTGACATTTTAGAAATGGATGAACCTCTTAATATATTATTATTTATTATTTTAATGTGTCCAAAAGTCTAAAGCACTTCACAGCAAACAGAGGCATTGTCCCTGACAAGAGACAACCTACACTCTAAGGCCCGGGGCATGTGCAGTTCTCAGGGTAGGATCAGGGTGTAAATCTGAGACATCAGTAATGAAGAGTGAAGTGCAGAGAGATTAGGCTTACAGTTGTACAAAAACTCATGGGTTGAAATCTTGGCTGTGTTGAAGTCAATGGCAAAATTTGTATTGATTTCAGTAGAGGCAGGATTTCACTCAAGGTCAAAAGAAACATTATGATAATCTAGTCTGCCCACCTGTGTATCGTAAGCCATTGAACTTCTCTCAGTAATTCCTAAGTGAAATTCTGTAACTTCTGACTGAGCCAGTGCATAGCGTTTAGAAAGACGTTAATGATGGAGTATCCACCACTTTCCTAAGTACATTTTCCAATGGTTAATTATCCTTTGCTCACAATGTGTACCGTATTTTTAGTCTGAATTTGTCTAGTTTCTGCTTTCAGCCACTGGATCTTGTTATGCCTTTGTTTTCTAGATTAAAAACCTTCTACTATCAAAAGCCTTCTATCCATGCAGGTATTTATAGACAACGAACAAGTCACTGCTTTACCTTCTCTTTGATAAACTAAATAGATAGAACTTTTTTAATCTGTCATTGTCAGGAAGGTTTTTCAGACTTCAGATTGTTCTTGTGGCTCGTTTCTGATCCCTTTCTGATTTTTCAATATCCTTTTTTAGAACTATGGACACTAGAACTGGATACGTTATTCTAATAATGGTCTCACTAGGTTTGGCAAGCCGGTCAATTGACCGGTCAAGTAATGTCAATTGACTAGACAATTGACTTCTCATTAGTTGATCATAATCAAATATTGTCAAATATTGCAGCAAAAATATCCAAATGTAGGCGGCGGTCTATCCTTTTTATTGAGTTCACGGTGCCATCTGTTAGCAAACCTACTTAAATGTCTTGATCATTCACTTTACTATATGCTAATATCACCTGTTAAGAAAAAGGTGAACTAATTAAAAATTGGGCATCTTGATTGGCTGAAATATTCTAGAATAAGCATTGTATATATGTATATCTTTATTTGTATACCAGACCATCAATATACATGGCAGTTTGCAAAGCACATTAACCAAGTTAAAAGAGACAGTCCCTGCCCTGAAGATCTTGCAACCGAAACTGACTAGACAAATGTACAGAAATTAACTCAGAAGGGATTGGGGTAGAAAGAGGAGGGATCATTAAACCTCCTTCCCCAGTACAAAGAGAAAAGAGGCACAGCCATTAAGCTGCTCATCGAGTTGGCTTGCTGCCTACCTAAGTGCATTTTAAAATGACTTTTTTCTTTTATAGTTGCTTTGTGTTTGTTTTATTTCTGTTTAATTTCATTCTTCTTTTCTTTTGTAATTGTTCAGTCTTGAATAACATTAAATGCTAACCTAACATTGATTTTAAAAAGGTAATAATAATTGTTCTTTCATTTTTTAGAATGTCATATCATTGTGTTTTGCATTTTTCTGTGTTAAAATAATTCAGTTAAGTAACTAGTTTTATGTAGTTAGGCATAGGTATCTCTCTAAGGCTAAGCCTGTTAGAGGCCATAAAATGTCACTCTTTTTTGTTACTGTTGTTACTGCTCTAATAAATTAGCGCTTTAAATGATTTGACCTTTTTGACATTACTTGACAATATTTGCCAGTCAATTGACCAAGTATTTTTGGACCTAACAAATGCCCAACTCTAGTCTCACCAATGCTGTATACAGAGGTAATACCATCTCCTTATTCATCCACAGTTTGTTAGCTTTCTTAGCCACGGCATGACATTGGAAGCTCATGTTCAATAGTTATCTACCAGTACCCCCTATGTATTTTTCAGAGTCACCAGTTTTCAGAATACAGTCTCATATCCTGCATGTCTTTGTTCTTGGATGTATGACCTTACATTTGGCTGTATTAAAACACGTTACTCAAATGCATCCAGTTCACTAAGCTGTCACTATCTCTTTGTATAACTGACCTGACCTTTATCATTATTTATCTCGCCACTAATTTTTGTGTAATCTGTTAACTTTACCAGTAATAGTTTTATATTTTCTTCCTGATCATTGATCAATATATTCGGGCAACAACAGATCCTGGTGGGATCCTATTAGAAACACACTCATAAGATGATTATTCCCCATTTTCAATAGCTTTTTGAGATCTATTAATCAATTTTAATTTAATATGCCGTACATTGATTTTTTGTATAGTGATAACGTTTTAAATCAAAATGGAATTGTTACTAAGATTTGCAGAAATCTAAGGGACAACTCACGTACCTTTCATCAACCAGACTTGTATTCTCAACAAAAAATGGTATCGACTTTGTTAGACAAGACCTATTTTTCATAAAAATTGGATTGGAACTTCTTATTCTACCAACTTTGAATTATTTACTGACTGCATCTCATATCAGCCTTTCTATGATTCTGCCCAGGAATGATGTCAGGCTAACTGACCTATAGATACTAGGGTCTTGGTGAATTAGTTAACTTTTTTCTAATATATAAAAGAAGGAAGATAAATGGTGAATTTTCATAAAGGATATAAATGAGAAGAGAGAGATTGCTTGATGAACGAGAAGAGGAAGAGTGTTTCAGGTCAAACAGTGGCATGGAAAAAGGTACAGTGATGATTAGGCCTACCAAATTCATGGCCATGAAAAACACCATGTAATCTGGTCTCCTCCTGTGAAATCTGGTCTCTTGTGTGCTTTTACCTGATACAATACAGATTTCATGGGGAAGACCAGTGTATCTCATATTGGGAGTCCTGAACCAAAAGTTGCAGGCGGGGGGTGGGGTGGGGGGGGTGGTCACACGATTATTTTAGGGGCATCGTGGTATTGCCACCCTTACTTCTGCGCTGCCTTCAAAACTGGGCAGCTGGATACCGGCGGCTGCTGACTGAGGACCCAGCTCTGCAGGCAGCAGCTCAGAAGTAAGGGTGGCAGTACTCGAGAGGGAGGCACTGGTCCCCTTATTACCGACGCTGATCGCTGTCCCGGAGGTCGTCGTCCCGACACCGATCCTGGTCACCGACACCTGGGAACAATCTCATTCCCACCTCCAGTCTCCTCGGCACCGAACCCGCTCGCTGCACTGTCAGTACCGTTCCCCTCGGGCAGGACACCAGTCTCCAGTGTCAGTGATCTTTAGACAGACTCAGGCCTTGACAGCCCCTCTGTGGTCTCCGGAAGGGGGCTCCTCTGGAACCAAGGGCCATTTCAGCCTGTCACCTCGACCTCAGTGGAGAGATTGGGCATCCGAGCCAGCATCGGCGGCAGTGGCTGCTCAGTGGCCATGTTGGAATGCTGGGGGGGTTCCGGTCATGGCGATGCCCCCTTTGGTCCTTTCATCGGCCGCTGCCACAAAACAGCTGCTGTTGGCACTGGGCCTGGAAGCACATCCATTGGTCGAGTCCCAATAGGCTATGCCTACCCCCAAACCATCCTCCCCAGTGGAGGAGGAGGAACAGGTGCCCCCCCCCCCCACTGATACAGCCCTGATGAGGCAGTCGCGGGACCCTCCAGCGCCAGCCCACCCGATGACTTTAAGGACCACCAGGCCTTACTCCGGCAGGTGGCCGAAAACCTGGGCCTACAAGTGAAAGAGATGGCTGAACAGGAAGACACTCTATTTAATGTCCTGTCAGCCTCAACCCCTACCCATATTGCATGACCGGTGCATGAAGGGGTCCTCAAAATTGCTATGGCCATTTGGCAGATGCCCTCCTCCATCCCTTCCACCTCAAGACGTGCCGAGAAAAAGTACTTTATCCTGGCCAAAAGTTTTGAATATCTTTATACCCACCCTCCCCCTGGCTCGCTGGTGGTCTCCGCAGCCAAGGAAAAAGAGAAGCAAGGGCACTCCAGTTCCACCCCAAAAAATAAGGCGGCCAAGCAGCTGGACTTGTTTGGAAGAAAAATTTATTCCACTGCAAGTCTACAGTTTCGAGTGGCAAACCACCAGGTCCTCTTGGGCCGTTATAACTTCAATTTATGGGACACTCTCCATAAATTTAAGGCGTCCCTCCTGCAAGACCAGGCCCAGGAATTCATTACCCTGGTGCAGGAGGGCACATTGGCGGCCTACTGCGCCCTACAGATGGCATAGCATGCGGCGGACTCGGCGGCCAGGGTGGTAGTGTCCACGGTGGTAATGAGGCGCAGCTCCTGGCTTCAAACCGCTGGGCTCTCTCAGGAGATGCAGAACTCCATTCAAGACCTTCCTTTTGACAGGAACGGTCTGTTTTCCGATCAGTCTGATTCGAGGCTGCACGGGATGAAGGACACCAAAGTCACCCTCCGTTCGCTGGGCATTCACACGCCGCAGTTGGTGCGGAAGCTATTCTGGCCATCCCCGCTGCCAAGATCATGGTAGCCTCATCCTGAACCTGCCAGAAGAAGGGACAGGGACAGTGCATTTGGTCATCGCCATCCTTCTGCCTCCTGCTCACTTGCAGAGCTTGGCCAGGCCAAACATGGCAGGGCAGAAGTGCCTGTTTGGATAGTGCGCTCGAGAGCGACGCCCAGCCAATTCCCTGGATCCGCTGCTATCTTTCCTCAACTGCCTTTTTCCCTACCACTTTGCCTGGTTGCGAGTTATGTCAGACCATTGGGTCCTTGTCAGGGTTCCCTCCCCACTCTAAACTCTAGGGTAAAGACGTGGGGACCTGCATTCAGAGCCCCTAAGCTTATTTTTACCAGCTTAGGTTAAATCCCCCAAGGTACAAAATTCCCTGCACCCTGAGAAATGCTTCTTGCTGCCACCATCAAGTATCTAACAGGAATCCAGGAAAGGAATCACTTGAACTTCCCTCCCCCCAAAAATACCCCCTCAAGCCGTACACCCCCTTTCCTGGGGAAGCTTGAGAACAATCTCCCAACCAATTGGTTACACAGTGATCTAAAAACCCACCCCCTGGGTTTTAACACCATAGAAAACAGTCAGCTTCTTAAAAGAAGGATTTTATTAAAAATAAAGAAGGTAAAATCATCTCTGTAAAATCAGGATGGTAACTATTTTACAGGGCACTATATTTCCAAACTCAGAGAGACTTCCCCCTCTGGACAAAACCTTAAAGTTAAAGAAAACCATGAATAACCCCCCCCGCCCCTTCTAACACAGGGGATACACCAAGCCAAAATTAAACAGAAATCTATGCGCTATGCTATCTAAACTTACTCCAGAAAAGGGAGGTTTGATTTTCTGCAGGTTCCTTCTGTCTTCCAAGATCACTCTGACTCACACAAAGACACACACACAAAGCCGGACAATACCACCGTGATGTATTACATCAACAGGCAGGGAGGGGCCAGATCCTCAGCCCTTTTTCAGGAAGCGCTTAGCCCTTAGGACTTCTGTGTGTGGCATGCCATTTATCTGATCACCACCTATCTACCGGCTCCAAAAACGTCCTAGCAGATCGCTTCAGCAGGACCCTCTCGTCTTGCCACGAGTGGTCTCTCCATCTGGTGGTAGTCAATGGAATTTTCCAAAAGTGGAGAACTCCCCAGGTGGACCTGTTCACGTCCAAGCAGAACAGGAAGTGCCACAGGTTCTGCTCCATCCAAGGTCTGGACAGAAGTTCCCTTTTGGACGCCTTCCTCATCCCTCATGCATACCTTTCTGTCAGTACTGCTGGTCCACAGGGTCCTGGTTTAAGTCCAGCTGGACAGGGTGAGAGTTATCCTCGTGGTCACTGCGTGGCCCTGTCATCAGTGGTTCAGCATGCTGTCGGACCGGTTGGTAGCCACCACTCTTTCGCTGCCTCTTTGAGTGGATCTGCTGTTGCAGAACCACGGCAACCTGATGCATCTGAACCTGGCAGCGGTGCACCTGACAGCTTGGCTGTTGCGTGGCTGAGCACGGATGATAGGGCACGTTCAGCCTGTGTTCAGCAAGTTTTGCTCGGCAGCAGGAAACCCTCAACCAGGGCAGCTTACCTGGCAAAATGGAAAAGGTTTAAGTTGAGTATTGGGCCTCGGAATGGCGCCTTCGGGCTGAGCAGGCCTCGCTGCAGGACATCCTGGACTACTTGCTGCATCCTAAGCTTCAAGGGTTGTCCCTCTCTTCTATGAAGGTCCACCTGGTGGTTATCTCGGGGCTACATCCCCCCGGTTCAGGGCAGGTCCCTCTTTGCCCACCCAGGACGCTGTGGTTCTTGAAGGGGCTGGAGGGCCTCTACCCGCACCTTGGGACCTGAATCTTGTGCTGTCCAGGTTTATGGGTGCTCCCTTTGAATGCTTGGCTTCCTGCTCCTGTCTACTTCTCTCCTGAAAGGTTTATTTCTTGGTTGCTATAACACCCGTAGGGTGTTGGGGATCAGGGCACTCACTTTGGAACCGCCTTATATGGTCTTCTTCAAGGACAAAGTTCAGCTGTGCCCGCACCCGGCGTTTTTGTCCAAGGTCATGACCCAGTTTCATACTGGCCAGGATATATTTTTACCTGTCTTCTGTCCTAAGCCTCCTGCATTGGATGAGGAGTGGAGGCTATACACCCTGGACGTCAGGAGGGTGCTGGCTTTCCACATAGAACAAAGCTGTTCCGTAAGTCGACGCAGCTGTTCGTGGCTACTGTTGTGAGCTGGCTAAAGTACTCCTGCTGGCAATCGTGATGGCTCACTTGACTGGGGCACAGGTGTCATCGGCAGCCTTCCTGGCACAGGTTCTGATCCAAGCGATCTGACTGGCCTCGACCTGGTCGTCTGTCCATATGTTCGCATCTCAATTATATGCTGACCCAGCGAGCTCAAGAAAATGCTGGCTTCGGCAGAGCAGTGCTACAATCTACAAGGTTGTGAACTTAGAGCCCACCTCCGAGGATTCTGCTTGTGAGTCACCTACAATGGAATCGACATGAGCGAACACTCAAAGAATTAAAAACGGTTACCCACGTTTTTGTAACTATTGTTCTTTGAGATGTGTTGCTCATGTCCATTCTATTCCATTACTCGCCTTCCTGCACCTCTGTCAGAGATGTCAGCAACAAGGAACTGAGAGGGCGTACGTCTGGAATATACCTGATATACCAGCGCATAAGCGCGGCACTCAAGAGACGACACAGCCGGCCCTACAGATACTGCTAAGGCAAAAATCTCTGATGACCGCACATGTTGGCGCGAACACACCTACAAAGGAATGGACATGAGCAACACATCTCAAAGAACAACAGTTACAAAAAGGTGGTAACCATTTTTTAGTTCACTTGCTGTTTTCAAGTTTTTAGGAGTAACTTGGAATCAGAGGTTCATAGCTTGGAAAGTTGGTATAGATAGAGGACATTCTATACAGAAACAGGCACATGATATACATAATTATTATAAATGCATTTAGAATATATGTAATTAATCTTCTGTTCAGTGCCTTATAGAAGACTCTCTCTTGTTGAATCAAATGAATACACAGAGCCCAACTGCCTAACTTTTTAAATCATCTTGCTACTCCTGGCAAGATAAACCTAAGGGGGATGGAAATGCAGCTATTAAAGCTTTAAAAACTGTACTCCAGACAGGACAGTTTTTTAATTTTTATTTCTGACAAAACTGGAACAAATCTTTATATCACTCAATTCTTCTAAATCTTTTGTAGCTATGCCTTTTTCTGTGTATGTCATATATGTGTGTGTCATTATATATACAGTGTGTGTGTGTGTGTGTGTGTGTATGTATGTATATAAAAATATGGCATATCCACAAAAGGGGTGTGTGTTTTAAAAAATCGAACCTCTGTTCACTTCATCAACTGCAGAGCATTTAAAGTTAAGAGAAAAATGTGAGCAATGGTAGTTTTTAAAGAAAATATCAAAATCTGAGATAACCAAGGATGTGCTCAAGTGGCATGAATACTTCGGTTCCCGATGGGTCAGCTTTAGGGGTCAAGTTGTGAAGAGAAAGCCATCACACACACTTCATCAACACTGTGGAATGAGAGACCAGTGCATTTACTGAGCAATGGATTTCCAGTGAGCATATAAACTAATTGGTGGATGAACATGCCCCAGGAGCAATGATTTTAAGGTCATAGCAGGCTCAGTGAATTGTGCTGACTTACACTGTGTCTCACTGATAGCTGATCTTACCAATGAGCGGTTTAGAGGCATTCAAGCCTGAACTCTCTTCCATGTGCCTTGAATGGCATGTCAGCGGTCACTGTTTCTGACATCCTTTATATTTGTCCAGTCAGCTCTAAATCTTTAGGTTGGGCTTCAGTGTATTCAGGAAAGAAAAGAGAGAAGCAATTATTTTCAGTCATTGAGTTCTGAAGATCTTAGTGTTAATTATGCCAAACACGGTTGGTTCATCAACAAACTAAAAATCTTAATGTGAGGAGAGAGAGGGAGAACTTGAATCAAGATATTTTTAATGACCAAAAGTGTCTCAGTTATAATTTCCTGCTTTTTGAGCTATACTTTACCTCCTCGCCCATTACTTTTATATTTACTTTGAAAGCATATACAAAGTAAATATATAAATGTGGGTAACTTCACAAATTTAAAAATTGTTGTATCTTTAATTAAGAATTTACTAATGGGGGCCTCAGTAACATACCTTTTACCTTTGGAAGTAGTTTACTTCTCACATGAAAGATTTTTCTTTTGTTCTGGAGAAATGTTTACTCCATTCTTTGTGTAGTATGCACACAAAACATTATCATGTGTATAAGTGTGTTTATTAAATTTGCAAGTAATTTAAGGAATGCTACAGTAGCTTTAACTCCCTTTTTTTGCGGGAGGGGGGAAAGGGATAGGGAAAGTTAATTTGTTTTATGATTGTTGTTTAACCTCTGAGAGTTTTACTCCTTAATCTTAATAGTTTAGAAATATAGCTTTTATTAATAATTTTTGAGCTGGAAGATGCTCCTTGACCAGATGAAATTCTGCAGAAAGTATCCAATCAAAGTGTTTGAGGTGTGAGAACTGAACATTCAGTGTGTATGTTCAGCTGTGACTGATAAAATAAAAATAGCCCGAGAATTAAAGTTCTGTTGAAGGCTTAGTTTTAAAAAAATTATTTCCTGCTGATGATTACAGCAATGAAGTAGAAGTGAAATCTTTCAGCCTAAATTTTCAAAATCATGAACATCCTATTGTATGTATATGTGCATCTGGTGATGGACATGTAAGTCAAACACACGTAAATTCATGTACTCTTGAATTTGGGGCCTTTTAGAAAACAGTACAAGAGTACATTACTATATTTTTCAACGACAAGCCATTTAGGTTCTAGAAAATATATCTTGTATCGGTGTGATGTTTTTATTTGTTCAGGAAGTAACTTGAAAATAGAGCATTCATTTCATTTGCATTTATTTTACAGAAAAGTGATTCTGCATTTATCACTGATGTGAGTATCCCCATTAATTTAAGTGAGATTGGTCTTTATGATCTTTGTACAGTAGGATTTTTTCCTAAACATTTATTGGTGTTGCTACTACCAGTTCAGCTGTGTGCTTTGCCATTGAATGAGACACCCCATGAAAGGATCTCTTTTATGGGATCTGGGCTTAATTTAGAAGTCACAGAACTTTTAAAACTTATTTTACAATTGGTAAGCAAATGCAGTCCTCCACTACACTTGCCAACCCCCTCTTCTCAGATTAACAGGAAATAATCAGAGTTAGGATCAAATATGGAATTAATTTATATCCTTGTTATGTGTATTAAAAGAAGCAATATTGTAATTAAAATGGGAGATAAATATTTGTGGAAATCTCCTATAACTATAATAAATAGGATGTCTATCATCATATTTCCCATAATACTCTATTAATTCATCCTCCTGTCTCTGTTGCAGCTTTATTGTAGAATATTAATATTTAATTACAAAAGTGAAATAATTAAACTAAATTGTTTTATAGAATTTGTAATGATGAATTTTAAAATATATATATTTGTGTGTGCATATCAGCAAAAGTGGTGACCCAACTGTTGCAGAAACTTAGAAATGAAAGTCATAAATTTTAGCTGTTATGAATTTTCTCTGCAAGTTGAGGCTATATTAAAATATTAGCAAATATACCCTCACCCCCAATGTATCAACGACACTTAAGATGTGAGATAATCTGACCAAAGTAGGGGAATTGTGAGCTATGGACACAGGCCTGTCCCTTTAACTCAGCCTATTCAACTCAAATAATAGTATATATGCCTTTCCTCGCAGGGGTCAGTGACATTGTTTTCCCTTGGGGAAGTTGGGAGAATTTTCCTGTGTACCACTATATACTATGCACTCTTTTGGACTTCTGATTCTGTTGTGGTGTTGGCTGTTGTGGTGAAGGAAGGCAAAAGAGATGTAGGTATCTGGGGGTTGATCTTGGCAGTTGAGGAAGGAAGGATCTGTTTTCAAATTCTTATTGCATCTGCCAGATAATCAGTGTTGGAAAGCTAGTTTTAAAAAGTAGTACTTCTTAAGGAGGGATCTGAAGAAGGGCAATGAAGCTGTTCCAGTTGAGGATGACATGAAAAATAGAAGTGAAGCTGAAAGTATGAAAGAGAAAAAGCGGAGCAGAGTGTAAAATAGTAGATGGGGAATAATGGGAAATGGAAGAAGAGATGTAGAAGGGGGCAGATTTGTGCAGAGCCTTGAAGGTGTGTTAGAATTTGATTGATAAATCCAGCAAAGAGACTTCAGAAGAGCGTAATGTGATAGGAGCAGCAGGAGAAAATGATTAGACGAGAAGGGGAAAGAGGTCAGATGTAGAAACAGGAGAGAGAGGTGGAGGTTGCAGCAGTCAAGATGAGAAATGAGCAACATATAGACCAGGGTTTTATCAATTGGACGAGTCTTAAAGTGAGCCTAGATGGAGGTGGGAGGAGGAGAGAGAGGAATCAAAGCCGACAACAAGGTCGTGGTCTGGAGTGACTGGGAGAACTGTAGGTTTGTTGATGGTGGGAGAGTAGGGAGACAAAGGATAAAGTTTGGGGGAGGAAAACCTAAGTTTTTTTTTTTTTTGACATATTGCATTTGAGACAGAAGCTCGGAGTCAGAGAAGGAGATATGAGAATCGAGAGTGGGTCAGAGTTTAGGGATGAAGAGAGAGATATGGGGTTGCAGATGAGGTCACCCAGGGGGAGAATATAGGAGACTAGGAGAGGATCTTAAAGGATGCTGACAGAAAGGAAGAGAGGGAAGAGCATGAGAGCCATCCAAAAGACCCAATGAAGTAATGGGAAGTGAAGGAATGTAGATGAGGAAGCATGATGGCATAGATTCATGGAAGCCAGGGGAGAAGAGTGATAGAGAAGAGGGTGCCCTATGGTGTCAAAGGCAGCAAAGTGATCAAGATGAGAAAGCATAGAGAAAAGTCCCTTTGATGTGAGAAACAGATGATCAGTAGTACCTCAATAATTGCTGTTTCATTAGTGAGTCAGACTGGAGGGGATTTGTCAGAGAGAGCAGCTGGCAAAAAAGCGAAAACAGTAGGAATAGGCTATATGCTCAAGGTAATTGGAGGGACAGAGGAGACGGGAGATGCCGTGGTAGTTAGACGGGGAGATGGTCTTATTTATATTGTTGTTTGTGAAGTGTTATTTGTGGTTTGGGGGGGGCAGGGTGTGTAGTTGTGATTTACAATCTGAAAACTTTAAAATATTTTGACTTTGGTTCTCACCCTCTCACATTCTGTGGAGATGCTTTGAATGTGTAGAGCAGCAGAGAATCATGATAACACCCCATTGTTTAACATTGTGGCATGGGCTTCCAATGCATTATATTCTATTGCAGCTATAGATCTATCTAGGAGTTCATTTTCCTGGCATTCTAGTGCATCAGAACCTAAAATAAGATTTTTATTCACAGATCTTTGCAATTATCCATAGTAATGACTTCAGAGCAGAGACAATGTCTAGTGCAATCCTGATTGCATTTTTAGTGAGTTGGGACCTCAGGAATAGGCTACAGATAGTTCAATTATTGATTCGTGGTCTACAAGATGTTTCCATTGAAGTCAAACCAATACATTTTTATAGGAGTACAAAAAAACAACAACCCCTCCCTGATAATTTTTCTTTTGCTTTCCACTAATTTAAAGAAGTGGAAGAAATGATTTCAATGGAGTAACTCTTAGACTTCTCAGTTTCACTCTTACCTCTTTAGCTTTTTTCTAATATTTTCTCCCTCTCCCTTCTTCTCACTTTCCATTTAAGTATTTTTTTTTCTAATGCTGCCTTATTCTTCTCAATTTCTCATTCATAGTTTAGTTTCTGGTTCCTCCACTTTATTCCCGTTCTTCTTTGTCCGTTTTTTTCCCCTTCCACCATTTCTTTCCATCTCCTCTAACCTGATTTGTCTCCTGTTCTGTTCTCATTTCCTGCTAGTTGTCATTTGAAATATTATAGGACCAGCTTCAAGCTGATCCTGTGATATTTCATTGAAAATACTGTGAGAACAGCTGTGTTCACAGTATTTTCGCTAGTGGACAGGATGCCCCAAGGAACAAAATACTGCTGTTTTGGAATGAGTTATATGTAATAATAGAAAATATTAAGGCAAGTAAATGGACTAGATCTCAAACTAAATCATGTTGTGTGGATCCAATCAGTTTTTAACAGTCTCCAAGGAGTTCTGGAAAGGGAAAGTGGCCGTATTTAAAAATAGTTGGTTTGTCTTCATATTGCTCAGCTATACTGCCAAAATTAAAAAAAACACCAAGCAGTTACTAGTTGGTAACACACTTTACATGAAAACATTTAGTACACACAAAAAGATGCCCCCTTAATAAATAAATAAACAATTTAATTAAGCGATGGGGTAAGGGAGATTTTAAAGATAGATTATATTCACTGTGCTCCTAAATATTCAAAATAACCAAACAATTCCTTTTAAAAAGAATACTTTTTTCTCACTTAGTGGGCTGCAAACATAAGTGTAAATGCTTTTTCTGTGCAGCCATATCCATAGTAATCCTTCCCACTTGATGCTGTCACTGGAACACCTTATACAATCTATCATTTTATCTTTTCATTCTATCAAGGCACAACATACCTAGCTAATCCATCAGAAAGCCCTATCCTTATCAGGCACTCAAGGATGCTTACACTCTAGGGTATGACAGCATTAAACATCACTTACCTTCATAAACTGAAGACTACTTGGGAGAAAAGTCTGTTCTGTCTTCAGAGATGTTTTATGGACACTTGCATCCATGTTTCTGTTTCCCGTGTTTTGCCTTGTGTATGGTAGAACAAGTAATAAAAAGCGGCAGCACCTAGAATTATCTTTATCTGTTGTTATAGCATGACATTCTTATGGTTGTATGTTTCTCTATGATTTTTCCATCCATCTTGTAGCTTTTCTCAGCCCCCTGCTTTACTCAGCATAGTGAATTAATGACAGTGAAAGCATTATATGTTTTTAATGGCAGTATTTAAAAAAACAAGGGGAAGGCAAATAACAAAAAAGCCAATTGTTGTAGTTTCCACTTTATTGCTGAGCCTCCTCTTGCTGAGGTGCTTAGATAATACTTTCAGGTGCATCACAAGGCAAAGGCCTCTCTGCACTTTGAGATACCCTCTATGCATGCACTTGCATGGGGGTTTTGACACAATAGATCATAGCTGCCTCTCTGGAAGCATTATAATGTTTTGTGTCAGATTATATTGTGGAGCTGTTAAGTAGATGCTATAACATCCTAAACAAAGGGTGTACAATGCATTATGGCAATGTTTACTATTACAGAATCTTAAGATACATCAGAAGAGAACCTTCGGTGTCATATAGTATGTGTCGTGTATTCTGGAACGATTGTTACAAGAATCAAAAGGAATTTGCATAACAAATTGCTAGTATAATGTGTCTTGCTTCCTAACACCCATTACTAAGGATACTGGTTAGCAGCATTTCTACAAATTTAATAGATTTAATATTTATGTATACTGGTCTGGACTAGATTCACAGAAGGATTTAGGACCCTTACTACCACTTTAGGCACCTAATTCCAAGGTTCAGGCCCTACTGGGATTCACAAAGCCCCTGTTCAGCTATACCTGAACCCTGTAGGCACTTAAACTTGTTCAGAGTTATGAACACCAGAGTTACGAACTGACCGGTTAACCACATACCTATTTTGGAACTGGAAGTACGCAATCAGGCAGCAGCAGAGATGGGAGGGGGGAAAATCCCCAAACCCACAGTATAGTACTGTGTTAAATGTAAACTACAAAAAAATAAATTCAATTAAGGAAAAAATAGAAAATTCAATAAAGACTGAGCTCCTCAGGCCACCCCTTTGAACGGGGTGTCGTAGAATAGGTTATTTTAGTGGTGTGACTATATCCAGCCACAATGGGCAGGATTGAGGACACAGAGCCATTTGTAATTGGCTAACTCTGTTGACTTCATTGGAGTTACTCCTAATGTACACAAATGTAGGTGATACCAGATTCAGGTCCAAAGTCTTAATTTTTAACTCATGCTTCTGGTGTTAGTGTAATCCAAGCTTGTACACTGATTTTTTTGCTTACTGGTTTTGTGTGCAAATTTTAAAAACATCTGCACCTCTTTTGCCTATTCTTATCTTCCTGGTGTGGACATTTTCCCAGCATGGAAACTTCTTTATTTATAGAGTCATATAATTTTAACAAAGTGATTAAAAAAATTTCCCATGTGCTGAGACCTTTCATGCTGAACTTCAGCCTGGAGCAAATGCTTTATAGCCAAGTTACAAGCCCTTGGAAATAAAATCTTATATTTTTCCATAAGAGGAAGATTTTTAACTATATATACAAGACTATAACTTCTCTCTCTCTCTCTCTCATTCTACAGTTCTACATCAGCCGTTGCTGTTAATGAAAATAAAGACATGTGCAAACAGAAAAGTCAGTAAGCTGACCCTAGAATTCATTAGCTATATTTTGCAAGTCATCTGTGATTGTTTTGGTAGCTACAGTTCTTTGATATCCTTAAGCCATTCTGGCATTCCTTTGGGTTTATGATATCATGATGTGTAAGGATGCCTCATCTGCAGGTTTTAGGCACCTTTTTCACAATATAGTAAATTATATGGTGAATTGTTAAGACAGATTATACATTTATTAGTTTAAAAGATGTCTAATTGATTAACTATGCTAAAATACCAGTGCATATATGCTTCAGGCATGATTTTTCTAGTTAAGAACCTATTATGTGTTCATAGGGAAAACAATGCTGGTTCATACTATTGGAAATATTGTCTAGTTTGGTGACTTTAGTATTGTTACTCAGTTACATATTACTTAGAATAGATATATTTGTGAAACCAAACACAGAGAGATAAATATACTATATGTGTGTTCAATACATTTTTTGTTTTGCCTTCCATTAAGGCCAGAATTAGTCAGGCACACACAGAAAATATGTACTAGCTTTAAAGAAAAATAAAATTGGTTTTGATTTAGTTCAAGTCAACCATCTCATTTAAAATTAGCCCAAGGGTCTTGTAAAAAATGCTAGTAATCTAAACATAATAATGCACATTGCCCAATTGCTTCTGTGTATGATATAGGTTCAGTGCTGTGGTGCTTTGACAGCCCATTAGTGAATGTAATGAACAGCTATTTTTAAACAGAAGAAATTCAAGTTGACAGCTTGGCAATGAAATTCAGCTAGTGGCATAATTTTTGTTGTCTTCAGTATACAGAGTGGATTTCAGTTTGGTTTAAAGAAATTTGTATCATGGACTTTATAGAGCAAACATTTTTCCCATCAGTTTTACTATATTCTTTCTGGTGGCTGAATTTTGTAAAAGCCCCAGACCCTACACTCACTTCAGAGTAAATGACATTATGTTAAAAGTTAGCCATTAATAAATAACTCATCTGGCCAATGTCAGTTTGAAATATGCAATCTTTCTTCCTAACCTAGTGGGGGTTATGTACCTGCTTTACTTCTAGAATCACAGACCCGCTATTTTGCAGTAGCTTTGAAGATTGCAGCTTTTGAAGACCTTCAAGATGACTCTGAGTGCGAGCCAATGGCAAACTAAGAGAGGTGTGGGGAAATGTACCTGTCAAATCACCCATGTTCTGTGGTAGATACCGGGAAATGCAGGGCATGCTCCCATCTGTAACTCCCCTTTCATCACCTACAGTCATGTCTGAGTTGGCTCCTGGATTGGACAGTGAATAAGGTTCTGGCCTCTCACTTTGCCTGTGTGAACAGGAGGTGATGCCTGCTCAGGTCTTCTTTTGGCAGCTTGTAGGGAGAGCATTAAGTAAACACTGTGCTCCCGTTCAACCCAGTGAAACGGGGAGCACTGAGATGTTTTGGCATCTTTCTTCTTGTACAGTGTCCCTCTGCCTTGGGGAAGGAAGTGGAAAATACTCATCTGGCCTGGCCGCTTCCTGCTCTTCCTGGCTTTGGTGAGGAATTGGAAGAAGAATGTTTTCCATGCACTCCCTACTGTTGAGATGAGGGGAAAAGAATCCCATTGGCACCGCTGAAGACCAGCAGTAGGGAGGCCATAGGGGCAGGATGAGGGACATTTTCATACAGGTGAGGAGATGGTGGGGTCACCACCTCCCTGTGACTACTTACCACCTTCCATGCCCCCTTGAGGGTAGGTTAAGTGCTGACTAGTAATGCTGTGGTGTGTTTCATAGCAGTACTTCCTGTACTGCTTGGCAGCTTCCTCCCATAGCCAGCAGTCCCAGGCATGGACACCTCCCCAACTTCCTGCTTACCTTCATCAGTCCCACCATTATGGGCACCAGATCCTCCCCATACCCATCAGCCATATTTCCTCAGCTTCACATCCAAGTTCCTATCCTTCCTCGGTGTCGTGTTCCTATCCTTTGCAAACACATAGTAGAGAAGAATAATTTTCTGCATTCCAGGTTTTTCTGGGTGAAATTCCATAGCCTGTGTTATTCAGGAGGTCAGGCTACAGATCACAGTGGTTCTTTCTGGCCTTAAAATCTATGAATCTATAAAATTCTGCCCTGACTCATCCCATTTTCCTGCTTCCCTCACCCAGTCCTTGATATCTCAGAACCCCCTGTTACTACTTCAAGTAATACCTATCTTTTACACTACTTCTTTCCCTGATGACTTTCATCTCACTCACCACATTATGCCAACTGCTTTCTGGTGTCTTTCCCACTCTCCTCCAGTAATGTCTGTCCCCAACTCTTACATCTCTGTAATGTCCTGCTTTCTCTCTTCCTTCCCGCTACCCATAGTACATTCTACCCCCCTTGAGTAATCATTTTCCCAAATCTCTCTTCGCTTTAGTGTAAACTTTCTTGCTGTGCCTCATAACCCAATAACTGTTGTTTGCTGTCTCCCTGCTTCCCTCTGATGCCTGCCTCCCATCTCCTGGAGTATAGGCAATATATTGTCTTTTTGTAGTTCAGTCTTCTGTTTTGAATGTTACTTGGTTTTAATAAGGTTGTTTATATAATGTGTCTGCCTGAATTGCTGTTACTGAGTGACTATATAGAAGTGGAGTATGTGTTTCTGACATTTCTGCTTCATGTCCATTAGTGCTTTGTGTTGTAGCAAATGTATGAGGCAGGGGTGTAGGGGATAGACTGCCTTAATGCTAAATCATCCTTTATTTGACTTGACTGCATTGGAGACAGGAAACACTCTGAGTTTCAGTTCACGGCATTACTTGTAGATTGCAGGCAGCAGCATGTGCCCTCTCCCGTTAGAATGAGCAGGTGGTGAGGCCTAGAAAAACTGTTCCTATCCCAAAGATCTTGGAACACTTGTGCAGGGAAAGGGAAGTCATATCGAGGTCCGGATGCACAATATACATCATGTTGACATAACTGCTTCCAGAGTTGTGCTGTGACGGCCTTCACAAACAGCTGTCCCCACTCACTCCACAGAGGAGTGTTTACTTTGTAGCGAGAACTTGCAGAAGACAGTTTAGTTAGGTCAGTGTAATTTTTCCATTAGAAAATCCCCTCTGGTTTGAAGGAATGCTGTCCTGTTTTTGTCCTTGGGATGCACCTGCATCCAGAACCCCTGCCCTGCAGAGTTTGGATTTAGCAGTGTCCATTAAATTGTGGGGAAGAGAGTGCATACCATGGAGCTGCACCATAATGAGAGTTGTAGGTGTGCATAATTTAATAGATTTGCAACTTAAAGTATCCTACTACAGAATTTCCAATAAACACTAGGTAGTCTCTCTCTCTTCTTTGTTCTGAAATGCTAACTTGAATTTCATATGTATGTGTGTGCGCAATTTGACTGAACCAGAGGAAGGCTGCTTGGTAATGAGATAGAGGCAAAAAGTAAATCTTATAATTTTCCCTCCCTGGACTCTCTCTCTTTTGAGCACTGGAGATCACATTCCTTTTCTCCTTTAAATGTTTATGAATATGGAAAATCTGTCTGACCCTATACCATGGTGCAACCCTGATATCACTTGGGAAAGAAGGTACAGCATATGTTTGTAATTAGTTTCACTCCAGTTCCCATTGGATTAGGTGCCTGCATTTTGCAGAACACCATGATTTGTACTAATTGTCATCTTTGTTGACAGTCACAATAGAGAGTGCAAGGACTGAGAGCCAAATTGCAACCTCCCTAGTCAAAAGCCTCAGAAGGGCCAAAGTTAAGTGGAAAGCTCTGCTGGTTTGAGGTTTTTGCCTGAAGTTTTTTAAGTGAATAAAAGAACATAGTTTCTTTCTCCTCCCGTCCCAGCCATGTATCTAGAAAGCCCACAGCTATGGATGCATAGAATAGGTCGCATGGGATGTGAAGCAGGGATAATACTTAGGGTGACCATATGTCCCGTTTTCGCTGGGACACTACCGTTTTTAAGCCTTGATCCTGATCATCAGTTGGCAAGAGCAAACTGGACAAATGCCCAGTTTTGCCCAAAAATGGGGTGTGACCCTCGCAGGGCATGGAGGAACGTGTGGGAGGGAAGGAGGTAAGCGGCAATGCCAGGGTAAGCAGCAGGACTGATGACCGTTTGAGGAGGTATTTTACTCATTTTACCCTCTCCATAGCAAAGATTGGAAGATTTGATCAGCCTTAAACAGACAACTGACTGAACTTCTCTCTAGCAGAGGTTCTTTGATGTCAGGACTGAAGTTGGTTAGTGTGGGGCAAGCAACGTACATTCCTCCTAATCATGCTGGACCTGTTCAGTGAATAAACAGAGAACCTCAGTCTCTAGGGCTGTCAGCTTGATATCTATTGCAAACAAATATATATACACACATAGCAGACACAGCATATACACTTAAACCTCTTATAAACCATAAATTTGTGACAGCTGGCAGAAAATTTGGGGGATAGAGAAGCCTGATCTGCAATTCAGATAACATGGGACGCAATTTTGCTTTTAAATTTTTTAAAATTAATGTTTTGCCTCTATAAACCTTCCTTGTGCTGGATAACAAATGTTCTTGGTCCGTCATTAAAGATTTTTTTAAAGTAGTTTGGAGAGCTGATGCTTCCCCCTTCAGTATAATTGAAAACTGAGGGTATGTCTTTATTTGAGCTGGGAAGTGTGATGTATTTAGACTAGAACTGTCAATTAATAGCAGTTAACTCACGCAATTAACTAAAAAAAATTAATCGCAATTAAAAATATTAATTGTGATTAATCGCAGTTTTAATTGCATTGTTAAACAATAGACAACCAATTGAAATGTATTAAATATTTTGGATGTTTTTCTGCATTTTCATATATATTATATTCTGTGTTGTAATTGAAATAAAAGTGTATATTATTTTTGATAAATATTTGCACTGTGAAAATGATAAACAAAAGAAATAGTATTTTTCAATTCACATCATACAAATACCATAAAGCAATCTCTTTGTGGTGAAAATGCAGTTTACAAATTTAGGTTTTTTTTGTTACATAACTGCACTCAAAAACAAAACAATGTAAAACTTAGCGCCTACAAGTCCACTCAGTCTTACTTCTTGTTCAGCCAATCGCTAAGACAAACAAGGTTGTTTACATTTACAGGAGATAATGGTGCCCTCTTATTTACAGTGTCACCAGAAAGTGAGAACAGGCATTTGCATGGCACTTTTGTAGCTGGCATTGCATGGTGTTTACGTGCCAGATATCCTAAACCAGGGGTTCTCAAAGTGGGGGTTGGGACCCCTCAGGCGTTCGTGAGGTTATTACATGGGGGTCGTGAGCTGTTAGCCTCCAGCCCAAACCCTGCTTTGCCTCTAACATAATGGTGTTAAAAATACTAAAAAGTGATTTTAATTTATAAGGGGGGGTAGTACTTAGCGGCTTGCTATATAAAAGGGGTCACCGGTAGAAAAGTTTGAGAACCACTGTGCTAAACATTTGTATGCCCCTTCATGCTTCAGCCACCATTCCAGAGGACATGCTTCCGTGCTGATGAAACTCATTCAAAAAATAATGCGTTAATTGAATTTGTGACTGAACTTCTTGGAGGAGAATTGTATGTCCCCTGCTCTGTTTTACCCGCATTCTGCCATATATTTCATGTTATAGCAGTCTCGGATGATGACCCAGCACATGTTAATTTTAAGAACACTTTCACTGTAGATTTGACAAAATGCAAAGAAGGTACCAATGTGAGATTTCTAAAGATAGCTATAGCACTTGACCCACAGTTTAAGAATCTGAAGTGCCTTCTAAAATCTGAGAGGGATGAGGTATGGAGCATGCTTTCAGAAGTCTTAAAAGAGCAACACACCGACGCGTAAACTACAGAACCCGAACCACTAAAAAAGAAAATCAACCTTCTGCTAGTGTCATCTGACTCAGATAATGAAAATGAACACATGTCGGTCCGCACTGCTTTGGAGTGTTATCAAGCTTTGGGTTGTTATCAATCTGTCATCAGCATGGACGCATGTCCTCTGGAGTGGTGGTTGAAGCATGAAGGGACATATAGAATCATAGAATATCAGAGTTGGATATCATAGAACTGGAAGGGACCTTGAGAGGTCATCTAGTCCAATCTCCTACGAAAGATAGCACTTTAATCTGGCATTAAATATCTTGCAACGCCAGCTGCAACAGTGCCATGAGAACGCCTGTTCTCGCTTTCAGGTTACATTGTAAACAAGAAGCAGGCAGCATTCAATAGAATCATAGAATATCAGGGTTGGAAGGGACCTTAGGAGGTCATCTAGTCCAAACTCCTGCTCAAAGCAGGACCAATCCCCAATTTTTGGCCCTCAATCCCTCAATGGCCCCCTCAAGAATTGAACTCACAACCCTGGATTTAGCAGGCCAGTGCTCAAACCACTGAGCTATTCCTCCTCCCCAATCTCCTGCAAATGTAAACAAACTTGTTTGTCTGAGCGATTGGCTGAACAAGAAGTAGAACTGAGTGGACTTGAAGGCTCTAAAATGTTACGTTGTTTTATTTTTGAATTAATTGCTTGAGAGCCCTAATTTGGATGTCACCCAAGCTTGCGTAGACGTATTCATGCTAGCTGTGCTTGAGCTAGTCCTAGCAGTGTGTCAGCCACAGCTAGCTGCCTGAGTATGTGCCCAAGGAGTTGGATGGGATTGTACTCGGAGCAGCTAGCCTGAGCAGCTGACCATGCTGCTGCAGACATGCTGATATTTTTAGGTGCTAGGGTCAGCAGAGTTACTACAGGCAAGACTATGCGAGTTGGTAATCACACTTCCCAGTTCAAATGTAGATGTACCCCGAGAGGCCACCAAGTGAAAGATCTGGGTTCAATACCATACTAAGACTCTGATTTAGCAAAATACTTACACGTGTGCTTAAGTCCCACATGCTTAAAATTAAATGCTTTGCTGAATTGTAGTAATTGCTGGTTTATTACTTCCAAAGCCAACAAAGGGCTAAAATAGAGGCAGAAGTGATGTCGTCAGCTCATGAAGTAGGAAAACTGTGAATTTCATGGACTGAGCAGCAACACCTCATAGCCATATGGGCATTAAACATTATATGACTGACGCTCGCTTCAGCTCTCCTGGCTGGAGGAGATGTGGTAATGCAAAGTCCCTGTTGGAGATTGGAGTTTGGGAGCAGAGGAACTTAAGTGAATACTGTACTCCTCCCTAGTATGTACACCCTTTATTTAATGACCTCCCAAATATCAACATCTAGATGGGCTCCATCTTTGGGTTTGGAGGGCTGAGTGGGAGTTTGATCTCAAATGACTGTGTGGAATTGGGCAACTTAATGCTGGGTGAGGTGTGATTTTAAAAAGACAAAAACCTCACTCCTCCCCCCAAACCACCCATAAATGAATTAGGTTAGTAAAAATATATTTTATTAGAGGCTTCTCAGTATCAAATTTTCAGAAGTTTAAGCATTATTTTCACAACATATTTCCTCTTCTTAACTGTCTCTTTCCAAGTAGAGCCTACACTGTTGGAGACTCTTATTCACACAACTCAGTCTCCAGTTATGTCTGCTCTTGTGAAACAGGTTCTCAATCATTCTTTTCAGCATCCACTGTAATCATAACACAAATCCCAATGATGATGGGCACATAACTCTCTCTCTCTCTCTCTCTCTCTCTCTCAAATACCAACACCATTTGATAGCTCAGCTAGCCGGAGTGTCATTCTGCCCCACAGCATGCTGAGCCTCTATAATTCCAGTGCATAGGATCCTAACTATCGCTTGACATGGCTCTTCTGGTTGGTGGAACAAAGCATGGCTGGCTGCTATTCCACAACCGTAAAATAAAGCAGTGCTCTCTTTATTAGGAAAGTGATTAAAGTATACGTAGTTCATGGCAAAGTGATACATTAAAATTATTTTGTGACAATAGCACCTTCAGAAGCAAATATTATTACTGTTACCAGAGGAAAGCGTTTATTCACAAAAATACTGTACAAATGAATTTACAAAAGAATTTAAAAGGGAATCCTGAACTGAGGGAAATCTAATCTATACATAGATTCATAGATTCTAGGGCTGGAAGGGACCTCGAGAGGTCATCGAGTCCAGCCCCCTGCCCTCATGGCAGGACCAATTACCGTCTAGACCATCCCTGATAGACATTTATCTAACCTACTCTAATATCTCCAGAGATGGAGATTCCACAACCTCCCTGGGCAGTTTATTCCAGTGTTTAACCACCCTGACAGTTAGGAACTTTTTCCTAATGTCCAACCTAAACCTCCCTTGCTGCAGTTTACGCCCATTGCTTCTTGTTCTATCCTCAGAGGCTAAGATGAACAAGTTTTCTCCCTCCTCCTTATGACACCCTTTTAGATACCTGAAGACTGCTATCATGTCCCCTCTCAGTCTTCTCTTTTCCAAACTAAACAAACCCAATTCCTTCAGCCTTCCTTCATAGGTCATGTTCTCTAGACCCGTAATCATTCTTGTTGCTCTTCTCTGGACCCTCTCCAATTTCTCCACATCTTTCTTGAAATACGGTGCCCAGAACTGGACACAATACTCCAGTTGAGGCCTAACCAGCGCAGAGTAGAGCGGAAGAATGACTTCTCGTGTCATGCTCACAACACACCTGTTAATGCAGCCCAGAATCAAGTTTGCTTTTTTTGCAACAGCATCACACTGTTGACTCATATTTAGCTTGTGGTCCACTATAACCCCTAGATCCCTTTCTGCCGTACTCCTTCCTAGACAGTCTCCTCCCATTCTGTACGTGTGAAACTGATTGTTCCTACCTAAGTGGAGCACTTTGCATTTGTCCTTATTAAACTTCATCCTGTTTACCTCTGACCATTTCTCCAATTTGTCCAGATCATTTTGAATTATGACCCTATCCTCCAAAGCAGTTGCAATCCCTCCCAGTTTGGTATCATCTGCAAACTTAATAAGCGTACTTTCTATGCCAATATCCAAGTCGTTGATGAAGATATTGAACAGAGCCGGTCCCAAAATAGACCCTTGAGGAACCCAACTCGTTATACCTTTCCAGCAGGATTGGGAACCATTAATAACTACTCTCTGAGTACGGTTATCCAGCCAGTTGCACAGCCACCTTATAGTAGCCCCATCTAAGTTGTATTTCCCTAGTTTATTGATAAGAATATCATGCGAGACCGTAGCAAATGCCTTACTAAAGTCTAGGTATACCACATCCACCGCTTCTCCCTTATCTACAAGACTCGTTATCCTATCAAAGAAAGCTATCAGATTGGTTTGAAATGATTTGTTCTTTACAAATTCATGCTGGTTATTCCCTATCACCTTACCACCTTCCAAGTGTTTGCAGATGATTTCCTTAATTACTTGCTCCATTATTTTCCCTGGCACAGAAGTTAAACTAACTGGTCTGTAGTTTCCTGGGTTGTTTTTATTTCCCTTTTTATAGATGGGCACTATATTTGTCCTTTTCCAGTCTTCTGGAATCTCTCCTGTCTCCCATGATTAACCAAAGATAATAGCTAGAGGCTCAGACACCTCCTCTATTAGCTCCTTGAGTATTCTAGGATGCATTTCATCAGGTCCTGGTGACTTGCAGGCATCTAACTTATCTAAGTGATTTTTAACTTGTTCTTTTTTTATTTTATCTTCTAACCTTCCCCCTTCCCATTTGCATTTACTATGTTAGGCATTCCCTCAGACTTCTCGGTGAAGACCTTCTCTAAAATGGTTAGGCCCAGCATGAATTTGGCTGAATATAGTTTATTTTGTTACCTCATTAATTTTGTTGTTGTTGGTTTTTCTGCTTTTCTGTTCCATGAATAATAAAGTGCTCTAGTTAGTTGTTTGGATAATACCAACTACCACAAATCTCAGGAGAGCAGTTTTTTGAATTGTCCTAACGCTACATGAGTATTTTTTAGAGTATCAGAGAGAGACAAGCAAAGGAGCCCTTATAAATACATTATAAAACACTGTTTATATTTGTCCCCACTCTTTCATCCCCATCCATGTTAGAAAAGCTTCATTCAGTGTCCTTATCCTAGCCTAGAGCATGGAGATGAAGGTGCTGGCATAGAGACAGTGTTTCAGGTTCCAAACTCAAAGCACAGTGTACAGAAGATCAACACTCCCCTTCTTGCACGGGCTGGCCCAGACGAGGAACTTGTACTCTTTTGAACCCCTTCCTGGTTGTAAAGAGGAGAAGCTTCACTCCAGGTCCTCCAGGGAGTGTGGGGTAAAAGGACAGTACACCTAACCAGCTGGCAGAGACAAGGAGTCAGCTGTCCAAGTCCCCAACCTGGATCACTGTGGAAAGGGTCAGGGCCAACCTTGTCCTGCCACAGATGTTTTTTAAATGTATGTTTTAAAAAGTTTTGCTTCCCTTTCTCCACTCTCACCTCTGTGCACGTCCAGTGACATTAGAGTAGTCTGGTGGATACTGCTCCAGAAGACATCATATTATTTGCCTGGGGTTTTGCTGTGCTGAGGTTTTGGATAGCAGCTATGCTGTTTTTTAAAGGTCTGGTTGGGAGATATTTGTTTTGAATATTTCCTTTTTGTGGTGGTGGCTGGTAATTAATGTGAGGATTGTCTGCTGCTAATTGTTGGCAGTACAGTGTGATATGAATTTTTCAGGTACATTTATGTTTTAAAAGATGTAACTATGCCTACATATATTGGGGAATGTGTGTTTTACAAGTATGGATATAAATACATTTCTCGGGAAAAAAAAAGAGAAAGAGTGTTCAGTCAATCTAACAAACAAACTGGCTGACCAATGTCATATGCTTTCTAACTGGTTACTTTATTGGTATTTAACCAAGAAGTTTTTCAGGAATTGCCAAGTCCTTTATGCAGTTAGAAGGAGAAGCAAGATTATTCCTTAATGACGCAACATTTGAATCCACGTTTAGAGATATACATTTTCAATAAATATTACATCATCTACGAGAAACAGAATACAGTGATAGATTGATGCACAGTGGCCACTCTTAAAAACTTGCCAATTTTACCTTAAAAACCAGATATTATAACCTCAATATCTGTATTATTCATTTGTGCTTTCCTATACTCACTGTACAAGTGCCTTGAATGCTGCAAATACAAAAGCAAAGTTATTTAATTATATAAGGCATTTAGATGATTAGAAGAGAGAAGCCGTATAAGGATTTTTTTGGAATTCATTCAGATTTTAAACTATGACTTTTTAAAAAATAATGGACTGAAAAGTGAAACTCAAAAATGAAATTTTCTCTAGGAAATGTTTGGCACCTATTTTGGTAATATTTTGGAACTTGAATATTTATTACTTGCATGTTGCAATGATTATGCTTTGGAAGCTGTGTAGTTTACTATATACTGAAAACTTTGTGACACCATTTGATTAATTTTAAAAGCTTTTCAATTAAGATTACTGTGTGTTGCACTTGTGTTAGTATTTGGTTTCTTTTGTTCTCTTCTTATATAACATTTCACCAGGTAATTAAATGTATTAATGTTAGGAATGTTTATGTTGGTATCTGGTATTCATAGAAAATAGGAAGAATATTTAAAACAGCTAAGACGTGGCTGGTATAAAATTTATTTTTGTGAGTAGCTCCTGAGCAGAAATCAGAACAGTGGTTTGGTTTTTTAAAAAAAAAAATCACACTAAAAAAATCATTAAATCAGCACTCTTTTTAGCTAATAGAGTCCTAAGTGATTTTTTTTCCTACTTAAGGCTATTCTAGATATGCCTGCTAAGTGGACCTAACAGTACTAGTATATTTTATGTTAGCAAGCCATGATAGAAAAGTGCTTGAAGTTCAGGGGGCATTTGTCTCCTTTCTCACAAATTCATTTAAGTATCAGTCTTGCCATAGCTTTAACTGGGGCAGACAACCATACAAATGACTTGAGATAAAATGAAAATAATGGACTGAGCTGGGTGCCGGGGGTGGTAGTTACACTGCATGCACATCAATAAGCATCGAGTGTTATTCTATGCTAATGTAAGCCTGATGGATCAGCTTTCGCTTTTAGCCTAGAGGACCATTAAGCACTGGAAGCTGGGTCAAACTGATATAGTAAGGCAGACGTACCCTAACGGTTGGCAACAGTAGTTAACAAGCAGTAATTTGCTATGTGTGAGACTAATATTGCTTACAATCTTCATGATCAGAACACAGATCAGAGAAGGGATAATACATCTTTGTTTAATTGCTTATTTAAACTCTGTTCATTTTGCAAAACATTGCTAGCATAGAAAAATGAACAAAACACAGAATAGTTGTTTTAGATACAATGGAGTCTGCTTGTTATGTTGCAAATATTAATTTGCTGCAAATATTTTCCATAAAATGTAAATAAATTGTTCTAGCAGAATAATGCTTAATTGAAATATCTGATGTTATTCCATTTGGAATTAAATGATATGCATAACTACTGAGTTTATTTTATGACTTTGAATGTATAAAAGAATAAGAAAATCAGAAGTAATTGAGTCACAGTAGTGATTTGAAGCCAAGTCAGTGCTGCTTTTCTGTGTGTGGGTGACTTTGAAGGGGACTCCTGTGTATTGCCTTGACAAAACCAAGCACTGAAAAATCTTTTGTTTTGTTTTGTTAACCTCTGACTCACTGTTACCTGATATATAGACAACATTTAAACATAAGTTTCCTGTTTTGGAGAAACATAGCCAAGATTTAGGAGAATAATTTGTATTCTCCTAACTTTTTTGTCGAAGAAACAAGTCAAAAATGAAACTGAGTCCCATGAAATGTTTCATGTATGTACATGTTTGTATGGGCTAAGGAAGACATTGGATTTTAAATCAGTAGTCCTTATTTCTGAATCTTTAAAATTAATTTTTTTCTGTGATTTTCGGTATGGTGTATATTGTATGCAATATTGACTCCTTCTGTTGGCCTAAATAACACACATAAATTCTGATGGATATTAACTGAAGTCAAGTTTAGCATATTGATTAAAGTAGTCTCTTAGATTTCAAAGTCGTTATGTTCAAATCCTCTTGAAATTATAGCCAGAATAGGCTTTGATCCTGCAAGTTCTGTATGGCCAGGTTCCTCGTGGAACCCCAGTGAAGTCAGTGTGGGTCTTCCCACGACTTATCAGATCAGGAACACAGTTGTCAGTGCCTATTCAGCACCGCAATCTTCACTCAGCTCTGGAGTCCTTGGAGCCCTGCACACAGTGCAGTGTTAGCAGGAAGAGTCTTTCCTGCTCTGTTGCTACAAAATGGGTTGGTGGGAGTGCATAGACAGCCCATTCCATTTGTAGATTTTAGGGGATCTTGTTGCTCATCAGAGACTTAAGATATTGGGTGGTTCCCCCCCTTATTCCAAAAACATTGGTGGGGTGGAAGGAGTACAAGTCCACTGGACAACTTCTGTCCCTCAGGTGATGGTTGGAAAAAAATGGCGGCAATGCCTAGGATATGTGGAGAAGGTGAAAGGAAGATGAGGTCCCAGAGATGCAAGATTAAGCTTTGTATTATGTGATATTGAGATTCTATGTCTCAATATCCTCCAAATAGTAAGAGTTTATTTCTGCTAATAATTACTTGTGGTTAAAGTTTCTGATTTCCAGTTTTTTATTGTAAATATTTTAAGGTTCAGTAACTTAACTAGTCAGGTTAAGCAAAGGTAGCTTGTTTTGCCTTCCACACATTTAACAGTTCCGAAGCCTTGCAAGGGAAAAATATTCACCCTAGTTGTGTCCGCCTTAATGTGCCCTTTGAATTGTTGACCATTTGTTTAATAAAGATATTTTCTTCCTATTACAGCATTTTAGAAAGATAAACTTTTTTTCATGCTTGTCACTTTTTGTGCATGTGAATTATTTTTTATGTTAAACGTGCACAACGAGCACATATTGAAAAAGTCTTTCTTTCTTTCTTTCTTTCTTTCTTTCTTTCTTTCTTTCTTTCTTTCTTTCTTTCTTTCTTTCTTTCTTTCTTTCATGTACTCCCTCAAGGAGAAAGAAAGTGTCATTTAAAGTTCTTAGTGGATAATCTTGCTCTGCAAATCAACATGAGAATATATCATTTAGCTTTTAGATACTTACAAGAATGTTGGAGATTCATGAGGGTTCAGATAAGATAATAAAAAGACACATTTTAAATGCATATGAATGAAAGTGTAAAAAGATGTCTAGTTTTTATGTTGACCCACTCTGTTTTTGGGTACTGAAAAGATGCTGCAGAGAGAGAGAGATACTGATTGATTCCTGCTGTCTCATTGTAGCAGGTGTGGCTTGTTAACTCCACCCTGGTTAAAAGGAAGTGAGAGTGACTCATTGTAGAGATGGAAGTAGGGTCTAGGACAGAGTAGAAACTCTCAAGTTTAGGGAACAAAATTAGGCTGATGTTTGTTTTCCTGTTATTTGAGTTACCAATAAACCCATATCCCAGAAAGGGGTTAAGTTTGTACCAAATACAGTGTGTGAAGATTCTGTTCAGAGCCGGGCAGGAACTCTACCATCCTATGTGTGGCACTGTATTAAGTTTGGCACTTCTGGAAACTCTGCATCAAGGGCCTGATCTAAAGTCAATGGAAAGACTTCAGTGAGCTTTGGATCAGATTCAAAGGAGGAAAATGGAAGATGGAACGACAAATACAACGGCAGCAAACCTAGCTGCAGTTTATAAAGGCATAACAGTTTCAAAACTGCGGCATGCAGACTGCCGTCCAACTGCAAATGCTGCAGGAGCAGCTTCTACATATGCTTATGAGTCTAGATATGCTGCCTAGGCAGAAAGTAAATCCCAGTCCTTCTCCCTCCAAATTGGGGTCAAAAGAGGACACACAGGTTTAGCTAATTGAGCAGGTATCTATGGTAGTACAATGAGTCTAGTCTGGTCTATTAGATCTGTCCCTTTTCTAACTAGAGGAGCACAAATAGGCCCTGAAGAGACCTCTAGCAGACTGAGGACAGGAAGGCTATTTTGGAGCACTTGGGGGGTCTCGGAGAAGTATTGGCAGAAGCTTTGAAGTGATCACTGTTCCTCTGTGGTGTCGTTTTTCTTCTTCACCCAATGCCTGATGGATTGAGTAACTTGTTGGCTCAAGCTTGAGACCAGACAGTCAGTAGCAGAAATAACAGGACTTAGAAGATCTGTTGTCTGCTGTGTGCCTGGGAGGGTGCAAATTTTGGGGTGCCAGCACCAGCTGGCCACACTGGCAGTGGCTGTATGGCAGACAGGACTGTTTGTAGGCTGTGCTCCCAGAGGAACAAGCATGACAATAGCCATACCTGAAGGACAGTCGTTTGGATGAGTGGAAGAACTGCCAAAAGAAAACACAAAGGGACTTTGGGCCTACACACAATGTATTTGTTGGGACTCCAATGGAGTCCAAAGAACAAAGATGCTTTCCCTAAATCCATCAGTATCTACCAACCCAAACTCTCATCTGTTTGTAGAGTAGAAACATGAGACATATAAAGAAATTAAAAATGAAGAGTTCTACTCCTTTATGGAATATGACTACACAGCATTTGACTCTGAAGAGCCTTGCAGGCTTTCTAAGGCCACAAGGACCAGAACTCCCAAGCCATATATGGTGTCAATTGAGCTAAAAGAGAGGATGGTATCAGTTATAAACCTCAGCATTGGCCAACTTTAACAAGAAAGGCCTGAGTTATTGCAGTTAACAGAGCCTTATTACATTTACTCATGCATAGGAAGGACCCCCAGACGTGTAACTCAGCTGCCAGCCCAGGATAAATTGGGAAATGAATGAATTGGCTCTGAGGGTTTGTCTAGGCCAGTAGTTTTCCACCTTTTTTCATTTGCAGACCCCTAAAAAATTTCAAATGGAGGTGTGGAGCTCTTTGGAAATCTTAGACATAGTCTGTAGACCCCCAGTGGTCCATGGAGCAGAGGTTGAAAACCACTGGTCTATATATAGAGCTAGTATGCAGCCAGGCCAGTTAGTATGTGGCAGGCTAGTGTGCTGTAGATTTACACTCCAGATTGCTGCGCACTAACTCTCCATAGATAAGTTGTGAGTTAGCTGTTCCATTCACTACCTTGACTTCTTTTGGGCATGCACTGGGAACACTTTCTTGCCCTCCTAATTCAAGAAGGTTATTCAGGGGATTCATGGATCTCATTCAGGGCTATAGCACAAAAAATACCTCAGACAGTAAGAGCATTAGGTCTTCTGGCAGTGACATGGGACTTTGGCCCTAGGTGGACTACAGGAAGGAAAAGAAAGTCAGGGTGTCTTGGGCATTGTTGTGTGTGCGGGGAGGGTTTTTAACAGGGTGTCAAGGTTCTCCTGTTAATCCGCCCTGTTAAAAGGGTTTGAAAACTTCCAAGGCAATGCTGATTAATTCCCGCCGATTGACTGTGGTAGGTATCAGGGAAGTAGGAGTGCTGCTTTGGTGAGAGGGAACCAGGGTCTGGGACAGAGAGATCTCTTTAGGGAACCCTAGAAACAGCACAGGTTGAGATTTATTTTTTTGGTTGATGTTTGAGTTAACAATAAAAACAAACACAAGAAAGGGGTTTAGACAAAATACATTTTGTATAGACCCTATTTGGAGCAAGATGGGAGCTCCCCCTGATTGTAGGGGTATCCAGTTTTCTGTATCTGTTGTCTGCATAAGAGCTAATTACTAGTTTTGTTTTATTAAAATATCACTGAAACACTTACAATCTTCTGTGAAACCAAGGGGTTTGGACATACTTGTTGCGAAGTGTTTTAAAGTATTTCTCTTTGGGAGCCAGTGTTTGTGACCCATAGGACAGAAGACTTGAAAATAAAAAGAGAATGAGAGATGAAGAACAAGGCATAGGATTGCAAGTGATACTAAATATGGCTGACTGAGTTAATGCTGGGCCAACTGAAGTGGGAGCACTTTCTACATGATTAGATAGAAGTAGCTTGTGTTTACAACAAACAAAATGGTCCACATAAGATTCTACAAATGTCTGCCAAAGGTCTGAAATCAATAGGACTACTTATTGAGTGAGGGTTCTAGAATGGGCTACAATGTACTGGATCTCACAGAAACATTTTTTGGAGTGGAGGGGAATTTTAGAATAGAATTCACTGTTTTCTGGAATCCAAAATTAGAGACTAGAAGGTTGACAGATCCAAAATTTAAGCTACTTCAACAATAACATATTTAAAAACTCACTTCTGAAAACTACAGAACACTTCATAAAAATGTGGGTGTCAAATGAACAAAAGTCCAGGTACTCATCTGAGTGACCCACCATTAGGGTGACCAGATGTCCCGATTTTATAGGGACAGTCCCGATTTTGGGGGCTTTTTCTTATATAGGCTCCTATTACCCCCCCACCCCCTGTCCCGATTTTTCACACTTGCCCTCTGGTCACCCTACCCACCATCAATAAATTCAGGGTGCTGAATTTATTTGTAATTGTGCACTTTAATGTCACACTGTCCCTCTGTTCTGTCTGGATACTTTGTTCCTATGAGTAGGTATTTTACTGAAATATGTAAAAGTCCACACAAGACATGAGGAGCCAGTTAGAATGGAGAGGAAGGCATAAAAGGTGGTTGCACAGTTTGTGTCTTCAAAGAGAAACAAAGATATTAACTAAATCAGCCTATTGAAGACCATACCAGAGCAGAATTTGATGAATTTAGGGTGTTATTTAGGTATCGATTATAAAATGAGAATTTTTCAGTGCTTGGCTAGTATAGGTTTTTCTATAAATAACAATTAAAAGTTGTTACACAGTTACAAAGCAAAATGGGAGATGCTCTTCTTTTCTCTCTTGGAGGGGGTGATTTGTAATAGTAGGATTCCTCATAGAACTTTAAACACTGGTGAGCAACAAACAATATGCTCATGGTTTTGGGGTTTTTTTACTCTATCACTCTTTGTATCTGTATATTCTGTATCAATTGACCAGTGGTGAACAGAGAGCAAATTGTCTGGTTTTGTCTGGCGTTCTTTTTGTTGTCTTTTCTGCCTAATTTTTCAGTATGCTGTAGTAGTATTTCTTTGTATTTGAGACCTCCAGTAAGTGTTTATATGGTTTGCATACCACTCGCTTTGTTTGGTGGTGTTTATCCTCTCTCTCTCTTTGTCCTTGTTTTTATATTTCCTCTTTGCTGTGTGCTGCAATCACAGATGTAGAGTTGAGGAATGAATTTGATGAGTCCTGCTGTTGAACTCAAGTCTCCTAGTTCACAGTAGTGCTGGTGCAGTACTGTGTACAGTAGTTTATTTATTTTCATAGTAAGAGTGCTACTTGACTCTCATTGAGTGGGTCTCTGTTACCAGAATCTCTTTGGTGTAAGACTACTTTACCTTGGCTTATAAATGTATTAAAGCCCTTTGAATCTGCCCTTTGTTTTAGCCTCCTTTCTTTATAACATTAGCAAAGCAAGCTTCTCAGATACTAAACTATAATGAAGGCAGTATGTATTTAAATCTAATCAGCATCACCGGGATTAAAATGCAGTGGGGGAAAATATCATTTTGTAAGGTTCCACATTTCTTTACTAATGAGGTGAGTAAATGAGTAGCTATGTTGTCTTCTTTATTCATGAATCAAGAAAATTGCACTGTAATTCTTTCTCTGCAATGCCTGCATTTGGAATTGTCAGAGGTACAGATCTAAGAAAGCTCAACAGCAAAAGTGAGAAGTCTTGTGCTGTGTTTTTAATTATTATTTTCCTTGTATATTACTATGTCTGGCATTACTGGGGAATTTTGTGGTGAAAACATTTTAATGTTTTTTATTGTGCAGTTTAAAGGCTATTCTATTGACTCTTTGGGGAAAATATTGCCTAACAGGCTGTGTCTTAGTTAAATGGTTGGTACCTTCTATCCCTTTCCTACCCTTTTTCTTTCCAGTTATACCTCAGAGTAAAATCTCTTTAGCTGCCTTGCTAATAGAACATTGCACTGGATTACACAATATTAGCAACTAGGGAATCTTCGCTTGCCAGCAAAATTGCATTTATTGAACTGAATGAGTAAAGTTCAGGGGCTGATATATTTTCCTACCCCAAATCACCTTGCTAGTTGGGCTCCAGGCAGAAGTTGGAGTTTGTTTTACAAAACATGAAAAAGCTTTTAAACTAATGTCTTTGAGGTAAATCTGAAGCAAAAGTGAGGACACCTGCTGTTAAGAAAAGCGCTTGCACATTCAGCACACTTACGTCCCCAATAGAGGGAACTGCCGAGTAAAATGCTGACCACTATTGTTCAGATCCTATAGATGGCAGCAGTTCCTGCAATTTAGGAACATAACAATGGAATGGTTTATGGCTATGAGAATAAAGCTGTCATGAACCAAACTAATGGGGTCTTTCTACTGTAAAGTGTTCCTCTTTGAAATAAGATGTGATAAAAAAATACTACTTAGTTTCCCTTTTAAGTAGATTTAAGTAGCTCATCTTTCTTTTAAATTATATTTATATTTTCAATCTTGTCCCCAGCCAAGTTTGAAAAGATCCATAATTTTATGGTATCACTTTATGAAGTACACATAGCTAAGTAACCCAAGGGAAAAGGCCGTATGGTACTTTATTTTACAATATTACAATGACCTAATGTTAATTCTGAACATTGTACCTGTGTTGCAAAATCCCGGTTACTACACAAGCATACATCTGATGTGCACGAGTCTGACTGGTAATGTACTAAACATTGTTGCTTCAATTTGAGAAGCCCAGTTGAACCCAGGTTGTCGTTCTAAAATAAATGCTGATTTTGGCCCAGTGTGAATAATACACAGTTTGATAAAACTCAGATTCTTTGCAAGGGAGAGACTCAGAACTGAGGTAGCATGTTTATTGAATTGCTTCTCTCTAGAGAGAAGCTTGTCACTTGACCTTAAACATAAGAGCTAAGTTAAATTGGACCAACAGAATTGCTATATACTAAACATAAAATGTCCTTTTATTGTACATTTATTGATGCAAATAGCTATACTATTTTTACTTTTAAGCTTAAATAAACCTTTAAAAATGAATTTAATCTCTAACCTTGGCTTTTTTCACAATGAAATTCATAGCACAGCACTAGAAATGTTCTTTCAGGATACATGAAGGCCCTGCTGCTGAACTGCAGCTTTCTTTTTATTTTGATATTAAAATTATCCTGAGAAGTTGTACACAGTGATTTATGCAAATTACTGTGGAAACCAGTGAACCCCCTCATCACTTACTTGTTTAAAAAGAAAGGAGTGAAATCACCTTGCCCACTGCATCATTTGAGATAAAGCTCTAAGAAACGGGCATCCTAATATCACAATGAGACAATCCATAAAAACTATCATGCCTGCTTACTTTGGTTTGAAGGTCAATCTTCCTTTGCTGGATAAATGCAGTGTTGTACTGTACTATAGATATAACTATCCTGACAAGAGAGAACATTTGTCTATCTAGCATTTTCTTTCCATTAAATACTTCACCTGTACTTTAGGGCATGTATGCACACTCATCATGCCAGTGTTGTATAACTCTGAAAGCTTGTACGTATTAGTGTATGTAATGTTAATGCAAAACGAATTTTTAAAGAAAAGTTGGAGATATATTAAAAGCCATTTTACAGATAAGAAAGTAAAAATAAGGCTCCTATACCATGTAATTTTAGTCTATTTAGCAGTCATATTGTACTTTTTTGGGTACTTAATAATTTGATGTGATTAAAATTAAGAGTAAAAGCTGAAAATGCACATGATTGTTATTTTTATCTAATATTCCTTTAAAAACCAAGATTTTTTTAAAATCATAAATACACTGCTTAATATGTGTTTTGGCCCTGATTCTGCATGGTGTTGAGCAGTTCATAGAAGTTGCTAAGTGCCCTCAGCTCTCTTATGAAGTTTGACCGTTTTCAGTGAACCAGTTTAAGGGCATGTCTACACTACAACCTTAAGTCAACCTAGGTTAGGTTGACTTACAGCCACCATGGTAATTACTTCTGATGGTGGTGCGTGTCCTCACCAGGAGTGATTCCATCAACTGAAGAGGAGCAGTGTGGGGGGCTGAGAACCAGGGCTCTCAGCTCCGCTTAGCAACCTGCCCCCCGGAGCCCAGCTGCCCTCCGGGCTTCTCGCCTTCCTGCTCCCAGCTGGGAGCTGAGGGGAAAGCTGTCTGTGGCTTCTCATCTCCGGTGGGGAGATCCACACCTGGAGTCTGGTCAGCTGCTGTGCTCCCGGCGGGGAACCAAGAGCTCAGGGATGCAGCAGGGCTCCCAGCATGGAACCGGGAGCCCAGGCCCTAGCCCAAGCTGGGAGCCTGGTTGGCAGCCCGGCTTGGAGCGGAGGCCTGGCAGCAGCCCAGCTGGGAGCTGGACATTCTTGTCAATTTTACAGCTCCAGGGGAGCCATGAAAATGACAAGACTGCCAACAGCTGATGTAAGTAACATTGTTTACATGGACACTGGGTCGCCCTAACTACACCGACATAAGTCCTATACCTCTTGTGATGGAGAAGTTCTGTTGGTGTAGTAGGGCATGTGCATTAGCGAGACAAGGCTGTAGTGTGTACACTGACATAGTTAGGTCGACATAAGCTGCCTTATGTCAACCTAACTGTAGTGTAGACCAGGGCTTAATGAAGTAATTCAGCAAGACCGTGACCAAATTAATAAATACCATTTGAGTAGTTCTGTATGGTTATCTTTTAATGTGTTTTGAAAAATGATGCACAACCAAAGCAGCTAAGTGAGTCAACTCATACTTGCCTTCTTCGTGCAAATAGCTCCACTGACATATGTGGGCCTACTTGTATGAGTCAGGCAAGCAGGATTTGGACCTCTGTGTGTTTTTTCTTTTTTCTTTCTCTCTGTATGTTAAATTCTGTGTATGTATATGTATATGTTTTACTTACACACACACACACACACGTATTTAAATTCTGATCCTGAATCATGATTAATTAGCATAGACCCCTTTCACCTTTACTTGGATTCTGCATGGGCACAGAGATCCAGTTAGACTGTAAGGCCCCATTCATGGTTGGTTTGAAGGTGCAGTTGATGAGGATTTGATTAAATAATATATTATAAGCAACTATGAAAATACAAGATAAACGTCAGGAAATCGACTATTAGTTCTAATGACAGATGTTTAAGCAACCAAACATTTTAACTCTGTTATTAAAAGAAGAAGGAGAAACACATTTTTAAAAAGATTTGAAGTTGTAGTCGAATATAATGTTAGGTAAAACTTCCCAACTCTTCAAACAGTGAGATCTGCTCAGCTCCTCCCTCCTTATGTTAGAACATATAATTAACCATCAGTGACATTATTTTCTTAATTCTGATAGGTCCATATGGTTAAGTGCTCACTTCAAAATACTCCTGAGTAAACGAGAAGGCTTTATGGGGTGGTTAGTATCTCATTTTAAATAACAAAAAGGTAATAAAATTGGTTCAGAATTGTGCAAAAAGCCTGATTCCCCTCCCCCCCGCCCCCCCCCTCTCTCTCTCTCTCACACACACACACACACACACACACACACACACACACACACACACACACACACACACACACACACACACTACAAGCAGTGACATAATGAATTATAGACATTGTTATTGCCATATATTTGAATGTCAGTCATTACGTATCTCTGTTACTCTCAGCACCTGTAAACCTAAGACAGTTTAAACTCTGAGAAGCTTAGTTTATGACATGAATTTTATAGTGCATCAAATAGGATCCTGATCCACTGCCTTCAGATGTTACATGCTGCTGAGGATCAGGCTGATACTTTGGGAAAATATGCTCTTACAGAAACTGAAGGGGGAGGGATAGCTCAGTGGTTTGAGAATTGGCCTTCTAAACCCAGGGTTGTGAGTTCAATCCTTGAGGGGGCCATTTAGGGATCTGGGGCAAAAATTGGGAATTGGTCCTGCTTTGAGCAGGGGGTTGGACTAGATGACCTCCTAAGGTCCCTTCCAACCCTGATATTCTATGACTCTATGACTTGCACAGGGAAGAGAGCCATTTTTATAAATCTTTTTATTTTTCTTCAAAAAGCTTTTGGTTTTTGGAAATATTTCATTTTTTTATTGAAGCCAAACACTTATACATTTCAAATTTTGAATTTTCTTTGTTTTTTTGGGGAGAGGGGGGACAATAGAATAAATTGTTTAGAATTTTTTTCGCTTTTTCATTGTTCTTCTTTCCTTTTGCTGTATTTAACTTTTCAATCCTTCCTTAACTTTGGGAAAAGTTACAAAATAGCAAAACGAAAGTGAAGCTCTGGAACTCTGCCACGGTATACTTTCCAAAGTTGGAGAAGTTTTGATGGGACACCAGTTATGAACTGATTTGTAGGCTACTACCATCTCCTTCACTTCTACTGACACCTACACGAAATTAGCTAGATTAAGAAGCAATCAGGGATAGTTTATTTTATTTTATTTTATTTTGTGTGTGTGTGTTGTTCATATTTTTGATGCATCTCTTTCCCGCTCCATGTTTTAAGTTGCTTGCTTTAGCAATTTGTAAGTTTTTTGGAGTAGGTACTGAGTCTTCCTGTGTGTGTGGATATGCCTAACACATTTTGGATGTTCCTGAAATTAATAATATAAAGCTGGTAATTCTTAGGCACTACAAAGATATGGCACAATCCTGAAACTGTTACTTATGTGAGAAGTTCTTACAGTTGCAAGTATTGACTTCATGAGAGAATGTGCATGAGTCAGGTTTGTAGATCTGGGTCTATATAAAAAAACACAATTTGAAACATGCATTATGTCCAGTCATATAGCTTCTCAATAACTACCAACCACCAAACAACTTTCCTCCCAAAGACTGCAAGAGCTTTTCAATAAATAAAGTCTGTGAACCTATGAGTCCTTACTCTAACCATTAAGGACTGACTTCTTTTCCCTCAGCAAGGCATCTGCTGGCCATATTTATAAGCTCCCTCAATTGGCCTGAGCTGAGATAAGAAATCTGAACGAGGTGTCCTCATGGGCCCCTTGTAAAAACCTCACAGACTACATCTGTGGACCCTTGTAAAAACCTCACAGACTACAGATGTCCTGTGGGCTGAAGACTTCCATTTGAGAGCCCTCACACTAACCCTAGTTGCCAATACCAGTATCATTTTACTATGTTCAGTTTATAAGGTTTCAAAATAATTTGTAATAACTAGAGACACCCTTTAACAGGTGCTATTATGGTTTGCTCAAGTTCATTGTTTCTTAGATCCTGTAAAATAAAAGTTATTGGGTCACATGCAGCAGCACCCTCCAGAACTTAATATTTAGTATCTTCTGTTTACACCTGGGTTCTAGGAGAAAGCCTAGGTTGCTTAAAGAGATCTCTGTTGCACTGTTTCAGTAGGCGGTGTTTTCCTTTAGCCCTGCCCTTTTTCATCTACTTGGTGTTCAGTACATCCAGACGAGAACATTTTGTAGGATTCATTTAAAATTAATATTGATTTAGATATTGGCTTATGGTTGGCTTTTGACCTGAAGCAAGCATAAGAGTTAATACCTCTTATGTTTTTATCCTATCTAGTATGACTGTACATATTGTTTATATAAATATCTAATAATTTTTGTAATTCTATTAAGCTCTTTATCTTTATATGCAAATTCCACACATTGTTTTGTATTTAAATTTAAAATTGGTAGCTTTCTAATTTAATTGAGTATGATAAAGGAGTGACCAAACTAACTTCTGCATAACTGATTTTTATATACCTCAGTTCTGTCACTTCTAATTTTTCCCCTGTGTATACAAAATAGAAATCTTTTGAAACTCTAAGAGGACTTTCCATGATTTTCATAGTGTTCAGTGCCCTTTTCTGAACTATTTCTATTTCTGCTATGGGTTTATATATTTATATTTTCAAGTTAAGAGCATTCAATGGAGTTATGTTATATTTCAGTATTATTCTTAATAACTTAACATATTGTTTTCTCTTTTGAGCACAACCATGAATTGAGCAGATATTTTCACTGCGCTGTACACATGATACAAAGATATTTTCCTGGAGATAGTACAATTAATTTAGCATCTATTAATGTGTACGCTCAGTACAAATGTCTTCCTTCTAACATGCATAATGTTGCACTTGTCTATATTAAAATACATCTGCCATCATGCTACCAAGCTTGATTTTGTTGTTTTTTCCTTGGGTCTTCAAGGTTTTCTCTAGTCTTGACTAAACTGAATGATTTTGCCATCTGCTAATATTACTATCCCAATATTCATATAATTAATACATATATTGACACCCCTGATCCTTACATGGATACTTGGGTAGCTCCCTGTATTATTCTCCTTCCATGTTGAAAATTGACCATTTAATCCAAATCTTTGTTTTCTGTCTCTTGGGTCCTGGTCCTGGGACTGGCTTTGTGGACTTGTGAGAGTCTGCGTGGGCAGAGTCAGTTGCACAGTGAGGACCATAACCAAGTTTTAATCTACGATGGAATGTTTTTTCTTATACAATTATTACTGAGTGTCTTAATTGCTTTCTGCTGTGGACTTTATCAAAGGATTTTTAAAGTCCAGATAGATTATATCTACCAGTTCTCCTTTATTCACTATTACTGATACCTGCAAAGAATCCTAATAGAGAGGCATGATTTTTCCTTACAAAAGCCATGCTGGTTTATCTTTACTATATCGTATTCATCTTGGTGTTTAGAACTGTCTTCAGTTATTTTTTCAGCTAATTTACATTATATGCAGTACATTGCCTTTTTTAAAGCATTAGCTATCTTCCAGTTCAGTAGCTGATTGCAGTGATAGAAGTATGTATATATAGTTAGCAGTTCAAGTTAGCACTACAAACTACTTCAGGATTCTCCAGGAAACACTGGCTTTTTTTTAACCACCTGGAAGTCTAAAAGATTTTATTTAAATGGCTGGGAGATCTTGCCAGTGTTTTAAAAAGTAATCAATTGCTTAATTGTTTTATTTTAAAAGTAATCTACTTACATGTAACTAATAACCCTGAGAACATGAACGTAACCACACTGAAACAGTGAACATACAATTATTACTCTTGGGTGAATTCTGCGCCACTGTGCATGCACAGAATTTATGTCCCCTGCAGATTGCTTTGCTTCCCTGCAGAAAAATGACTTTCTGATGAGGAAGCAAAGGGAAACCACAAGAGTGGTCATGCGACCCTCCCCAGCAGTATGTTTCCAGTGCCCAGTGCAGCCAGCAGAGAGGTAAATCACCATGGGGCAGCAGGCAGGACTGGGGAAGACCCGGCTGGTGACTCCTACCCTGTGCCGGGCTCAGCTGCTAGTCCCAGCTGGGAGGACAGGACTTCCTCTTCCACTACAAGGCAGCTGGGGCCATGTCAGACCCACCCCCAGATTTCTCCCCGGGCTGTAGGCAGCTCTGCAAACTCCCCCACCCCCATGCCCATTGCTTTTCAACTGCAGTGGGATGGATCACTGTACGGGGAGCTGCTCCCCGATCCTCCCAACCCCCGTGCATCCAGAACCCCTCATACCCAGAACCTCCCGCAGAGCCTCACTTCCCCCACATTGAGAACCCACCCCGACAAGCCTCACTCCCCCTGCACCTGGACCACCCCGACAAGCCATCCACATCCAGATCCCAATCCTGTCGAGTCCCAACCAGCTGCGCCTGGATCCCCATGCCACTGAGCCCTCCACACCCAGACACCCC
The DNA here is from genome assembly GCA_033296515.1 of Macrochelys suwanniensis. Lineage (NCBI taxonomy): Eukaryota > Metazoa > Chordata > Testudines > Chelydridae > Macrochelys > Macrochelys suwanniensis. The sequence continues at coordinate 165,970,759 of CM065777.1, forward strand.
ACCGAGCTCTATCTCCCCACACCCAGACCCTCTCTGCTGAGCCCCAACCACCTTCACCTGGACCCCCATGCAGAGTCCCATTACCTTTGCACCCAGAACCCCTCTAGTCCCCTGCACCCAGATCCCCCACTGAGACGCCCACACCCAGATTGCCCCACACAGAACCCTCTCAACCCACACCTGGATCCCCCCACACAAAGCCCCTCCACACTTGGATCCTGCCTTGCTGGGAGTGCCTGCCCACAGCTGGTGCACCTGACACGGAGGGGCAGGGCCCTTGGGTGTTTCAGTCCTTGCGCTGTGTCAGGGTTGGAAGCAGCCTCACCGCTGAGTCCATGTCCCGGAGGCAGCTGCACAGTGATCTCCCACCTCTTTGCAGCCAGTGGCCTCTGCTCCCCAATGCCATGCTGGAGATTCCACATGTATTTGACAAATAAAATTTGCAGAATTTTAAAATATTGTGCGCAGAATTTTTAATTTTTTGGCGCAGAATGCCCTCAGGAATATAATAATTATTGCCTTATTCTTATTAAAGCTTTTAAGTACAGCACAGGATATATTTTCCTTCTTAATTTATATTTTAATTATTTTCTACTTTTTATCACACCTTATTCTATGATATTTCTGTTTTGCCATTCTTTGTCCCCATCAGATCTTGGAAAATGTTCAGACTGGCAGCCAGATGTCCTGATTTTATAGGGACAGTCCCGGTTTTGGGGTCTTTTTCTTATATAGTCTCCTATTACCCCCCCACCCCCTGTCCCGATTTTTCACACTTGCTGTCTGGTCACCCTCAGGGTGCTGTGCAGTGGATTCAGATCAAATGTAGACTTATTCCTTCCCTGCTAGATGATGATTCCATAGTGATTACAGTAGTCTACATCCTCTAATGAATCGTCTCATGAATCTGATTTGCACTAAACATTACTATTTTTTGTGTGTGTCCATTACCATAATTTTCTATTTTAGAAACCTGTCTTGTGTAACTATAACAACTAGCAACAATTGGAAAAGTTAATAATACTGTTTTGTCACAGAAAGCGGAAAGATAATTTTAAAAAGTGCTCTTTCTACACATTAAAAGAAAAAAGGATACGACGTGAGTTAAATATAACATTTCAGTATTAAAATTTCAATAATGCATCTCTACAGACTGATTTGGATTATCTTAGCTCAGAGCTGGAGGTAGATGCACCGATTTTCTTGAAATACAAATTAGGTATGTATATTAGATAAACCATCAAAGCTTTGTATGTTGTGTGTAAACTTAAAAATATATATGATGGGAAATTGAGTGGCTCCAGGGATTGGCCCTGGAATATTTAGTAGAGCTATATTGTGTAGAAATAGGTATTGAGACATAGATGTAAAACTGTCACATTGAAATCAAGAGAAACTCTAAGGTTCACATGATGCTCAGAAAATATTAGTGTGAGATCTCAGTCCAAACAACATCGTCTGCCCTCTCTCTTGTACCTTTAGTTGTCTATCGTAATACTCCTGACGTCTTCAGAAGCAATGGACTTGGGGCTAGATCAAGAAAGGGGCTTAGGTGTTGCCAGTGGCCTCAATTCAGATATTTTTTGGGGGTATGTGTGCAAATTCAAGTCCATATACCCTGCCCCCCACCCCTCGGCATGGAGGTCCATCTGGTCTCCCCGCCCCCTCCCGCAGGGATCCTGGGGTTTCCCTTGGCCAAGGAGTCTCCCCTCTCTCTTACCCACACAGTGCATGAGCTGGGGTCACCAGGAGTCAAGTTCTCAGCAAATTCCCCTGCACTCTGCTGTATGGGAACAGACTTCCTGTGTGCCAGCTGGCATTTGGCTCGCCATCCCTGCATCTGCAAGGGCCAAATTTCAGTGGTGTTGCGACCCTGTGTGCCAAGTCGCAACACTACTCACTGAAATTTGGCCTGGCTGCTCCTTCATCTGTGTGGAGGGGCCACCGGCTCAAATTTCAGTGGTGTTGCAACCATGCAGCTGGAGCAAGATTTAGTACAGGACCACTGCTTAAAAGTGGTCAAGTCATTGCGCCACCTCCCCCACCCTCCGCTCGTTGGCCTATGAAACTTTGGGGTGGGGGGGTTACCCTGTCCCGCAGAGCCCTCCCCCTAATTGGTGCCACTGGGTATTGCCATTCTGAGTGTAGTGACTCCTAAATCCCAAGTGCTGTGAGGAGAGTTAGGTCTCTACGAAAGGCATCCTTAGAAGCCAGCAAGCTGAATGGGGAGTGATATAAGCTAGCCAGGAAAGAGAGGGGTCTTAAACTTCCCATTCTGAGTCTTTGGAGTGTGGTAACTGGGCCTATTTATTGCTCCTGTTCCCGTTCCATAGGAATATTGTTCAAGTCAGCAGGCTGCCTTGTCCTCAACTTCCATCACGAGGCAGGGAGGAAGGATGGTCTTGTAGTTAAGGGAATGAACTGTCTTTGAAAGATCTGGATTCAATTCCTGGCTGTGCTACAGACTTTTGTGACCTAGTACAAATCACTTGTGGCCTGATCCAGAGCTCATGAAGTCAGTGGAAAGACTCCGAGTTTAATGGGTTTAGACTGACCTTTAATATTTGTGCCTCAGTCCCAGTCTTCTGGTTGTAGCTTGTGTCCCTTTTTCCCCACCTTTGTCTGTCTTGCCTAGTTAAACTGCAAGCTGTTTGGCAGGGATTATTTTACTGTATATCTGTACAGTTCCTAACACAATGGGGCATAGATCTTGGTTGGGGACTCTGCATTAGTGATGCTGCTGTGGCGTGAGACATTGTACACACAACATTTTAGTAATTGGGTGTTGTGGTGATCTTAGGTTCCACATTGTAGTAATACACAGGAGAGTGCCAGCAGTAATGAGAACTAGAACTGTTTTCTTTCCTGCTTTAGAATGCAGGTGTGTAGTTTGGCTGTCTACTTCCTTTCAGAGATTTCCAATGATTGAGCACCCAGTGGGCTTGCTTACTGAACACCTTTACCCCAGACTCAGGTTGAGAAGGAGCAGTTCATCTGGTCACTCACTGAAAAGTCCAGGAGTTGGGGTAGTCATCCACCCAGTGAAAACTACTTGCCACATTCCTACTCCACTAGAGCACCTAAAGTTAAGTGAGTGAGAGTTATAGGCAAGTCCAGAGTCATAATCCCCGTACTTTTCAGGCTTATCTTTTTCAACGTCCACATAAAAAATGTAAAACCAAAATGGTTTATCAAATCCCTCTGCCTAATTTGTACCCCAAGCAAATCAGTGTGCGCTCTGCAGCATTATATTGGTAACTTCTTTATCTCCTTTTTTGTCTCTCACTTTTTACCCCTAGTAATATACAGAATGTGCAGTGTAGTTTCCACCGTCTTTTTCAGCTAGAAATACAGAAAGAAAATACATTGTGTCTTAAAAGTTAAGTTCTCTCTCAAGTGTTTTTTGGAACTTGGGATGTTGTATTAGCTTGTCTTAGTTATTTTAATCAGTATTTGTCTATTATTTAAGGTATGAGGCGTTGTTGCTAGGTTTCCTTTATTGGGACACTTTGTATTCTTATAAAGCAAATGTTTTCTTAAATCTGTGGATAAAAACAAATTGCAGGATTCTGTTAACTATGGTAGTAATTAAATACTGGAAACTGCTGAAAACAGTGTTTAAGCTGCGTGATTTGTAAAGAGGAGATATAGCCCTTTTAGGGAATCTGCATGTATGATACAGGGAGAAAATTCTTAAAAACACTAGCCATTTAGTACATTCCAAAGATGAAAACTTTGTTCTTCAGAATGATCTTTGAGCCAGATAAACAGTATAAACAGAGAGGGAGGAATTCAACCAAAAGCAGATTAAACCTCAATATAGCTCCTTCCCTTCCAACATTCTTTGGAACTAAGAATTTCACCTGTTCCAATACATTTTTAAAGCTGAAAATTCAAAATTAGTGTTCTTTTCCAAGGCAACCCTGGTCACAGAAACATCTATCATTCTCTCCTTGCAAATCAACATCTTGAAGCATGGAAGTGGTTATGTTTTAGGACAGATAAATAGGTGGCAGAAATTACCCAGTTCCCCCAAACTAACAATTCTGGAAATTCTATCCGGTAATCATAAAATTTAGTAATGGGAAATACCTATTATGTAATCTTTTGCATTGCCTTCCAAGATCGCTGAAAAAAATTAACAGTTTTTTTCCACTCTACATTTTTTCCACATTCTAAATGTCTCAAGCAATGAGGCTTCTGCTACGTTCCCTGGAGACGATTCTTGAGTCCAGCAGAACTCACTGTTAAGAAGCTTTATTGATGTTCAGACTAAATTTTACTTTTCTTTATTACTCCTCACTATTCCTACATATAGCTGTTCTCCCCTACCACCTCTGCAATTCGTGAGATTAAACAGTTCCTCTCTCGACTTAGTTTTTACACCTTTAAAGATATTGGTAGACTGTCATCATATCCTCCCTTTAGTCATTGGTGACACAGAAACTATCTCAAAGAACATTAAGGTTGGAAGTCATGCCCTCAAGAGTTAGGAGATGCCAGAATTAAGATTGCCTGTGCAACCTTAATTTGGCTGCCTTCTGTATATGCATTATGACGCGGTCTTTAATTACATGATTATATACTATTTCTCTCACAGGATACCTGCCCCATTCAGTACACAGGATGGACTGTGTTCACTTAATGAGCTGCTGTTTAATATTTTGTTTTCTCTTTATTGTCCAATGTGTGGCCCCAGGCTTTATTTACTGCACACTACACATACCCTGCTCTAAAAGCAACAGTAATAATTTCCTCAAGGCTATTACTATGGTGCGCATTACTATACTATGTGAGTGCTTCACAGACCTTAATTTATCTTCACAAAACCCTGTAAGGTGAGGGGGGTGATATATCTATTTTACAGACAGGCAAAGAGACACGATTAAAAGTTTCCGCTAATTTCGGGCTCCCTATCTGAGGTCCTATTTGGACCTGTTTTTTCGGAGTACTTAACATTATCAAACATTTCATATGTTTAAAGAACAGCTCCCATTGACTTCAGTTGCAGCTGTGAGTGCTCAACACTACTGCAAATCAAACCCCAGGAATCGCAGATCAGGCACAAAGAAATGAGGAACACACAATTAGTAGCCATCTATGAAAAATTTGGCCTAAGTGACTTGACTAGCATCACATAGGAACTTTGTGGCAGAGGCAGGAATGGAACCCAATTCTCCAGTGCAGCATTCAACTACCGTAAGCCATGGGAATTCCTTGCCTCATTCACTAAATAGCATCCAGCTTCTGCAGCAAATGAAGTAGGGATCATGTTTGGTGTGGGTTTTGCTTTTTTTTTAAACAAAAAATCCAAGTGACGTGATGTCCCAGTCACTATCCCAGGATAAACAAGAGAGCGAGCGCTTGCCTGCTTTCAAGTTTGTGTGTGTCTTGGGTTGAGGTGGCATCCTTAGATTGTGCACACATGAGAAGAGAAGCAGTGACAGCATCCTGATATATTAGCGGGGGATTAGGTTGCCCCTCAGGATTCCTGCCTGTAACAGTCTAGTTTTTTCATTAGATGACGAGTTTGTTTGGGGCAGAATACACTGGGATTGCTTTTTTAGGAGGGGAACCATACAATTAAATTGAAAGAGGCAGGGGATAGGTTGATTAAATTAATTTGATGGGTGTGATCAGGTGGAATGCTCACGTCAAAAAGTCACCGTCAGGTTTATTAACAAAAATGTGATTCTAAAATAAACACTACATGAAATCCCAGCCAAAATCTCCTCCTCTGTTTTGGCCACCTCTGTAGTTATTCTATGCCAGCCTAAGTCTTCTCCCCTCTCATGGCTGTTCTTTGCATTTTTTCCCTCAGGACCTGTCTGTCCCAAATCTGTAACTGTCTCTGGTTAAGGGCTACTTCTACTTTCCCAATGTCTAGTCAGTGCTGCTGCACTAGAGAGTCAAAAGATCCCCACTTAACATTTTCTAAGCGGGATCAACATTTGCAGGGTGTTTTGGGTAGACTTTGTGAGGGAAATGATTTCCTGAGGATGGATGGTGCACAGGAAGGCTGGAAGGAGAATGGTCAGGAAGCAGACAGGTTTTGTTGGTGGGCTTATGCTTTGCTCTCATTCATTGCACAAGTAGAATTATTATCGGGTTCTTTATTATCTGCTTTTCTGTTATCCCCTACATGTCATCAAGCCTTTCTCTGGGTCTGCAGGCAATGTGAGGAGTTAGTCTTACATTGCCTCATGATCAGTTGAATTCTCCCCAGTACCCTTGGCAGAATCCTGGATTCAGCATTCAAGCCGGGGAAGCTAATGATTCAACCAGCGGACCAAATTTGGTGATGAATCCTGGTCATGTGCCACCTGAGGCATGTTGCGCATATGCTGGGAAGAAGACAACTAAGATAATGTGCCAGAAAGCTTAAAACAAATACCTTTTTTCTAAAGTAGATTTTGTACTTGAATTTTTGGAATAAATACTTTGTATAGGTTACTGGTTTTTTTTGTTTTGTTTTTGCTTTTTAATGCTTTAAAGGAGATAGATGAAATCATAATAAAGAAGGGCTAGAGTCTGCCCGGCCTTTATGTGAGTGCATAGAGTTTGTAGGGGGGTTGGGGAGAGGCTGAATGAGCCTTCTTCTCTTGCTCCACACTTCTACTTTGCATGGCCTAGGAAGAATCCGAATTCCTGTTTTTGGGGGCGTGCAGGATCCTTACTCCTTAAGGGACATACAGCACTCCAAGAAGGCAGTGAGGAGGTTAGTCTACAACTCCACTCCAATTTGCATCAGGCGGCTGCATGAGGTATAATAAATTTGTCTCCATGTAGGGGATTAGTAGCCGAATGCCTCCTGGTGTTCCTCTGGGGCAGTAGAGCTCCACACTTTTCCCTGTATAATGCTGGGCCTAGAAAACACAAATCCTTAGTGAAGAAATTTAGTACATTTTTACCAATTATTTTGAATATAGCTTCAGCCAAAAAGGGACAGTTTTAACTTTAATTTATTTTAGCACGTCAAATGACGTGATGTTGAACCTGTAACATTTGGTAATAAGTCAAAGGTTTTCAATTATTTAGTAATTTAGTTTCATTTTTTTAAACACAAATAACACCTTTTCATACATTTTATACAATCTTCAAACAACATACGTTTTACGTTAATGCCAAATAAGAAGAAATGTGTTACATTAAAGTGCATGCTGTTTGCTTGTGCATTTGGAAATACCAATCATTTTATAGCAATTTTGAGTTATTTTTCTGTCACTTTGTATTCCTATTCAAAGAGACATACAGAAACCCTCACTCAGAACAACTCCCTTAGGGTTTACTCATGGATGTCAGCAGTGGTGAGCAGGAGGCGTAGTGCACAACAAGCATAGGTCATAAAAATGTCAACTTTTAGTAACTTGCATGTATTATTGTCCTATATTGTGTTCCCTGGGAATTCAGAAAGTGTCATTTCGTTACTTTTTTTTACTTGTATTTTTTTTTAAACTGCTGGATACATCCCCATCCCATGAACCATGGCCTGAGTTATAGCTAATATTGGACAAACTGATATCTAGAGAGAAGGCCACGTGTTAGCAATATCAAACGCTCAGAGCTAGACCTTGATAGTGCTGAAAGAGGAATCATAAACATTTGCTTACTCTTCTTGTTGAAACTAGCGTGCTGATGTTGTTTTAGCCAAAGAAAGTGCCAATCCATAAGGGAACAAATTACAGCTGGGTACCATTTTTATTTGTGATTTTGGTTTGATTGTATCTCTACAGGATCACATGCTGAGAGGTCCCCATGCATCAGCTACCTTGTCTCACACCAGAACCTTTGAGGTTTGGGTCCTATTTGGAACCAGCATAGAAGGCTGTCATAAATATGAAGGGAAGGGGGAGAGGGTCTGATGCAGTGCTATAAAATCCTCTTTCCAGTAAAGGGTTAAGAAATGCAGGTAGCCAGACTGACACCTGACCTGGCTGGCATCTGACCAATAAGGGGACAAGATACTTTCAAACTTTGGGAGGGGGGAAGTTTTTTAGTGTGTGTCTTTGTCTGAGAGAGGGTGATCTTGGAAGACAGAAGGAACCTGCAGAAAATCAAACCTCCCTTTTCTGAAGTAAGTTTAGATAGCATAGCGTATAGATTTCTGTTTATTTTGCTTGGTATCCCCTGTGTTAGAAAGGGCAAAGGGCGGGGGAGGAGGGGGGGTTATTCATGGTTTTCTGTAACGTTAAGGTTTTGTCCAGAGGGGGAAATCTCTCTGAGTTTGGAAATATAGTGCCCTGTGAAATAGTTACCATCCTGATTTTACAGAGATGATTTTACCTTCTTTATTTTTAATAAAATCCTTCTTTTAAGAAGCTGACTGTTTTCTATGGTGTTAAAACCCAGGGGGTGGGTTTTTAGATCACTGTGTAACCAATTGGTTGGGAGATTGTTCTCAAGCTTTCCCAGGAAAGGGGGTGTACGGCTTGAGGGGGTATTTTGGGGGGGAGGGAAGTTCAAGTGATTCCTTTCCTGGATTCCTGTTAGACATTTGATGGTGGCAGCGAGAAGCGTTTCTTGGGGTGCAGGGAATTTTGTACCTTGGGGGGGTTTAACCTAAGCTGGTAAAAATAAGTTTAGGGGCTCTGAATGCGGGTCCCCACGTCTTTACCCTAGAGTTTAGAGTGGGGAGGGAACCCTGACAAAGGCAGAGACCACAGAGGCTCAAAAATGGGAAACAATCTTCGATTCTTTTATCTTGAGTCATAAGTTAGGTTTTCTCCTTTTCACACTGTTTTCCTTGAAGTCAAAAAACCTCCCTTCCCTTCTGTTGTCCGCACACAAGTATTCATGACTCTTTGGCCTCCTTTAATAGGCGTGTGTGGGGAACATAGATTGGTAAACTCTTTGGAGCCTAAACTGTCTCTTTGTTACGTGTTTGTACAGCACCTGGCACAGAGAAGTCCTGGTCTATTGTTGGGACCCCCAAGCACTACTGCAATACAAATAATAATAATAAATAATTAATAAATATTGAACGACTACATGCTGATCCCAGCACCTATCAAATATAGATTGATGAATAAGAAGAATTAGTCCTGTCCTTTCCTGCAGTGTCTAGCTCCTTTCAATCTGAGTGACATTCCTTTCTTTCTATGCCTCAACTTAAACCCTGCTCTTGACTCCATTTCTTCTCGCCCTTCTGCTCCTTGTCCTGTTTCTTTCCCATCTGGCCTCACTCTTCCCTTCTTTCCTTCCAGTACGTGCCCCTGATTTCTCCTTTCCCCACAAACCAGCTGGAAAACCTTCCTCCCCAAGGCTAGTAATCAATGGGAAAGATATGTCTTTGTAGGATTTCAGATGGTCATTTAAAAAAAAAGTTTTAAGGTAGGTAGGTCCTTGGGTAATCAGGGCAGTAGCACTGGAAGCCTCCGAAACAGCAGGAAGGAAACAAAGAGAGATGTCTTGCGTCCACAGGTGCTGCTGCCTGACCCAGCTGAAAGCTGGCACATAGAGCTGCTTCTGTAGCCACAACTCACAGGGTTTCCTGCAGGTTAATGCAGGGCTGAACAAGGGCCTGAACTGGCTGACAAGCCCAACCATAGACTGGACTGGGAGACACAAGGGAATTTCCAGAGCCCCACTAGCACCACCATGACTATTTTTGGCAGTGCTGCAAAACCTCATGAATGAGTGGGTGAAAGTAGTCTGCATCCCTATGCAGGCTTGGCAGTTATATCTTGAACCTTCCCACAGGGAGATTAGTGGCACAAGGGGGTGAGAGCCAATCTTAATGGGAAAAGAAAATCCTAAAGCCCATCTCTTTCAGAGGACTCCCTCCCAACCATATGAGGGTGAGGGCAGCCCATCTCCTCCACAGGCAGGCCTGCCAAAGGAGATGGGGTGGCATTGTGAAGAAGATATAAATAACTGTGGTTTGAGCAAATACATTTTGGAAATCTTAAACATTATCCATCATATATGATCAAGTTATTCATTATCTAGTTTATTTTTTATTCAGTAAACTCAATCAGCAGTCTCTCCTACTCTGTATTTCAAGTCAGTTTCACCAGTAATGCTCACTTCTCAATGAATCTGCAGCTTCCTTCTCATTTCAGAATGGAACGCATGGTTGCTACCCTGACACTATTCTCCTGACTAGACTGAGTAATAACAGTGGAAACTCTGGAATCTAACTATGTGCAGTGCACTCTCTCAATCCCCCCTCCCTTTTTTTAAACTACTTATAATCTTTCTCTTTGTATTTAATCTCCTCTCCATGCTTTCTGCAGTGAAGCATGATGCTGACACAATGCATATGTCAATATCTGTTTTTGGGGTGGAGGCAAGAATTTCCCTTTTCTTCTCCTAACCTAATAAAAAGCTTCTTTGCCAAAGAACAGTTAGTATTAAGTGATCTTCTGCCTTGGATTTTCTTCTTCTCTTGTCAGGTGAAATTAGATTGTCTCTTCCTAAGAGTATGTCTACACTCGGGCTGTAGTCCGATTTTACCAAAATCGATTTTTGTGAACCGATATTATGAAGTCGAACGTGTGTGTCCATACTAAGTACATTAAATCGGCGTTGTGAGTCCACAGTATCGGGGCAAGCGTCGACATTCCAAGCGGTGCACTGTGGGTAGCTATCCCACAGTTCCCGCAGTCCCTGCTGCCCATTTATGGGTCGAGCTCCCGATGCCTGATGGGCCAAGAAATGTGTAGTGGGTGGTTATGGGGACATGTCATCATTCAATGGTCACTCCCCCCCTCCCTCCGGGAAAGCAACGGCAGACAATGGTTTCGCACCCTTTTCCCTGGATTGAAAGTGCGGACGCCATAGCGCGGCGAGCATGGAGCCCGGAGAGATCATCGCAGCAGTTATGGCCGTTGTCAACACCTTGCGCATTATCGTGCGCTTTATCCAGAACCGGAACTTGAGAAATCAGGAGAGTAGTCAGCGCGGTGACGAGAGTGACAAGGACATGGACACAGACCTCTCTCAGAGAACGGGACCCCGCAAATTAGACATCCTGGTGGCAATGGGGCAGGCTCATGTCATGGAACGCCGATTCTGGGCCCAGGAAACGAGCACAGACTGGTGGGACCGCATAGTGCTGCAGGTCTGGGATGAATCCCAGTGGCTGTGAAACTTTTGCATGCGTAAGGGCACTTTCCTGGAACTAGCCCTCTGGAAGCTTGCTACGCCTGACAGCTACCGGTCAGTCGCGAATCAATTTGGAGTGGGCAAATCTACTGTGGGGGTTGTTGTGATGCAAGTAGCCAACGCAATCGTTCAGCTGCTGCTGTCAAAGGTAGTGACCCTGGGAAATGTGCAGGTGATAGTAGATGGCTTTGCTGCGATTGGATTCCCTAACTGTGGTGGGGCTATAGATGGAACTCACATCCCTATCTTGGGACTGGACCACCAGGGCAGCCAGTACATTAACCGAAAGGGCTACTTTTCAATGGTGCTGCAAGCACTGGTGGATCACAAGGGACGTTTCACCAATATCAATGTCGGATGGCCGGGAAAGGTTCATGACGCTCGCGTCTTCAGAAACTCTGGTCTGTTTAGACGGCTGCAGGAAGGTATTTACTTCCCAGACCAGAAAATAACAGTTGGGGATGTGGAGATGCCTATAGTGATTCTTGGGGACCCAGCCTACCCCTTAATGCCCTGGCTCATGAAGCCATACTCAGGCGCCCTGGACAGTAGTAAGGAGCTGTTCAACTACAGGCTGAGCAAGTGCAGAATGGTGGTGGAGTGTGCATTTGGACGTTTGAAAGGGCGCTGGAGAAGCTTACTGACTTGCTCAGATCTCAGCGAAACCAATATACCCATTGTTATTGCTGCTTGCTGTGTGCGCCACAATCTCTGTGAGAGTAAGGGGGAGATGTTTATGGTGGGGTGGGAGGTTGAAGCAAATCGCCTGGCATCAGCTTATGTGCAGCCAGACACCAGGGCGATTAGAAGAGCACAGCAGGACGCAGTGCGCATCAGGGAAGCTTTGAAAACTAGCTTCCAGACTGACCAGGGTAACGAGTGACTCTTATGTTTGTTTCTCCTTGATGAGAACCTGCCCCCGTTTGTTTACTCTGTTTATATTGCCTATCCTCTCTAATCACCAACCCCCGTCCAACCCCTCTTCCCCCCTTCCAGCGCACCTTGCTTTGAAAGGAAATAAAGGCACCATTGTTTCACAATCAACAATTTTTTATTCAAGATTTGGGAAGACAGGGAGAGAACTGGGATGGTGGCCAGGGTGGGGTGTGGGTGGAGGAAGGAGGGAAGGAAAGGCCGTTTCAAAACTTGTTGAATGACAGCCTTCTGCTGCTTGAGCAATCCGCAGGGGTGGAGTGGTTGTTCGCATGTTGCCTTCCCCCCCGAGTTTTGGGGACTCTGGGTGAGGAGGCTGTGGGACTTGGGGAGGGGTGAGGGTGGTTACGGATGTGCTGCAGTGGCGGTCTGTCATCCTGCCTGCGTTCCTGCAGAACATCCACCAGATGCCGGAACGTGTCGGTTTGCTCCCGCAGTAGCCCAAGCATCGCCTCTGTCACCCTCTGGTCTTCCTGCCGCCACCTCTCAGCTCGAGCGTCCCTCCTGTCCTCACGCTCGTCCCTCCTGTCCTCCCGTTCGCTGGCCACTTCCTTGTGCTGGGAAATTCTGTCCCTCCACACATTCTGCTGAGCTACTTCAGTGCGGGAGGACTGCATTAGCTCAGAGAACATCTTGTCGCGTGTGCGTTTCTTTCTCCGCCTTATCTGCGACAGCCTTTGGGAGGGAGATGCCGGGGGAAGCCTAGGGACAGTTGCAGCTGTGGGATGAAAAAAGGGAGTGAATTTTTTAAATAGATACATTTTACAGAACAATGCATATACTCTTTCGCAGTGAACAGCACCATTCACAGTACCTACCAAATATACTTTCAGTACAAGGTCGCATTTTGCATCTTTATATTGAGTGCCTGGGGCTTTGGTGTACAGATCACACATGCAGGGCTGGGCAACGAAATTCGGCTAGCAGGCGGCCATGGTAAGCCATAGACTTTCGGCCTCAGAAACCTTAATTAACAGCAGCGCCCTCCTTTCACGCTCAAAGCCAAGTAACTCAAAACAAAGTAACTCCAGCCATCCCATTCTCTGGGATGCTAGCTTTTGCCATCACCCAAAAGCGTGGCTGGTATCAGGGAAGATCCCTGCTAGCCGAACGCCAAGAGCCCAGCCTGAACGGCCCCTCTCCCTGCTCCCACCACGTGGCTGGTATCAGGGAAGCTCCCTGCTAGCCGAACGCCAACTGCCCAGCATGAACAATCCCCCTCACCACTCCCACCGCGTGACTGGTATCAGGGAAGCTCCCTGGTAGCCGAACGCCAACTGCCCAGCATGAATGATCACCCTCCCCTCCCCCACCGCGTGGCTGGAAACTGCGGGGAGGATTTCTTTTCAGGAACAGGCAAGCAGCCCAGTAGAAACGGCCACCTCTGACGGTCCCCGTAATTAAATTCCCGTATTTCAAACAGGTCACCATGAATAATATCACTCTGATGAAGATAACACAGAGAAAGAACGCATGTTGCTTGAATGCCAGCAAACTCCGGGGCCGTATGCTGCCAGTCTTTGCCGTGCAATGATACCAGAGTACTTGCTACTGGCCTAGCGTGGTAAAGTTTCCTACCACGGAGGACGCAATAAGGCTGCTCTCCCCAGAAACCTTTTGCAAAGGCTTTTAGAGTACCTACAGGAGAGCTTCATGGAGATGTCCCTGGAGGATTTCCGCTCCATCCCCAGACTTCTTAACAGACTTTTCCAGTAGCTCTTCTGGCCACGAATGCATCCAAAGTCCTCAGGGCAAAGTAACCATTAAAAACCAATTGCTTTACAACCATGTCTTTTCAATTGAAAAGATACACTCACCTGATGTGCCTTCTCCGGCTTCACGGTCCTGGATACTGCCTTGGGAGGGGATCTCTGTCAGGGTGAGGAAAAGTTCCTGGCTTTCAGGGAACTCGCCCTGCAGAGCGTTGTCGATTACCTCGTCCTCATCATCCCCGTCATCATCTTCCCCGTCTGCAAAAACATCAGAGGAAGCGAGTGATGAGAATACCCCATCCTTGGAGTCCACGGACATGGGTGGGGTAGTGGTGGCGGCCCCCCCCCAGGATGGCATGCAGCACAGCGTAGAAGCGGCATGTCTGGGGATCTGACCCGGAGCGTCCGTTTGACTCTTTGGTCTTCTGGTACGCTTGTCTCAGCTCCTTAATTTTAACGCGGCACTGCGTTGCATCCCGGCTGTATCCTCTTTCCGTCATGGCCTTGGCGATTTTTTTCATAGATTTTTGCATTACGTCTTTTCGATTGTAGCTCTGCTAGTACGGATTCATCTCCCCAGACTGCTATCAGGTCTAACACCTCCTGTTCTGTCCATGCTGGAGCCCTCTTTCTGTTCTGGGATTGCATGGCCACCTCTGCTGAAGAGCTCTGCATCGTTACCTGTGCTGCTGAGCTCGCCACGATGTCCAAACAGGAAATGAAATTCAAGCTGGCCAAACAGGAAATGAAATTCAAATGTTCCTGGGGCTTTACCTGGCCAGAGCATCCGAGCTGGGACTGCTGTCCAGAGAGGTCGCAGTGGTGCACTGTGGGATAGCTCCCGGAGCTATTAGCATCGAATTCCGTCCACACTAACCCTAATTCAACACGGCAATATCGATTTTAACGCTAATCCCCTCTTCGGGGAGGAGTACAGAAATCGATTTTAAGAGCCCTTTATGTCGAAATAAATGGCTTCGTTGTGTGGACGGGTGCAGGGTTAATTCGATTTAACGCGGCTAAATTCAATATAAACTCTTAGTGTAGACCAGCCCTAACATAGAATCGACCATGGCAATGGCTGCCCCTGGCTTTGACCCAACATTTTAATAAAATTAACAGTAATATTTTACTAGTTTCTCAATAAAAGCTCTTAGAACCTCTCTCTCCAATGACTAATTTCTGAAAAATTGACACAAAGTGTGTTTATTTAACCAGTGCAGCTTCTCTTTTATGCAAGAATAGATCAGGGCTATCTAAATGAATTGATCCTTTCCTGTTCTACTACAATGCAGTGATGACACTGATGCTCAGTGCAGTCAATACTCAAAGAGAAGAACAGCAGCTATCAAGCTAGCAAGGGTAAATACTCCCTGCTGCTTAGAAGAAGCAAATTCACTCTTTATCATTTTGTAAACAATCTTTTAAGAGCTAGTTCAGTGGAGGAAATATGGTCAGATTTCATATATATTTTATATACAGTTTGTGGTAGTCTCTTATAACTGATACACCCTTAGGGAAACCTAGGCTTGTAAAAGTGAGGTATTTCAGTGGTTTACAGCTCTACTGCTCTGAACATCACAGAAGGGTTAATAATATATGGTGAAAAGAACAGGATTACTTGGACTAAAGATAAAAAATCCATTCCAATCTACATATCACACAGACTATGCTAAGTAATCCTGTTCTTTTTGCTGACACAGACTAACACGGCTGCTACTCTGAAACCTGGTAATAAATGGTGGTGCTTCTATATGCTTTTGAGGGGATACTAATTTTGAATGATCACTGCTGTCGATATTTAAATATGCTGTAGTTATTTTCAAGTAAACGTATGCATTTATGTTAAGTCAGCTAAGAGGAGGAAATTCAGAGATGAGTGCCGCACTGTTCTGAACTCAATGCATTAGGTAGTACAGGAATCTCAGATCAGTGATGATTTCAGTGCCTTGTAATATAATCATATAGAGAGAGCTTGTGAAAATCTTTCATTTGAAAGATTTTAGATTAAAATTGGCCTCCTTTATTTTGTCTAGAAATATTTGTTTTGAAATATAAAAGAAAGAAAAGAAAACCAAACAAATGAATTTTTTGGTTTTTGAAAATGCAAATTCTTTTTCTTCTTTCTCACCATTTCCCCTCCCATTTTCCTAGCCCTCTTTCTTTCTTTCTTTCTGTTTTTTTTCTATTTTGCCAATGAAAAAGGACAAGAGAGAAAATTTTCAGTTTGGGTTTTTTTTAGTAAAAAAGATAAATTTGGGGGGGATTTCTTGCCCCGAAGTGTTTTGTGAAGCATACTTACCATTTTTCACAAGCTCTGCTTACGTGCTACATTTCTAGGGTAAAATGGAGCTAAAGATGGAATAGCAGTCTTAAATTGGATTTGTCTTGCTTATTGCTTCAAAGCCCAGGAGGCCTGGGGTCAGCCAGTCATGTTGAGTTAGCCCTCCCCCGCTACACCTGCATTGGATATGGGACTTAAAGGAGGAAAGCCAACAGGTGAGGACCGGCTGGGAAGGAGTGTCCCTGAGCCAGAGGGGAGAGAGGGCTTCTCCAACCTTAAGCATCCAGGTAGGAGACTTTGGGAGGTGGCTGCAGAGAGTTGCAAGTTGCAGAGAGCAGGGATCTCCTGCAGGAAAAAGACTACAGCCAGGTAGGTTTGGTAGTGGCCTGCCAAAGCGGAAAAGGAATTGAACTTTGAGCGTGACCCAACTAGAGGGCTGAGTCACATGAATCTCCAAGAGAGACGGAAGACTCCAAAGAAGGGAAACAGAAGCAAGGCATGATGATAAAGCCAAGCCAGGGCACAAGAGGGGGAGAGGGAGGCAGCAACCCAGTGACACTTATAGTAATTAAATGACACCCTCAACAAATATTTGAATGTTCAGTATTCTAATGCAATTTTCTTTTGTTTTTTTTTAAACATTTTTGCACACTTGTTTTGGTTCATGAATTTTCCTTGCAGCTGATGCCATGTCAATGAATATTATTACCCAACCTCAGTGCAAACAGAACCAAAATACTTTGAAGAAAACAAAAATAGTTTTCATTTTAAATAAATACTGTTCTGTGACTGATTGTTGTCAGTCCTGATGGAAGTGTTCCTCTCACTGAGCTCTGTCAAAAGGGTGGCAGCAAAGCACAGTTCTACTTTGAGTGCTGTCCCTGTCGGTGTGTCCCGGTGCCGTTGATCAGAGATCTTCGGTAGCAGTGCCTGGTCTGGACGCACGCGTTCGGCTGCTGTCTCGCGGTCTCGTTAGAGTCTGCCTGAGCACTCGCGTCCCGCACCTCCCTCAGTTCCTTCTCAACCGTCCTCGGCTGAAGACGGGACTCGAGGCAGTGCTGATCCTCTTCCCTGGTCTCTGAAGGAAACAAGTACAAAGACATAGAAATAGTTAGTTAGTAACATCCCAGTTGTTTCCTTTCCTTCAGAATAGTTACTTAGTTTAAAAAAAAAACCCACCCTTCTTTTTCCCTCAAGTTTGTCTCCAGTTGAGACACTCTCCCTTGGCATTCCTAGTGCAATAATGCCAGGGTCTTCAGGATTTAAGAAATGTGCTTCCTGTCAAGACTCTATACCACGGTCTGACGGACACTCATGCTGTGTGAAGTGCCTCAGCGAGCCACATGTCTCTGCCAAGTGTGTCCATTATACCAGCCTCAAAACCAGGGCTCATCGTGACAGACCTGCGGCTGAAAATGCTCCTGATGGAGAAATCCCTACAGCTGCCTATGGAGACAGGCAATTGCAAACCCTCTCCCTCACACTCCCTGGCCAGGTCCGAACCCATCGGGAGCGCGTCTTCACTCTCTCATGCGAAGAGGCATGAAGCCCAACTGTCTCTGTCCAGAGACTTTCAAAAGGGTAAAGGGTCTCCTGCGAGATCCTTACCCTCAGTGCTGACAGCACCAAAGGCAGGAGCCTCTGACCGTCCCAGCACCTCAGCCACGGCTCCTGGCTGCAGAGCACAGAGTCAGGGACTCGACTTCCCGTACCAGGAAGGTCTCCTCGGAACCGGTCCCCTTGGCACTGAAAATAGACCCGGTGCCGCCAGCGCGTTCTGCCCCAGGGCCGACAAGAACATCTGCACCGCGCCTGCCTGCCACTCCAGCAGCAGCAGCGGACCTCCCGCAGGGCACCTACAAACGGCCCACACGGCACCAGGGAAAGCAAAACAGAAGTCAGTGCACGCTTCTGAGCACAGATCACACTCAGCAGGATCACAGCCCAGGGAGCAGCAGCAGCAATTCTTAAGTCAGGATGACATCTCAGTGGCCCCTCCCCAGGTCACGGCTCACAACCACCAGCCTCAGTTTCCCTACTTCTCCCCCCCGTGAGCGGCACCTAACTTCTCCTATCCCATGCCTTGGCCTCAGTGGTACTCTGGGCCAACTCCTGCTGCCACTCATCCTCATGCTTCTTCCACCAGACCACAAGCTTCTTCTGCGCCTCTATCTCCAGCTCCGTCAACTTCTAGAGTGCCTGAACTCTTCCCTGAAGAGGTGGGCTGTGGACAACTTTAAACAATTCCAAGAACTTTTCAAGAGGGTGGCACTCAGCCAGGAAATCCCGTTAGAGGAGGTCCAGGAGACACAACACAGACTCCTCAAAATCCTCCTACCCTTTGCTCCCTCAAAGAGTGTTCTCCCCATAAATGAAGCACCCCTAGAACCAGCCGACATCCTTTGGCAGACCCCACCCTCTATCCCACCAACTTGCAAAAAGGCTGAACGTAAATATTATGTTCCTGCTAAGGACGCAGACTTCTTATTTTCCCATCCACAACCAAATTCTCTTGTAGTGGATGCAGCGACACACAGGATGAAACAGCCACACTACCGGCCGACCCCGTAAGACAAGGACCTCAAACGCCTTGACCTCTTGGGCCACAAGGTCTATACCTCCTCCACTCTGCAATTCAGAATTGCAAACTATTCCGCCCTACTTGCAAGCTACGACTTCTACAATTACAATAAACTCTTTGATTTTACCTCCCATATCCCGGAGGACAGGAGAGCAGACTTTAAGTCCGTTCTTATCGAGGGCCAGTTGGTCTCCAGATCAGCCCTACAAGCATGTCTAGACATGGCAGACACAGCACCCCGCACTACTGCAAGTGCGGTACTTATGCGCAGATCCCCAAAGACCTGCAGACCAAAGTAGAAGACCTCCCCTTTGATAAAGATACGCTTTTTTAAAAAAAAAGCCGACAAAGTCCTTCACACTATGAAAGATTTTAGAGCGACCCTGCGCACCCTGGGCATTTACCCATCCCTTCCCAGGAGATAACGGTATCAACCTTATCAAAGGCCACACACACATCATCACCAGCCCCAGCCCAGACCATACGATATGGCCAGGAATCGCGCTAGACCTCCTAGGCTCAGACAAAACCAAGCACAACCAGCTACCTCTCACCCATCGGGAAACAAACAGCAATTTTGAAGCGTTGATTGAGGGTCTGCACAACCACCCCTTGCCTCCACCGCCTATTTTCCCATTTGGCCACCGCCTCCAGGTTTTCCACCATGCCTGGCAGCAGTAACCTTCTTTTCAGGATTTTTGCACCCTCCAGGACATCCAACTTGCATGAGAAATCTCTTCAGCTATATCTTCTTCAATTCTAACCCCTTTGTGCCACTCAGGGCTCAACCTTGACCTTTTGCCTTCCCAAACTTCAGTCTCTACCAAATTCTGTAGCATGGCTCCTTACTTGTGCATTCCAATGCAATCCTATCGACCCCTCCCTAGAAAGATCTGCTGTACTCTTCTTCCTATCACTTCCATCACTATTATGAAATTGCTCTTCTCATCTTCTAGGCCTTTCATGGTCAAAGCTTCATTTATTTCTGTCATCTCATCTTTCACTGTTCTTGTTGTTCTGATTACTCTGCAAATTCTGGCCTCTTCTCATTGCTTCATTCCTTGCTGCAACTACACTAGCTTTTTGTAACAGTTTGTTCACTTGCCTCTGCCTCATTGGTTCAGCATCCCTTTTAAAATGAGGCATAAAACACGTCTCCCTTACCCTGCCCAGAACCAATAAATTATTGATAATTTCCACAGATTGGGCCTTCACCCATCCTTCATGATTGTCCTTGTTTACTATCATCATTTTGTCCTATCAGATCTCCGTATTGTCATAGCTGCCGTGTATAATGAGAGAGTTACATGAGTGGTACAGTATACAATTAAATTGTATTCTATCTATTTGTCTTTATGTCTTTCCTGGTTCTTACTTTGAGAAGGCAAATATGGAGCAGATAACATGCTCTTAAAAAAGCAAGTTGAAATTAATTTAGTGTTTATAAGAGATTCTCCTGAGAGAATTTACAATGTTAGGAGATAGATAGGAATAAGCATATAAGCTATGTTTTGTGAACAAGACTGAAATTTGTGAAATTATACTAGTGTTAATTTACTTTGTAGATATTTTTGCCTTTTCATGGGTTCTTACTTGGACACTGACGTGATTTGCTATAATTTAGTTATGTATTTATTTTTGTTTAATAACTGTAGACTGAGTAATTCCTTGCCCAATGATAATAAGAAAGTTATTGTTTTGCTGTTACCTTGTCCTCCGCCCCTCCTCCCACCTCTTGGTCACTTGTGTTGTCCATGTGTTAGAGTCTAGACTCTAGATCAGGCCTGCACAACATGCGGCCCGGGGGCTGCATGCGGCCCGCGTGGGCTCACTTTTCAGCCCGCGGTGGGGGGGGGGAGTAGGTGGGCTCACTGTGCAGCCCAAAATCTGGGACTGTGTCCGTTGGTCCTTTTTGCTGCTTGTCTCTGGGCTGGGGGTTGTCCCAATGCTACAAAGAGGGTGTTCCCAAAGGAAGGTGCTTGCTTCTAACCCCTGAGGCCGTCAGTATGTCTGCTCTTCTCTAGTCAGCCCACTTGACAAGTTTGATTGTCCTTGGTCTGGTTCCCATCCCCTCTCCAAGGGTTGCAGCTGTCTGGAGGTGCCTGACTTCCACGCCTTCCTCATTCACATCTCATTCATTCAACAGGGAAATTGAATATAAAGTGGGGGGAAGATCTTATTCTACTTCTAGCAAAAAGACATTTTTCTTTTACCTTAATTATACTACCTTAGGGGCCTGCTATAACATATTACCAACGTCCAATACAAAGTCATATAAAAGTTATACAAAAATGCATAATACAGAGATTTATCTACAACTGCATTGATTGACTATTGTGTGCAGTAATATAGTGACCCCTGGGGGGGGTGAAAAGGGGTGTGATGGTGGGGCCGAGCAGGGAGGGGGCGGGTCCTATTTTACTGCTGTGATCTGGTCACCCTATGCGTGCTGTTTCTTTTCCCCTCTACAGGCTTCCACACCCCAGCGCTGGGGAAGGAGGGGGTGTTTCTGCGGGGCCGGGGGGTTTCGGCCCTCAGCTGTTTTCTTTGGAGTAATATGGCCCTCGCCGCTTTACAAGTTGTGCAGGCCTGCTCTAGATTATGAGCTCTTTTTGGGGGAAGCAACTCTCTCTTTTTAATAAGTATTTGTACAGTTTGTATAGTGTAACACAATGGCGCCTTGATCCCTGATTGGGACCCTTGGGCAGTACCATGATACAAATAGTAAATGTATAAATCAACCTTAGTATTATTATTTAGGCCCTAAATTTTAGGGGGAGGTTTTCAAAGGGACAAAGGGCAGTTGCATGTCCAATGCCCATTGAAATTCAATAAGCGTTGGATGCTTAGCTCCCATTTGTATCTTTGAAAAATCTCCCCTTTGCTGAATATCAGCCTGGAGTCATAGCCTAAATTTTCAGTTTCTGCAGAGTTGTATTCTCATTCACAACCGTTTCCAGAGTAGACTATTAGTACCATGTCCTAATAGTTCTTTTCTTTTTCAACCTATTTGAGGATATCTGAAGTCCTTGAGTAGCACAAAATAAAAATATATTTGACAGTCTTGTAGTCCTTTCAGTTTAAATCTAGTGGTACCACAAATAAATATATTTTCGTTCTATTTTCTCTCTCTTAATTTATATGTTTACTTTCATCCTTGTTGTCTTAAAAACCTCCTGATGGGGAATTCCCTATTAGAGATGGGCCTGAACATTCACACCTACTAAAGGAAGTCCTAGGGTGAACTCCTGGCCCCACTGAAGGTAATGGGATTTTTGCCATTGACTTCAGTGGGGCCTGGATTTCACCTCTGATTCCTTATAGGTTCAGAGGGGTGTGTGTGTGGTGTGTGAGAGATTTGTGCTGTCCTAATCTAGATTTCATATATTATAGTCCATACTTAGCTACAAAAGGTATTCTGAAAAGAATGGTCCCATTTCTTCCCTAAAGTAATAATCACTATACATTGGAGTTGTATCCTTGCTTGTAGCACATGGTCTTTTTGCTAAGTAATCTTTTTCAATTAAATAGAAATTAAAAATCTACTGAAATGTATGAATTATTTATTTGATTGGAGAAATGCTCAAAGGCCTCAGTAAGAAGCAAGGGAGGCTATACAGACTTGTAGGTTAATACTCAATCTGTCCTAAGAACTTCCAATGTAATGTTATCTAAAATTCTCAAATGTTATAGTTAGATCTGAATAATTAGAAAACATAAATTATTGTAATTGGAATAAATGTAGGAAAAATGGTCTGGCAATTAAAATATGCTGATCTAAATGTTACTATAATACTTGCTATGAACTGCAGGCCAGAAAACCCTGAGAAAGTTTCAACAATCACCATTTAAATACACCTGAAAACAACTGGACAATATCTCTTATACCTGTTGCAGAAATTAAGTAGAACTTCCTTGAAATTAACAAGGGATGTTATTTGTCATGCAACAGTTTGATTAATTTGTATCTTAAACTGACAGAATTCTGCATGCTATCATGTTCTTATTTTTTATTTTTGTTTTTCCCAAACTTAGGGATTCCATTTATTTTTCAACTTTACTTTGTCAGATTACATAACTCTTTTGAACTTCACCTTATATTAGTCAGTTTTCAGTATACTCAATATGCCTTGAAGAAATGATCATACTGTTTCTGGTATCCTGGAAAATAAAATATATGTTAGCTGTGAAAGGTGATTGCTCAAGTGACTGTTTGTTAAGGTCTGAGAAATATCTAGGTTTTCACTAGAGCTCTAATGGAAAGATTGCTACTGACTTTGAAGACCCAATATTTTAAACAACATTTTTTGAAGAATATAAGAAGGAAAGAAAGAGAGACTCCTTTTCATAACCCCACACACCTCAAAAAACTTGAAAAGGCTCTCCCCCCCCCCCCCGAGTAACATTTCGTATACCAATGTAACTGATATGTAGGGCTTTTGAGAGTGCAAATGTCCTTAACTGTCTGATTAGAATTTCTGTTGGATGGTGCTTAGCAAGATATGATGTGCTCAGATAAAATGTATCAAGTGAGTGTGCATATTAGTGACATAAGAGTGGAAAAAATGCCTTAGAACATGTCATCATTGAGAGGACAGAGTTTTGTGTGTAGAATACTGAATGAGAACGTAAGTTGTGGGGTACAGAATATGGGGGGGATGTAATAATGCTCTTTTGATGTTCCCAACCTATATCGTGCCTTTAAACATTGATTTCTTAATTTTAGATGATTTTTTTCATAAAATATTATGATCTGTTCTTGACCACATGTGAACAACTGTATGGCCAATATGATGGTGAACAATTATTAACTGACTTAAATAGCCAGGATGGATTAAATAGCTGTTGCTGGAAAGCATTTTGCAATCATCAGCATTATAAGGTAAATAAAAGTTGAAAAAGTTGCAACATTTTGTAGCTCTGAGAAGCAACAGCCTGTATAAACTCACCGGTAAAATTTTCATGATGCAATTCTAATACCTGTATTGTAGGAGTCTGATATATCCACATGCCCCTTTCACTCTCTCTGCTTTTTTCTTTGGAGTTGCAAATCCCTCTTCCAGAATGAAAAAGGGGCCCAGTTATGTGTGTGTTTAAAGATATTCAAGGAATCACAAACTATTTTTATATTTATGTTTTCGATCACATGTGCTCTTTTTTATCTTGCTGTTTTGTGTCCTATTTTTAGTGTTCGGTATGTCTTGAATTCCAAAGTTAATGTAAACTAAGATACAAAATCAGTAACATTTTATGTGATAAGAACATTCAGCTTTTAGGTGGATAAACCAAAGAAGACTCCATATCACTCACTGGATTGCTTAACTCACAAATAATATATTTTAAAATTTCTGGTTTTATTCTCTCATTAAAAGGAGATCCATATATTTCTTAATTATTTACAGCTATCCTGGTTTTTCTGATGGGTTTTGTTTCCTGTTACGGTTGCCCTAGTTCTTAAAACTAAATGTTGGTAACTCTCTTTGTTGGCATTCTGATGAGTGGCAATTGACTTGTTTTACAATACAAGAATGTTAGGTTGTTGGAGTGGGTGATTCCCTGGCTCTGCCACTGTTTTGCTGCATGACTTTGGGTAGGTCACCTAGCATCTCTGTGCCTTTGTTTACTTACCTGTAAAATAGGTATAATAGTGCTTATCTGTCTTACGTTGGTAGTGTTTACAAAGCTCTTTTATGGTCTCATATGAAAGATGCAAGTGCATAACATTATTTATTATTATATTAAAAGTTCATCATTTTAATTAAACATTTTGGGCCAAGTGTTCCTGCAGTGCAGCTGATCTACACAAAGTGCAGGTCCGGGATGTGTTTGCAACAGTGGTTTAAAGATCACCTTTGCACTCCTATGGTCTTGGTATCCTGGTGCAGTCTCTGTGCAAGGATGATCTTCTTGCACAGGTTCCTGGAGCAGCTTGAGAGCTGTTCTAACTTATGGCAGATGTAAATGCCCACAAAGGGTCAAAAGCCACTTCCAAGAATCGGTGTGAAGTCATACCACCTTTACTCTGGCCACTGATTCTTTCTCTGTGATACCAATAGCAAGAATGAGTGATGTAACCACTGTAGCTCTCGCCGCTGGAAGATCATTATTACAATGGAGTGATCCCCACTGGACTGCTTAAATGGGTTAGGGCTAAATTCTACCTGCTGTGTGGTGCAAAGCAGCCATATTGCACTACAGAATGTGTTCCTGCTTTATGTTGATAACTAAATATGAAAATATGAGCAGATTGTCTTTTCATATTTTTGCAAGTTGTGATGATTTGGGGAATCTGTACAATCTATGAATGCCCTGTGCCATTATGAACGCTCTGTATATATCTTTATCAAGCTGAAACTCCATTTTGAATATGCAGCTCTTTGCCTTCTGTTACCTCCATGTTGGACTGAAATTCCAAGGGGCAGTGGCTCAGGGCTACCAATAGGTTGTTAAATCTTGATGCTACTCTGTTTAAGAAGAAACATATTGAGACAAAAGGCTGGCTCCTACCTAGGAGAACTGATTTATCAGGGGAGAGGTCACCTGGCAACAAAGTCACCTGATATGGGTCTGTGGTCACCTGCTGAGACTAATTGGGGAGTCACCTGGCAATGGGGGCTGGAGGTTATAAAAGAAAGGGTCTCTCACCAGCCAATTTAGAGGGAGAGACCAGACCAGAGATTCCATGTTCAGGAGGGCAGAGGAGAGAAGAAGAATCCTGGGCCCTGGACTCCTTAGAGAACTCTTGCCTATTCCCAAAGAACTCTCCAGAGTGGTGAGGAAACTGAGGCAGGGAGAATGCAGATAGGTGTTTTTATTATTTCCTGTAGATCTGTGTATCCCTTGTGCTATTAAGTAAAGAGTAACTGTGTTTTAGAATCCTGTTCAAAGTCCCTTTGTGTGTCTGTTTGCTTTTATGGTTGCATACCTCTTTGAAGAGGAATACTGTAAACCCGACTGCTCATACCTTCCATGGGATTCTGAGGAATGTGCAAAAGCTGCTGGAGCGGCTTTGAGGAGACGTCACTGTTTCAGGGTCTAGGCCAGGGATCTCAAACTCAAATCACCACGAGGGCCACATGAGAACTAGTAAATTGGCCCGAGGGCCGCATCACTGAAACCTTTTCATACAACGATACAAAAGTATAGTAAAAAATGAAGAGTAATATAGTATTCTATTAAAAGTCAATGTATTAACTTTTTAAAAACTGTAATGCAAAGAGGGGTTTTAATAAAATATAAACACTCAGTAATGTTTGGAGCTTGGCTGCCAGTGGAGTTGGCGCCTATAGCGGGCCGCAGGAAATAACTCCGCGGGCCGCACGTTTGAGACCCCTGGTCTAGGCAATTGGATCTAGGGGGGGATCCCCACTGCCCAGAGGTATGTCAGATATGAGATCTGCCCTCAAGTGCATTCCTAGAGGCCCAAAGCCAGGAATAGTGCCTAAATTCTGTCTAGCTTCAGCAAGAGTAGGGCACGTAGGATTCAGCATTTGGATCCGCTCACAGCCGTCTACCAGATCTGTGGCACAATGAAACCACTACAGAAATATATTAAAAATACATACCAGTTATTTTAGACATGTTTGCTCTGAAGCAATTACAAAGTAGCACAAAAAGTGTCATATAATAGCATTTGGCTTTGTATAATCAAAGTGCATTCTGTATGACACAAACCTCTATTAAGCCACTTACACAGATTATCCGCCAAAAAATGTCCTGTCTTTGGTCTCAGTATGACTGACAACCAATTGCAAAGCAACATAAAAACTGTCATAGACTCAGTGAAATAACATTATTTTATCTGTTATTGAAAACATGGCTATAAATTGCACTGAAGGAAAACTACAGTATTTTCTCCAAAAGCTCTTGAACTAAAATTGTGCTTCAGCCCACTAAACATAAATGTAAATTGTTTTACAAGATTAGTAAATTTTTAAAAAGGGTTTGCAGTAGGATAGCCGTATCTTCAGTTCTATAGGAATTTACCCCTCTACTACAATGCACATGTGGAATGATCCAGAATTTTCTTCACACAGTGGAGTACTTGATGCCTTCCACTTTGAGGGGTACATCCACACAGCAGGTGGGATCATGCTTTCCAGCATGGGTAGACAGAAGTGCACTGGCTCTGCTGAAGCTAACATGATAAAAAATAGTAGTGTACGTGGGGGTAGCATGGGTTGCTCAGGCAGGCCACCCAAGTACATACAAGCTCCTGGCTAACCCACTATCTTTAGTGGGGCTAGCTTGAGCAGAGCTAGCATGTGTTTGCCTACCTGTGCTGGGGAGCATGCTCCCAGCTGCAGTGCAGACATACCCTTAGATGGAACAGCATTCAGAATAATACGCTCACTGATGTTAGAGAAAGGAAAAGTCTTGAAGTCTTGCCATCTCCCTACAATTGTGGGGTGGTGCCTAATAGTAAATTATATAGAGGGCTTAGTACTCATGAAGTGTGTTTTACATTTCTCATGAAGTGTATTTTCTTTGAGAAACTGTTGTGTAGTGTCACAATTGACTTCACTTGTAGGATTTTTTCTATATATTCAGTATAAATATTCTTTCTGGTGTTCATCCCAGTCCTCCAATTTATAACCATCCTATTCAATCCCACCCCCTCCGTGGTGGTTACAGGTTTCTAATACTTCTAGAGTGTCATATCCCACAGTTAGCCATAATTTAGGCAAATAAGGTGAAATTCTGGCCCCATTGAAGTGTCAATGAGAGTTTTCCCATTGACTTCAGTAGGACTTGATTTTACTCAGAGGGTTTTTAGGTCTCTCCTTGAAAGTCACTCTTTCTAGCCTATTAATAATCTTCCTTGATTTTTTAAATTAATTCCTGTCAATGTATAGACATTTTTGTATATACAATACTTGGCAATTTAATAATACTCCAGGGGCTGCCTCATCATTACTATAATACAATTAGATTATAACCTCCCCTGGGATGACTTTGTATAGGCAGTCCAAAGCTGTATAAGCTTTTCATTTGCCATCATAACACATTGCTTGTTCTCCGTAGTCACCTCTTGATCTTTTTTGATATTGCTGCTCTCCACATATCTCCCACACACTGAATGCATCCAAATTTCAAAGTAGACACAGCATGAATATGCAATCCTCATTGATTTATCAGGCAAATTACTATACCTGTTTCTCCATAGCATTTCTATCAAAGAAATTGTCCTAGGTGTCAAACTGTTTGTCCAGTGACTGAAAGGTTTCATGGGGTTCTCTGTTGTTATTTATATGTATATGGAGAAAATTGCCATATGTGAATAATTTGAAAAAAAAATCAACAGTTTCAGCAGTAGTGATCTAGAAACTGAACGGGTTGAAAACACAATATTCCAGTGCACTGCTGCATATGTAATGTATGTGCAGCATATGCTGAGGTCTTTTTCAAAACATTTACATTAAACCTGTCAGGTATTTATGAACAGCAAAAATTAATTTCCCCCAGTTCTGTCATCAGTTAGAGAAATGGATTTCAGCTCTGAAGACTGTCAGTGTTTTCTGAGTACCAGAACAGCTCACTTCAATGTCATAGAATTACACCAGGTGGCCTGCTAAGAGTCAGTTTAATGTGATTTCAAATGATAGGGTAGGGAATGTGAGGGAAATTAAAATAGTATCATACTTATGATTTAAAAGCAAGTTAATTACAAGGGCTTGTTAATAAACAAAGAAAAATCCAGGCTGTATTATCTGTTGTATAGCATATCAATAATGAACATGATACTATAAAAAATAAAATTTAACACTACGTAACTTTGAGTTGGCTAGGAAATATTTAATTAAATTGTTGACAGATGTTAGGCTTACTAATGGCTTTTTGTATTGAAAAAGAATTGTTAAATATTGTTTCTAGCTTTTAAATTGTTAGTAAGAGCATTGTTTAACTGACAAGATTAACACAGTTGTAGCCATTTTCTCTCTAAAATTGTTGATGATTTACTTGATGCAAATGAAAAAGCATTTGAACGCACCCAGCCAATGCTTTGAAATCAAAATCTCTACATCTATACCCATGGTCCAGTAATTTCTATCTGTTCTAATGCTTCATTCCAAATTCCGTCACTCCCAGTTTCTAAGCTATTCACGATTCTCTGGGTTTTCTGAAATAGTTGCTCATGACTGCAGTAAAAGGTACTACGTGGCAGATACTTTTTTTTTTTTTTTTTGCTTGATGGGCTAGTTTTGATTAGTCACTGCTACACTAATGTAGGGGCCAGTCCAATGGCAGGCATTGTATCTGTTGTGCTCAAAGATGACTAAAGTCTAGTATTACCAGAGCTAATTCATAGTTGGTTATTCATACACCTGACATCTGACTTCTTACTACTTATGCCAAAATACCTTTATGATCAAGAATGCCTTATGCTGACCTGCATATTGAAAAAAGAAAGGAGAGCATACTGCTTAATTTATGTCTTGAAAAATGGGTTTAAGGATCTGGACAGGCATATTTATTTCAATAAAAAATATTTTGCATTGTTTTAAAACTTGAAAATTATTTCAAGAGCAGCGGTGCGATTCAGTGGATAAGGTACAGCCCTGGGAGTTATCAAGAGACCTGGCTTCTAGTACTCTCTTTGCCACTGACATGTCAGGTGGCCTTAGGCAAATCATTTAACTCTTTGTGCCTCAGTTTCCTCATCTGTAAAAGGAGGCGAGGATACTGTCATCCTCCCAGTAAAGCATTTATAAATCTTTGGATAAAAAGTGCCATACAAGTTTTAAAGTATTCATTGTATAGATTTACAGAGTAGCTTGACATTAAAAGTAAGCCAATCATTTTGAACAAAATGTTTTTATTTCTGAAATGGCCCCTGAAATTCTGGATAATAATTTCCTGTTATTGGAAAGACACTTGTTGACAAGGTAAAACCAAATGTACTGAAGGCACTTCGTTACATTTTGTACTATCATACAGTTGCCCTCACTGCTCCAGGATTCCAGAGATCAGACTTCTAATTGGCATGTACTGTGAAAATAATTTGTAAATTTCTCAAAAGGTCACTCGTGTAACTGAGGAAATACATTTGATACATTTAAATTTATAATGGAAATGTTGGCAATATTTTGACCCTGTTTATTTATTTATATTTGGTGTGCTGAATAAATATACCAGTATTAATAAAACAGGAGGCCAACTGACTATATCTCTTGCTTATTATGAAGCCATAATATGCAAAATACACTTCTGATTTTGCACAGCACAGTTAAAGGACATGCATCATCTTACTGAGTTTCCAGTTTTTGTTTTTGAACCATTTAATCTTTTTAACAGTAAATGAGAGGCTGTTGGGCAGAATTCCTCTCCTTTTGAACTTTGGTCATACTTCATTTAAAAAAAATTGAAGTAACTGTACTGTATGAATTAAAGCTTTGCTTCTATATCTTTATGCCAAAATGTGATCCATGAAATGTAACTCACCACATTCTTTGAAGCCACTTAGAAGGAAAAAATGGTTTTCTTCTCTGGGATGTTGTATGCAATGTATAAATGCTGAAGAAACTGGAAAATGCATGAAACAGTGACAGAGAATATGCCAAAGGCGATTGTATGTCTTCCTGCATATTTACACATTATAAAAATATAAAGAAATACCTATTATGGAAATATAAATTGAAGCATAAAACCTTTTACAGTCATGAGTTATTTCAAACAATTCTGACCATAAAAGTTAGAAATACTGCTTATGGGAATAGTCTGTTCTATCAAAAGCATCAATTTAAATGTATTCATATTGTACATTTTAAGCCCCAACTCGTCTTATATCAACGCACAAAAGTATCTCGGTAGGCAGATCCACATTAATGAATTTAATAGCTCTTATATAGTGCTTTATTGGTACATCTTCAAAGCACTATAAACACTAATTAATCTCAATAATTTTTCTATCCTAAATAACAAATATAAAGCACAGGCAGAACAGACTGAGGTGGATAATTTAACTTGTGAGTACTCCCATTGGAGACCCCATTCCTTTGCTGAATTAGGGCCTTATTGGGATTCTCTCAGTAGAGTCAGGACTATGATATATTCAATATCTCTCATCCATTTTAATTCTCTTCTGAAGAGCTCTGAAGGATTCAGTTCTCAGAATTCTGAACATTCAGGAACTTTTGGCTGTCAGAATGGAGAGTACAGTGTTCAGAGTAAAATTGGTGAGCAACCTTGGCATTTGAATCTGACTTGCACACCACTTTGCAAGGTTTTCTTCAAGCCACTACAATATTTTGTTTGTTTTTTATAATCATCTTTGCACAATCAGAAGAATGCGTTAACTGTCTAAATTTTCTCTAAGCTTCCATTTTTAATTTTTCACAAAACAGGATTCTTAGCATGTTGCTTGTATTTCCACTGAAGTATCTCCAAGTTTTCATTTTAAGATATGCCAAAGACTATGGCTAAATTTAAAGGAAGCAAATGGCAAATTTCTTGAATGTCAGAGAGGCACACAATAGGTAGACCTTGAAAGTTTAGACTCTCGGATAAGACTTTTGAGCTGGGAGACAGAAACAAGGAATGTTTTATGGAATTTAAATGGAGCAAGTGCTGAATTTTAGCTCCTTCTGACCAGACTGTTTTGCAGAACAGAGGAAGGTTCTTGCCTCTAGAGAT
The DNA here is from genome assembly GCA_033296515.1 of Macrochelys suwanniensis. Taxonomy (NCBI): domain Eukaryota; kingdom Metazoa; phylum Chordata; order Testudines; family Chelydridae; genus Macrochelys; species Macrochelys suwanniensis. The sequence goes on from CM065777.1 coordinate 166,002,008, forward strand.
TTGTAGTGTGGCAATCAGTTCTTTGTCAGTTGTGTTATCAAATATGAACAGACTTAAGAGCTGCTTGCAAAGGAGAGCTTCTCTCTGAAAAGGGGATTTGGTCTGATGACCTCCAGATAAACAAAATTATTGAAACAACAGAACTCAAAGGTGCTAGGACCTGTAATTCATTATTGTCCTACACAACTTCATCCCCAAAAGACCGTAAATTGAAACAAAATGTAAGGGAATACCCCTCTAGCTTGCCAAGGAGTCAGGGACCTACAAGACAAGCAAGGTACAACTGAGCAAGGGTGGCTGAATGACCAAAGTTCAGGCCCAAGCATTACATTACCTTTGTATATGGTGGGAAGAGCCATATATACTTGGGAAAATTCATCATTCCTGAAGTTGCCCTCCAAAAACCACCACAACAATAAAAACTGGAACTATGTTCTTGTTGTGATTTTTGTGTTTACACACAAGTGAAATTGATGGGAAGTCAAAAATTTAGCAGTTTTTACAAACTTTCTTACACAGCTTTATTATGAAGCAGTTCCCATCAGAATACTTATGAGTAGCATGTTTGCCATAAATTCTAATCCTGCCAACACCTTCACCACTTGCACTTTTTCATGCCTCCTGACTAACAGTGTGCTCTCTGGTACCAACTTGGGACCCAGCTCAATAGAGTATGGATTGCTATTGGGCAAACAGTGCCAGCAGCAGAAGACACAGTTTTGCAATACTCAAGCACCAATACCAGTGGAGCCAGCTGCAGAGAGAAAAAAGGTTGCCCAATAGCATGAATAGTAAGTGTATTTGGCCATCTGAATAGTCTCTCAGCCTTCCTCCTGCCTCTACATCCAACCTCAAAACAGGCTCAGATTCCCAGACCATCACTTACTTTGAATTGTTGTCTTGGTGGTTTGGGAGAGATCCTGGTGGCTTTGTATCTCCCTTCCCTCCAATGTTTCCAGGGGCGGGGATGATGGGCTAGGGGCTTTCTTCTTCCCAGCTTTAGTCTTCTGAGGGAAGAAAGAACAAATTCCCCCAGCAACACGGCAGGAAAATCTTCTATTCCTGTGGCTGCTATATTGCTCCTGGACTCTAAGGGCGTGTCCATGTGGAGACTTAGTGGGGCGTAAATCTACAGCACACTAGCCTGTGGTGCAAGAAGTCACTGTGTGACTTCTTCTACCACAGACTAAAAGTTCTGTAGTGCAGTGGTTCTTAAACAGGGGTCCAGGACCTCCTGGGGGGCCGCGAGCAGGTTTCAGGATGTCCGCGACGCATGACTGGCGTTAGACTCACTAGGGTCCAGAGCAGAAATCCAAAGCCCCATCACGCAGGACTTCAGCCCAGGTCCCCGAGCCCTGCCACAGGTCCCCGAGCCCTGCCACATGGGTCTGAAGCCTAAGCAACTTAGGTTTGTGGTGTCGGGCCCTAGGCAATTGCCCTGCTTGCTATCCACTAACACTGGCCCTGGCTTTTATATGCAGAAAACCTGTTGTTGTGGCACAGCTGGACCATGGAGTTTTTATAGCATGTTGTGGGGGCCTCAGAAAGAAAAAGGTTGAGAACCCCTGCTGTAGTGCACTTTGATATACTGCTGTTTGAAACAGTTTGTGAGAGCACACAACAGAGCTTCTAGTGCACGGTAGTATGGTCCACACTGACAGTTAATATGTGGCAGATTAGTGCACTGTAGATTTACACCGGGGCTTGCCATGCACTAACTCTCCATGTGGACAAGTGTGATGGTCCTGCAGGTGATAACTATGGAAACTCTGGGGAAACCTTCCACATGATATAGATCTTGTCTCTTCTTTGAATTGTAGTGTTCTGACTAGATTAAGCAAAAATGGAACTTTCAGTCCCATGATATTTCAACATTAGTTTTTGCCTCAAATTGGGACAATTCAGGTTGAACTGACCCAAAATAAACTAATGATTTTTTTTATTTTTCCCAATGGACATTTTTTTTTTTTTTTTTTTTTTGCAAAATCAAAATGTTCTCTCTGAAAATTTACATGTAGTGGGAAATGTTTTTTCCATTGAAAAATCCTTTCAATTCCTGACCACCTCTCATCCTTACTTGGCCCCTATAGCTTCAGGATGGATCTCTTACAGTGTTTCTTTGTGATTTCTATCAGCTCTTCGCTAACCAGAATATTACCCTCTACTATATAACATTTCCATTATAAGCACCATCTTTTCTCTTGGATTGTAAATGAGTGCTGAAGATCTTTATTTTTCTAGAAGCTGCTGCTAGATATGTTGCCACTGCTACAAGATCAGTTGTTTTCATCTATTTAAATTATATAATCTTTTCAATGGCATCCATTTTAGTATAGTAAAATCCTAGCATCCAGGTAGATAGTCTATCATTTTGAATACATTATCTTTTCCATTTAAGAGAACAAAGGGTGGGGGGAAGAAGGTGGAAAGAGCCAGAAAGACTTTAAATGACAAATAATTCTGTACTGAATAAAAGTACAAGACTAAACATAATTCTCTGCATTTAATCTGTATCACTTTTTCTTTTAATCATTATGTAGAAACTAGCCAGCGCTTAGAATTTCATATGTACATAACACTAGGTTGGTTAAAAGCCTTGTAACTTATTTTCACTGGTCAACTTGTCCCTATTAACCAGAATTTCTGTTAGTACTCTTCCAATTCAGTAGCAGCCATTACTGTTCAGTGCAGGTTCTTATACTGTGCCCATCACTGTGGTATCCAAGTACCTTCCAAAATATTTATTATCGTTAGGCTAAACCAGTTCTCTCCAGTAAAGCAACCTTCTTGATGAAGAGCATTCCAATTAAGTGGTGTCCAATGAGGTCTTCTCCTTGATCACATTTGAGGTTTCCTGTCAGAAATCAACACAAACATTTTATTTAAATTTTCTTCACTAATTATAATTTCTAAATCTATTGTAAGTAAAGTTTTAGGACGCATAGGAGGAAATCTTGGTCCCACTAGAGTCAATAGCAAAACTCCTGTTGACGTCAGTGGAACCAGGATTTCACCCCATAATCTTTTATAAAGTGACTTTAAATCTGTTCTCACTCTTACATCTCATCTCATTAACAGTATCACTCCAATTTTGATTTTAGGCTACTCAAGGCAGAGCACTTGTCTGTACTCTGTTTGTACAGCTCCATGCCATCTGTGGCAGTATTTAACTATCAATAACTGTACCGGCCTCCCAGATTCTCAAATATAGTCCATACCGAGCTATTAATCTTGAGTATTTATCTTTTTTGTAGTAAGTCATAATATGGTTTGACGCTTTTAATTTTGCAAGCCTATTACTTGTTATGATGATAATCTTTATTGTTTTAATTGTTGATTTAAGGCAACAACCCCAAATCCTAACTATGCATCAAATTGTGTACTCATTTCCAGTTGGAATTCTGGTTTTCTAGAAAAGGATGTACTATTGGGCGTACTACTGAAAATCCCCACAAAGTTGTTGCCTGACATATTTTAAAATGAAAAAAAAAAGTATTTTGTAGTGTATTAAACACGCTCTACAATTATAATATTTGTTGAAAAATCTGGGAGAGCCAAGGCTCCCTTGTGGTGTTGGGTTTTGTCAGGAGTGGATTTACCATGAAACAAATGATGTGGTGGCATGGGGCCCCCAACAACAGGGGGGCCCCAAAATGCATGACAAAGGTCATCTGACAATCTGCCCCTGAGTCCCGGCCAGCGGCGCAGCAGTCGTGCTCAGGCAAGCAGGCTGCCTGTATGCCGTGGCCAGTGGCCCCATGCCACTTCTGGAAGAATCTGGCTGTTGGCATGTCTCTGTGTGCCCCTGGTTGGGAGGAGGCAGCTCCGTACACTGCCCCCGCCCCAGGGAAGCCCACGGAGACCCGCTGCCCCCTCCCCTCAAGAGGCGCGCAGAGATGTGCCAGCAGCAGGGCTAACGTGTTTCCCTGCCTGCTCTGCCTCTCTCTGTGCCGCTTCACTGCTGGAAGTGGCTGGCGTGTCCCTGTGGCCTCTGGGGGGGGGCGTGTCTCCGCATGCTGCCCTCGCCCTGAGCGCCAACTCTGCACTCCCATTGGCCGGGAACTGCAGCTAATGGGAGCTGCGGGGGCAGCGCCTGCGGGCAGCGGTGCATGGAGACACCCTGACCCCCCCCCACCAAGGACCCGCTGTCATGGGGTGGGGGCTGTGCCGGTCACTTTGGGAGCTGCGCCACCCCCCTGCCCCCTTATGCACCCCAAACCCCCTGCCCCAGCCCAGAGCCCACACCCCTCACCCCCCCACTCCAACCCCCTGCCCTAGCCCAGAGCCAGCATCCAGCACCCAAACTCCCTCCCAGAGCTTGACCTCCACACCCCCTCCTGCACCCTAACCCCCTGCCCCAATCAAGGTACCTCACTTTATTTTCATTTACTTCCCATTACTTATAATATAGGAGGAGGATGAAGAAAAAAAGAATGTAAAATGGGGGGAGATAAGAGAAAATGTTCTTTTTCTTGGCTGGGTCCCCAGGGAGCCCCCCAAAAATGAAGCTGTGTACAGGGCCCCACTAACGCTAAATCCACCACTTGTTTTTGTAAATTGTTTTACTGCTGAGTGTTCTTTGGTACAGCAGCCCATGACATCACCTGTTTGTGCTTCTGAGAATGTTGTTTGATTGTTCTCTCTTTTTAGGTTGTAAGCATTTCAGGGCAGATACCCCATTTTCTTTTGTAGACTGCCTAATGAAGGGAGGTGCCATTCCTGCCTGGTGCCTCTGTGGACCTCTGTTATAAACACCTTATTTTTAATAATGTCCTGGACATTAGTAAATTGCATATTGAATTTTTTTTTAAAGGAAGAACAAAAGTGATTGTCAGTTGTAGGAAGGCTTGTATAAAGGAGAGCTGCTGTTAATTTTCAGATTATTGGAAACAGGTTTATTAATTTGCATGTTTATAAAAAACAAAAACCAGTTCTAACTCTTGACTCAAATCTTGTTTTAACTGTACAAATTAACATTTAGAAAATACAAAATTCAGTATCAACTCAGTTATATGTTGATACAACAATTATTAATCCAAATTATTGTTTCTAAAGTAGAGTAAGAACATTAGAAGTCAAATCTATTTTACTGTTTAGTGGGAGCGCCTAGAAATATGACCGTTTCCTCATTAGGTTACTGTGTATGTGGATATGTCATTATTTGCCACTTTAGTTAGGCTTTCTGCTAAAAATCACAGCATGAGGTTTACACTGCTGCAACCCTTATATAGAGGTCTGATAATAGGATGAGAGGAGAAGTATCAGTCTTTAATTTAACCTGTAGCACTTGTTCATTTTCCCTCCTCAACCCATTTACAACATTCTAAAGTGATCCTTTGACTGGCAGTCAAACAGTTCCCAATACCAGATTTATTCCTAGCAGAAGATGAATTTTAAAATGTGGTGTGTATGAAAAAAGCATTGTCTTTTAGAAAATAAAAGTGCTGTTGACGTCTTCACAAAACAAAATGGTGTAGGTGAGACAATAATTTGAGATGAAAATATTTTTTGAAAATAGGTGGCACAAAAATTAAAACTCAAGACATATATCTATTAATAATAGAAACAGAACACTGCTTCTGAGCCTTTTCCAGAAGGTATCATTTGCCTTAGCTGGGTTATGGGGAAAATTACTATGTAGATTGTCAGCTTTTGGCAATAATATTTGGTAGCTTCTGCTCTGGCTTGAACAATAATAATAATGTAAATGGTGGCCCCTAGAATCAGACCCCATGACATCTCTTGTGTACAAACTAGATACATGGCGTTGGCCAACTGTAGGTTCAAAGTCTGACATTTAACCTTGAAAAGATCTTTTGTTGGCCCGCAGCTGCAGTTGTCCTTGTCCTGGACTTGCCAACCTTTAGTATTATTTACAATGGTCAACACTTTTGTGTGCTGCTTCTCTTCCGAGACATACATCAGGCTAGGCTCAGCCTCATTCTGCCATGACCATTTCCATCATCACAAGCCCTTGATCTGTTTCACGTTTTATGGAATCGATAAATCTCATCCCTAAAGAGTCCAGCAGGCCTTTGATTCCTGACCTGACATTTGCTAATGCTATTCCTGATGACCTGCCACTACGGATCTTCAGAACTGCACTCTATGTTTGACAACACTCATAATATGAATCAATATTTAGCATTCAGTAAGTGAGCTGGGGAGTCATTTTATTGCTGCAAAAGGCTACATTGCCCCTGGGCATCTGTCAGAAATGGGTAGTTATTAATAGCCCTCTCTTTTCACTTAGCATAGTCAGTAGGGGTCAGGCATGAAATGATTTAATCAGTTTATGATATCTGTGACAGAGAGCACTTAAAATGTAATCACAAAATTTAGGAAGAAGTGTCCCTGGGCTGTTGTAATGTTTTCCTCATTTAATTTTCTCTGAGGTTGATACAGTACACTGGGAGGTTGACCATGTTACAAAACTACCCTTATTTTGTACTCTCTTACTTCACGTGTATCTCAGCATTTTTTGTATTTAAAGTAAAAAATATGTTTAAATTGCAGAGTGTCAAGTGCCCCCCTCATGCATTGTGGTGATCATCTTGGAAAAACGTCTGTGAACATGAGTTTGTGGGTAGGATGAAAGGAGATGATGAATTTCACATGTCTAAAAGGGGGCAGAACTGACCCAAAGTAGCAAGTTACACAGATTCATTCTCTCAAAGTTTAGAAATCTTGAAAAAATTGGGTGCATTAGTTAAATTTGCTCATGCCTGGTTCTTACAGAGAAGATCACCATAGGTGTCACTGACCTTGGCAATGTTACAGCAGCTCCATTTTCTTGACCAATTTCTGCAACGTGTTAAGCATAAAACAGGCTTTTCTTTAGTCTCTAGCATTTCTTCTCTTTTCATCTACTTTGTCTAAAACATAGCTGGATATCCTGGACAATGAATGTAAAATCTCACTCTCCAATCGAAGAGTTTCTCTGTGTCCTCCTTGCAATATCCTGGGGTGTTTCACAGAATAAAATTTTGTTTCACACTCTTGCCCTTTTTGGAGGGATCGCTTCAAGAATCCTTTTCCATTGCTCACAGAATAAAGATAATGTTCCTTTTTCTTCTTTAATGGTTGTTCCTTTATTCCAGATACTGAGGTTGTGACTGTGAGAGTAATCGTCGTGTGACGTTCTATAGTGTGTCTTTGTTGCGTCTCTCTAAAATATGCATTGATTTCATTAGTAATTGAGAATGAAAACAGCTGTTTCTGGGCATCAGCTGTAATAGTGTTAGGTGCATTATCTTAGATAGGATGTATTCAGGCAGCTTCATCAGCCATTTCCCATGGATCTAGGTAGTTCCTGTGCATTAGTTACTCATGTAAAAGGACCACTCAGTGAATAAGAAATACACTTTGCTTATAGTACTCCAGATTGGGAATGTGCTGCTTTGTTCAACTACATTACAAACAGAGAGGGGGGAAACACACATTCACTAAACAGGAGCATGCATCCAACCCATAATACTCTGAGTTAACCCACTTAACCCATTGATGACTACTTTCCTACATCCCTCCACTTTTAATTTACAGCATGGAAGTAATCTTTTAAATAACTAAGGGTCTTTTCTCTCTTACGGCTCAGTACCTCTCTGCAGCAGATGGAGATGCTTCCAGGGGCTGAGGCCCACTTCACACAGTCTCTTGGTCCAGCAATTCTGTAGATACCTCTGTCTTGAGCATTTCTGGCAAAACTGCATCCTCTCATGGCTTCAGCTTCTTCAGGTGGTCACCATACATGGGCAATAGCTCTGGTGCTTGCACATCACTCTGCAAGTGAACATGATCCTGATGTCATCTTACAATTCAACCATCTCATTATTGGACTGTAAAAATCAAGGGTCCAGTTTGCACTAGGATAGTACATGAAATCTACATTGGCTGGCAAGTACTGGATTCTTTGGGCCCAGCTCTCTGTCTTTAGCCTCATAGTCATGGTTCTGTTTTTGAAAAGCTTGCTTCCTTAACACTACCCCCTCCATGCTAGGATGGATTAAGTCCAAGTGAGTTCTTACCTTTCTTCCCATCAATGCCCATCATAGTTTGGGGAAGTGTTAAGCCAGTTTTGTATCAAAGCTCCCATTAAGCATCATTTTCATCCCCTTTAAAAGTCCTCGCAGCTCTCTCTGCTAGCCCTTTGGAAGCTGGATGATATGAGGAAGCTTGAATATCTTCAATCCCGTTGTTACTATGAAAGACTTTTAACTCTATGCTTGTAAATTTGGACCATTGTCTGTGACAGGCACTCCCAGTAGGCTGTGTGTGGCAAAGGTCTGTCTGAGCTTTTCACAGGTAGCTGTGGAGGTTATCACATGCACTTCTAATTATGTCAAATGTGCATCCACTATGATTAAAAACATTTTTCCTATACATGGACTTTCAAAGTCAATATATATGCCGAACATTTCCCAAGGTCAAAGGCCAACATGGTAGCCAGGATGCTGCCATGGCCAGCCTGCCCTGGTTTTCACTGACAAGTCCCACAAGTGGTTTGTGATCTCTCAGCTGGGTTTGTGATATATGAAATTAGAACTGCCATACTCTGAGGACATGAATTCACTTCAACGTCCTGCTGATAATCTTTAGCTAAATCTGGGAATATTTTTCCTGAGATCTCAATAAACAGTCAGTGTATACTTTGTTTATTTTAGATCCAGCCTGTATTCAACTAGAGGACTTGACTTCCTCAGTGTTTCCAAAGGCTCATTTTCCCCTCCTCTCATGGAATTATCATACTATCTTATTGTCACTAATTTTGACTTCCTAAAGCTGAGATAGATATTTTGAGTTCCTGAGCTTTGTCGACATGATGACATAGTTTCCTTAACTTATTTGTACTGTACAAAGCAGACTAGATATGAGCAGTGCATTTTTCCCTTAATTGCTCCGTTGGGAATAATTTAGCAAGTGGCAGTGTGTATTATTGAAAGTACAAGAGTAAAAAGTCTGGTAGGTGATGCTGTAAGGATAATTTCATTTTTCCCAGCTCAACACTTAGTGCTTGTTCAGAAGTGTCTTTTTTGGCATCTGTGCTGATCTTTCTGCAGCTACTTCTGTGAAAGGAGGGTAAGGTGCTACTATTGTATGTTTAATTTAGTTGAACTTTATAAATTGTGGAATTCTTCTGCAGTGGAGTGTTTGCTTTTAGCTACTTTGACTATTAATCACAACAAAGAAGTATTTCCTATCTTTTTCATTAAAATACATATAAATGTGCTGCTGTATTCTGTACTTGAGTTGTATTTTCACTGATGTAGAGTTTACATTACTGACATTCTTTCATACAATTTGGTACAGCCTTGTATTTTTTGCTTGCTGTCTTTTCAAGTTCTAGCCACAAGAAACAGTTTCTTGCTCAGGCCTGTATGCCACACAGTCTAGAGTGTTCTCTCTGTGGAGCTTGCCGTTCAGCGTGGGATACAATTTTCCCTCCGTGTCAAATCTGCTGAGGATATGAATCTGTTTCAGCCACGACAAGAGAACCTGGGTTCTTTATTTCAAGCAGTAGTAGCTCACACTTTTAACTTTGGAGGTTCCTGGTTCAAGATGGCAACTATCACACTTCCATTCTTTCTTGGTAGTGGTAAAGTGCTATCAATCCTAGTTCTCTAATTAAGCAACTTTGTTCTGTTGAAGGTGGATCTTTTCTCACTTCATATAGATAAAAACTGCCTTAACAATAAAATTTTGGCCTGTCATTCATTGTGTCCAACTTTGTTTCTTGCAAAATAGAGACAGTCAGCACTGTGTGAAGCTTCATGTTCACAGATTTACCATCTAATACCATTTTAATAGCCAGTTCTTCTTCCTACTCCCAAGCAATGTAGGCTTTGTTCTAGCATTCGTTGAAGTCAGTAGGACCCTTTCTGTTGACTTCAATGCAGTCTGGATCAAGCCCATAGATTGCAAATATTCCCAGACAGTCATTCTTAGTAGAGATGGGAGTCTGTTGTCCCCTCAGTATATGGAGCTGATTTCTGCTGTTCTGTGCAATATTCCCAATTTTGGACCATACAACACACTTTTCTTTCTTATAGTTACTGCTGTGAGGTGTTGTCTTTCCCCGTTGTCTATAATATGCTCATGAATACACCGAAGAAATATTTTATTAAGATACTTGTTTTTTTTGTTTTATCAGAAGCTTCTGGTTTTGCTGTACCAGGTACTCTACTTATCCTAGTTGATTGTATAGTGGTGTTTCCTTGTAGTTCCAATATATGTTGCATGGCCATCTCCTTTTCTAATGCTGTTTCATAGGCCGACTCCTCCTCTCTAATCCCCCACATCCAGGCCATATGCAAATCGTGGTGCTGCTTCTTCACATCTCCAAGATCCGTTGTTTTTTCCCATCTCCACAGCCAAATATCTCATTGAGGTCTTTATGAAGTCCTACCTTGGCTAGTGCAACATCCTCCTTTCTAGCATCCCAAATACATTGCCTTCATATTCATATAAAATGCAGCCACTAAACTCATTTTCCTTGTCTGTTGATTTCTATCATAGGCTCCCCACTTTGAATTCTTCCAATCACTCCCCAACTGCTATTGCATACAAGTAGAGCATCTTGTCACTACTTTTGAAGCTTTAATTAACTGTGCCTTCCCTATCTATCCTCCCTTGTTCACATTACCCTCCGTTCTCTCCATTCTGCCAGCGCTCCCAACCTTGTCCACTGTTTGTCAGCTTCTGGCACAATCACCTCCGTGCCTTCTTCCACAAACTTAGAGTCGATACATTACCAATAGACACACACTTTCTTGCCTATCTTCAGTATTTCACTAACAGTCTCCAGTGGTCCAGCCTCTCCAAAGGATTAAAAATCTTTGTTTTCCTCATATACTGTAACATGTGGGACGTGATACTGAAGTCATTTTCTTTTCAATAGAAGCATACTTCTCTTTTTTATGTTCACAAATTCATTGCCAACTTAGTGGCATGTATGCGTGTTTTTTGTAAGGAAAGACAGAAATCTTGACGTTTACTACCAACAATCCACCATGCTTTATTGTTCACTCTTCAAATGCAAACATAACCAAATTCCTGTTAATAGCATTTCCTATGCCATAAAATACTATAATTGAAGTTCCCACTAAAGAATCGTTGAACATTATGGGCCCAAATCTGCCACTCTAATGGCTTGTCTACATGGGAAGTTAAGGCAAATTAGCTAACAGTGTGATTTTAAAGTGCATTTGGGCTTGTCTATGTGTTGTGACAATGGACAGTAGACAGGGGTGATTTCTAAAGCACACCAATGTCTTGTGCACTAACTAGCCCTTGTAGACCCTGCTGGCATGAACTAAAAGTTCCCTAGTGCAGTTAAGGAGCACCAGGGAACTTTTAGTTCTCACCAGCAGGGTCTGCTTGGGTCACTTAGTGCACAACACACTGGAGCACTTTAGAAATCACACCCCTCTAGTGCAGATTGCTGTGCCATATAGACAAGCCCTTCGATAAAGCGCTTTAATCCTGTGTGGGGACGCTGTCATTCAGAAGTAAGGAGGCCTTAGTTTGCTTCAGCTAATGAACTAAAGCCAGATTACTTCTGAATAATAGTGTCTACACAGGGGTTTAATGAACTTTAATGCCTGATGCACTTTAAATTTAAACCTTTCGTTAATTTGGCTTACTTTTCATTGTAGAAAACCCTAACTCAGATTGGCTAGTACCTTGCTTTTCAAGAAGTCCAACTGATTTCAGTGAAATTACTTGCAGAGTTAGGTACTCTGCAAGCATGAATAAGGATGATGAAATCTAGCTACCCCTTGCTATATTGCAGCATATGAAGTATATCTATTGTGTTATAGCTACAATACTTACTGTTTATTATATAATATCAAAAGGGATCTCATAAATTCTGTAGTAAAAGACAAACTTGACCTGGGGCCAATGCATGGCTCCATATGATTTATTTTTTTTAGCAGAATGTCTTGCAACTATTGCACTCATTTTGTTGCACAGCAAATGTGGAGTGGATTGGGGAGTTTTTAACTTGAAGGGGGGAAAACCAAACAACCCTGAATCTTGACCTTTGATTGTAGAGCTTTCTTCATTTTATTATCATAATAGTTAAGAGTGTACTTTATGCCTCTCTGATCAAAATCTAATTTAACCTTGACCTTGTAGCTGGTAGAGTATCTGTTAGATGTATGGAAAACCTTGAGGCAATTACATTTAGTATTCCTATGTTATATAAGTTTGGATTTTTTGACCATCTTACTCACTTGTCATTTGAATAGTCACATTTAATGGAAGTATTCTTTTCTTTTCTTACCTATTTGAGTATTTTTTTCTGTCCAAGAAGTGGTTCTGATTTTTTGTTAAAACAAATAACTAATTAACAGGATTTTAGTTGGCTGGTTGACCAAGAAACACAGGAAAGTTTGCCCTAGGCATCATGTGAATCAATAATAACAATCAAATATTGTCATAGATTTTTTTTTTAGTTACAAAATTGATATGAGCAGATGGAAGGAAATTATCACATCAAACCCACAAATATTTCTGTGTCTTAACAAAAGTGATTTTATTTGAATGAGAATGAAATACAGTAGAATGGCAGTCAACAGAAAAAGATGCAGGATTCTTTGAATAAATTATTGGGTACAAATTATTCACTTAGCATTTACAGTGACAAATTCCCATTGATTTGGGGGGAGTTTGAATAAAAACCAAGTGAAAGCTGATAGAATTTGGCCAATAATGTCTCCATTACTTGCATTTAGTGGTCATTTTGTTTTTCCTGCATCGTTTCTTACATTCACTTGTTTTATCTTGTGATGGCCTATTCATGGACTTCATAGACACTCTGCTCATTTTTGCCTTTCTTCACATGATAATTCATGTCATGGTCATTTTGATAAGCTTTATTAGCTTGCATTGTATTGTTTTCACTTTGTGTTGATATGATCTCGAGAGGTTGAGTTCATATCAACTTGAGAAGACAATAATCTGTTGGGGTTGAAAATCACACTAGTGCAGAGGGCATACAGTGCACCACTGTGAATTTCATTCTTGATGACTAAGGAACAACATTTATGTAGTTAATACATGTTGCCCACATGATGATACGTGGTGATGTGTGTATAGAGAGACATTGTGAAGGAAGAATCAGAACAATTTAGGCACATCTTGAATGTGAGGATCTAGAGAGAAGATTGAGTTGGAGATGATGTCCAGGTTCTCAGCCTGATTGATAGGGAAGATGATACAGTAGAACTTCAGAGTTACGAACACCATGGGAATGGAGGTTGTTCATAATTATGAAATGTTCGTAACTCTGAACAAAACGTTATGGTTCTTTCAGAAGTTTACAACTGAACATTGGCTTAATACAGATTTGAAGCTTTACTATGCAGAAGAAAAATGCTGGTTCCCCCCCCCCCTTTTTTTTTAGTAGTTTATGTTTAACACGGTACTCTACTGAATTTGCCTTTTTTCTTTTTCTTTTTTAATATCTCTGCTGCTTCCTGTTGGTGTACTTCCGGTTCCAAATGAGGTGTGTGGTTGACTGATCAGTTCATAAGTCTGGTGTTCTTAACTCTGAGGTTCTACTGTAGTGTTGCCCACAGTGATTGAGAAAGGAGCAAGGGGGGAACTTGTGAGGAGAGATAAAGAGCTCTGTTTTGGCCATATTATACTTAGTCTGACAGCTGGACATGCCTGAGGAGATGTCAAAGAGACAGGCTGAAATTTTAGTTTGGACAGGAGGAGACAGATCTGGAGTGAAGAGGCTACAGACTAGGGACCGAATGGCTGGGCAGCAGTTCTGCAGAAAAGGACCTAGGGGTTACGGTGGACGAAAAGCTGAATATGAGTCAACAGTGTGCCCTTGTTGCCAAGAAGGCTAACGGCATTTTGGGCTGTATAAGTAGGGGCATTTCCAGCAGATCGAGGGACGTGATTATTCCCCTCTATTCGGCACTGGTGAGGCCTCATTTGGAGTACTGTGTCCAGTTTTGGGCCCCACACTACAAGAAGGATGTGGATAAATTGGAAAGGGTCCAACGGAGGGCAACAAAAATGATTAGGGGGCTGGAGCACATGACTTATGAGGAGAGGCTGAGGGAGCTGGGATTGTTTAGCCTGCAGAAGAGAAGAATGAGGGGGGATTTGATAGCTGCTTTCAACTACCTAAAAGGGGGTTCCAAAGAGGATGGATCTAGACTGTTCTCAGTGGTAGAAGATGACAGAACAAGGAGTAATGGTCTCAAGTTGCAGAGGGGGAGGTTTAGGTTGGATATTAGGAAAAACTTTTTCACTAGTAGGGTGGTGAAGCACTGGAACGGGTTACCTAGGGAGGTGGTGGAATCTCCTTCCTTAGAGGTTTTTAAGGTCAGGCTTGACAAAGCCCTGGCTGGGATGATCTAATTGGGGTTGGTCCTGCTTTGAGCAGGGGGTTGGACTAGATGACCTCCTGAGGTCCCTTCCAACCCTGAGATTCTATGATTCTATGATCTCTGAGTCATTAGCACACAGCTGATAGCTAAGGTTGTGTTAGTGAATGAGACTGCCCAGAGACTAGAGGTAGGAGACAAGTGTAGGCACCAAAGATGGAACCTTTGGGACCCCCACAGGAATTTAGAGAGAGGATGAGGAGTATCCTCTGAATGACATGCTGAAGGAGCAGTTAGTAAAGTAGGAAGGAGAACCAAGAAAGGACTGAGTCATGAAAGTCTTTGGAGTACAAGATTTGAAGAATTGGAGCATAGTCAATGGTGTAACAGGTGGGTAACAGGTTGATGATGATGGGGATGGAGTGCTGGTTTTGAGCTTTGATAGGAAGAAATAATTAGAAACTTTGGTGAGAGCCATTTCAATGGAGTGCACGGGGGCTGAAGCCAGGCTGAAAAGTTTAGGGTGGAACTGGAGTAGAAGAAACTCCAGACAGCCATTATAGACAATGATTTCAATGAGCTTAGAGATGAAAGGAGGTGTGTTGGTAGTTGGAGAGACAAGTGAGCTCAAGCACTGTGAGATGCATAGTATGCTTTTGAGTGCTGTAAAATGAGAAATAATTAAAATTATTTATACATTTTAAGTATATATAAATCCTCATTTACTTTCTCTATGTATTTTGGTCAATGCCTTTACATTATTTTATTTAATTTTCCTTTGAGCTTCTGTTATTTAAAAAATATATATATTCCAACTGAACATTTTTTAGTATAATTTTGTACATTTCTTGTGGTGTTAAACCAAAATGCTAACTTGTCAGGAATTGTTAGCAAAGAAAGAATCTCCTTGTGTGTGCAAATTTCCCTGGAATAAAAATGTTAGACATATGCTACAATTCGGTACGATGTGACATATAGAAGTCTTTGTTTGAAAAATCTGTCATTTTCAGCAAGTGGCAGACACTATACTCAAGTGCCTGTAATTGACCAGTACAACGTTGACATCTGACACCCAGTTGACTGAGTGACCCAGAAGGTTATATAGGTAGGTAGCACATAAAATCCCCATGTCAGGCTTTCTCTAGTAACTGGAATGTCTGTGACATGAGGGTAAACTACCCATAACTGACTTCTAAAAAACCTATCCGAAAATTTAACCCTCTGGAAAGGTCTACATTGTATACAGCATTACCCATTGACTTTGAGATATATCTTGCTTTTGTTCAGAGTATTACATGATTAGATTTCTTGAAAGTTACAAATACCTCATCAGAATTGTATTTCATGGCCAAGGATCACTACATAGATGAATGGCAAGATTTGTAGAGGCTTTGTCTCTTTTTTTCCTTATATGAGATGTTGCCTTGCTATATAGAATATCTGTTGGAATGTCACACTGCAGTTATAAAATGACACAGAATTGTTAATAGAGAGATTAGAAATTAAGGTAAAAAAGACCTGTTAATCCATATCATCAAGTCCATTTCCCTGATGGTGCAGTTATTGTTCTGTGTGGAGCATAAATAAGTCATAACCAGCAATAGAAAAATTATTGAAAAGGACTCTTCAGATAAAAAGAATAATTTGTACTTTATTTAAAAAATACAGCTTCTTTATGTAAAAAATACAGTTATATGCACCCATTTATAGTCCATTTCTTGGGATCTTTTTTTAGCCAGCCCAGTATAAACTCCATTCTAACACTAATCTAAGATTCTGGAATATTGTTGACTTACTGTACATAGTTCCACCAAATTTCATTATGCAATTTGTAAAAAGTAAAAAATAAATAACATTTATTTCATTTCTGAGGGAAAATGGCATATTCCTTTCACTATAATGTAAAAGATCAAAAGAGCCATTTCAGAATTTCTCTCAAGGAATCCTCCCCTCAGTAAATCCTTATGATTTGTTTATCATCCCTTATCTACCAACACTTGCACCCAAATGTTGAGATGGCAGTAGGCCCCTGTCACTGGAAAATAGGCCAGTTTCAATAGGTTATGGATACCAAACAATATCTGAATGAAGAGCTAGCATAATGCTGAAAAGACTGGGACAGTTTAGCTTGGAAAAGAGATGACTAAGGGGAGATATGGTAGAGGTTTATAAAATCATGAATGGTGTGGAGAGAGTGAATAAGGAAGTATAACACAACACAACACAAGAACCAGGGGTCACCCAATGAAATAAATAGGCAGCAAGTTTAAAACAAACAAAAGGAAGTACATTGTTGGGGGGGCGGGGAGGATAACTCAGTGGTTTGAGCATTGGCCTGCTAAACCCAGGATTGTGAGTTCAATCCTTGAGGGGGCCATTTAGGGATCTGGGGCAAAAATTGGGGATTGGTCCTGCTTTGAGCAGGGGGTTGGACTAGATGACCTCCTAAGGTCCCTTCCAACCCTGATATTCTATGATTCTATGATTTCACACAATGCACAGGCAACCTGTGGAACTCATTGTGAGGGATGTTGTGAAGGCCAAAACTATAACTGGGTTCAAAAAATAATTAGAGAAGTTCATGGAGGATAGGTCCATGAATGGATGTTAGCCAAGATGGGCAGGGACACAACCCCATGCCCTGAGTGTCCCTACACCTCTGACTGCCAGATGCTGGCACTGGACGACAGGGAATGGATAACTTGATGATTGCCCTGTTCTGTTCATTTCCTTTGAAGCATTGGCCACTGTCAGAAGACAGAATACTGGGCTAGATTATGGTTTGATCCAGTTAGGCCATTCTTACATTCATATGTTCTTATGAGCTAATTGCAATGAAACAAAAATGATTACCATTAAAAGCTCAATATTTATCAACACTTACCATACAATGGACCAGATTGCTCAAGTCCCCAGACAGGGTCCAATGTGATGAAAACTCCATGAAGTTTCCATAACCGAGTTTCAAGCAGATTATTCAGGCTGGAGGCAGGTTTGTCCTTCTCCTAGAACCCATATATTCCTATATTTGCAGAATTGTAGGGTATCTGCTGAAGGCTAGGGTCCATCAAAATGGAGGTTCTGTGTTTTCACATTGTGCCTGAGGCCCCTACTATCCCTCCCTCGTTGTCCAGTCAGCACAGCCACTTGCCTCTACCCTTGGAATCCCCCCGCCTAAAGCATGAACTTTTTGACAGATTCCTCATAGTATTAACAATAGGGAATGGTACACTTATTACCCCCCCACCCCCCCAAACCTCCGCTATGCCTTTTCCTGCTTATTTAGCCTTAGTGGAGGATTTTCCATGTGGGACAATGGCACAGAAATGGCATTCTTTCTCAGCCCGTCTGCTTCTATGCTTGATGGGGAAAATCTGTCCATGAATAGTCCTTGTGATGCATGGATCCATCTGGCTCACCGGTATCTGAAATAGTGCATCTTTCCGTAGAAGTAAAATAGGAAGTAACTGTAATTATCTAGTATATTTTTGTAAACAGTGACTTTTTTTAATGATGACCACAGTTTACATTACAATGGACTACAGGTGATTCAATCCAAGGTGGAAGCATTTGCCCTGACAAATGGGCAACCAGCTGAAAAAACTATTTCCTGCAACTTCCTCGGGTATAATGGATTTGATTGTTCTCCTTTGTCTAAGTGATGGCAAAACACACAAAAAAAGACACTATGCATAATTTAGTTTTGCATGAGAGACCTTCATTCCCTTATGCTGCATTTATATGGGAAGAATATGAAGGAACAAGCACAGAAAATAGCTTAGCCATGGATCAAATTAGATGGGTACAGTGATATGCACATATTGTGAGACAGTACATTAAAATACCTGTTAGCAGAGCCCTGACAAGCGTGAAAGGAAAACTGTGTCCTGTCTTTTAGGGTGATCGATTGTAGTGTTGTTGTCATTCAGCCACAGAAGACACTGCCCTGTGTTGATCAGTTTCTATTCCCTTAGTGCATGCTAAATTCTATCATTAGTATGTCATCCAGGTGAGTGAGTTCCCATGTGGAGGCATACAGCGCGTGCTTCTCTTCATGCCCTGCAGTAGTTGTAAGAGGTATATGTTAATCCTGAAGGTCTAAGAAGTTTTAAGAGAGGGAATTCTAGTTCCTCGTTCCTGTTTAGGCTATACAGCTATTGTGCCATAAAGGTCTGCAGAGAGCTTCTGGGTTAACAAACCAGAACCTGGGATTTTTCCTACTAGAGTATTGTCTCTTACCTTGTCTATACTATACTTCCTTCCTTCATCCAGCCATCATAGCCAACTTTGATGCCCCATCTGTTTCCTTATTTCACACTGAACTCTAAGTCTTCTTCCAGGGAACTTCAGAGACTGCTCCAACCCTGCTCCCCTAGGCGTGAATGAGGCCCCAAGTGGCAGGGAGGAGGTGGGGCCATTGTTCTGCCATCCATCCATCTAATGCCAGATATACTGGCATTAGAAAAGGTTCAGAGAAGGGCAACTAAAATGATTAGGGGTTTGGAATGGGTCCCATATGAGGAGAGATTAAAGAGGCTAGGACTTTTCAGCTTGGAAAAGAGGAGACTAAGTGGGGATATGATAGCGGTATATAAAATCATGAGTGGTGTGGAGAAAGTAAATAAGGAAAAGTTATTTACTTGTTCCCATAATATAAGAATTAGGGGCTACCAAATGAAATTAATGGGCCACAGGTTTAAAACAAATAAAAGGAAGTTATTGTTCACACAGCACACAGTCAACCTGTGGAACTCCTTGCCTGAGGAGGTTGTGAAGGCTAGGACTATAACAGGGTTTAAAAGAGAACTAGATAGATTCATGGAGGTTAGGTCCATTACTGGCTATTAGCCAAGATGAGTAAGGAATGGTGTTCTTAGCCTCTCTTTGTCAGAGGATGGAGATGGACGGCAGGAGAGAGATCCCCAAACCATCAGGTTGTGGTGTCAGTTGGCTGCAGAAAGCAAACTGCACCCTGTGAAAGGGTGAAATAAAGGCTGTTCTGCCGCTGTGCGCTTGGCAGCGCCTAGCCTGGTGTTCCCTCTGGCGCCCTGGGCTAACTTGCATTTTGGCACTTCCGCTGCCTCCCCTTCCATCCCCTCATTGCCCCTGGCCTCCGCTGCCTTCCCGGGCTCCCTCCCATTGCCCCTGGCCCCCACTGCCTCCCCAGATATCTCCCTATCCCTCCTGGCCCCTGCTGCCTCCCAGGACTTCCCCCCACCCCAGGACATCATCCCCAGGCCCCGCTTCCTTCCCCCGCATTGCCCCGAGCACCCTTCCACGGCATCGCACCCCAGACCCACCCCACTACTTGCCTCTTGACCCCGACTCCCCCTGACCACGGTGCCCTGGACAATCTCCCACGTCACCCACCTGCATGGCTCTGCTATACCCCATGCTGTAGTCTGTGTCCTACAAGGGGTCAAAATAGGGCTCTCGACCTTAAAGTGGCTTTCAGAAAATTATGCATTTTAGAACATATCTTTTAAAAAAGATAAAAAGGAAGGGTAACGGGATAGCGTGTCCTGGAATACAGGATGGATAAGCCATCACAATAGCCTGGGTTCTGTTAAGAGTGCTTCCCTTCTTGCACTAGTATACAGTTAAAAAGCTTACAGGTAAGTTTTGCATAGGTGGTTGTAAATTAGATTTATATGATAGAGCTGAGGAGTATTTCCGAAGCCCGAAGTGTCCTTTATGACAGTGTCTGAGGTTAAGGAGTGGCGATTGAATAATTATTTGTTTTTATAGAAACTAAGCTTTTTAAGACTGTCCAGGCACTTCAGTTTAAGCCAGGATTTTAAAATATGCAAAACATATTTTCATGCTGGTGTCATGAAATTGCTGTTTAGAGTATTAATCATCAGGAAGGGATGAAAGTTAGAAGCAGATTTAAGCCCACATAAACTGATGGATTAAGTATTCATGCATTTGTACACTACTGGAAAAGTGCATTTTTTGTTATTGAGGAATGTGACTATAAACATGCTTTTATACACAATGATATATGTCTTGCTCTAACTGTTTCTTTTGGTTGCCTTTCCTTGTGCGATCATGAACTGCTAATGCTCTTCTCTAGTTTCAATTCTCTCCTGCTCTTTTCTTGCCAGTTCATTCGCTAATTGGATCTGTGGTTGTGTTGCCCAAATCTGCTTCTCCAAGAAAACTTTGGTTTCTCTAATGCTATGCAGGGATATCTGTTCTTCAGGATCAAAATCTTTTCTTCTAATATGGCCAGTTTATGTACAGGAAATGTCTTCTGTGTTCAGGCAGGAAACAAAACTTGGCACATTCCCTGTAGGTCACAATAACTATTGCATGACTGACTATCATTGTCACTGATTTAGAAATGTACCTCTCAACCCAGGATCTGCAGCTATTCCTTAGAAACTCACCTGCTGCTGTTTCATGCATGCATTACTTTGTAACTTGACTTGATGTATAAACTGAAAAAGAAAACAAAAGGAAATTACATGTATGAATTGTCACTAGCAGCCTGCATAACAAATGCTTGCTGAAATTTTTTTCCAAATGAACATTTACAGTATTATAATCCACATGTAACCATTAAAGGACTGGCAGATCTCTGCACCACAGAAGACAGTACTACACTAGTATGAAATGTAATAAGATGGGATACTCTTGGACATAAGGAACAGTAATATAATATTATAGATATCTTCTTAGCATGTTGAAGCAGTAAGCCAAATAGATTTTGACATAGCGGTCTTATTTCTAAAGAAAAGGAACTATTGTTTCTCTAGCACCATTCCAAAATTCTACAGAAATCCACATGGTAACATTATTCTATTACAAATAAACACCAGAAGTGTGTAAGGGTTTGTTTTTTTTATCCTACAAAAATCAAATAACTAAGTTCAGTTAGATCTTCAGTAAAGAATTTAGTGGTTGGTTTGTTTTTTTAACTACTGATTCCTGTATCTATGAAGCAGTTGATTTTCTCAGTGGAGGTGGTTCCATCAAACATCTTCTCTGCCTCAGCAATGATACCAATATTTTAAAAATTGCTTTGGTAAGACATGACAGGGCACCCTGGGGAGATAACCTATCCGTGGTTTAGTAAATCCTGTAACTGGCTTATGTGGATTCCTCCATAGGTTGATGAAAGAATTCTAAGACTGACATTTGCAACTTAATAAAGGATCTCAGGAGAAATATAGCAAAGTCATTAAAAAGTTACAGAATGTTAACTGGGACACTGTTTTTAATTTTATCTGTCAAGAACTCTTCTATTCCAATTCCTTTATGGTCTTCAGTGTTTAAAAGAGAATGTTACTGTACATACTTAAATGTTAATGATTTTTTTAAGTTTAATATTTAGGATTGACCGTAAAGAAATTGAAGGAGCAAAAGTATGATAGATTTAGAAGCAATTCCATAAGATGGCCTTAAAACTTGGAGGTCAGAATTCACTTTTCCTTCTTCAACATAAATGTTATGTGATTTTTAAGATTTTTGAATGCAATGATTTGTGGCTTTTTTTATATCATGCATTTTTATACTGCTTCTAAAGTTTTAGGCTTGATTTACACATGTTCTAAGCACCATCAATTTCATTTTGGAGTTGTGGGCAGTCAGGAATTATGAAAATTGTGTCCTTGAATACCTCCATTTTTGGATGCCCAACATTGACCTGCCTTAGGCCTGGTTTTTCACGAGTGCATAGTGTCTTCAACACAAATTGAAGTCAATAGGTGGTCAGAATCCCTTAAAAATCAGACCAAGCTGGCTCAAAGTTAGGCAGCCTCTGAAAATTGTGGACTTATTATCCTAAGTCAAAAGTAGTTGCAGCACTGTTACTACATTGTAAAATATTACTTGTTAAATATTCAAGTATGTCTGATTTCAAAGCCCCCTCTGAAAACCCAGCCCCCCCCCCCCCCCCAAATCAACATTTCCCACTGCTCTTTCTGGCCCTCTCACACAATGGTTTGTCTGTGAGTTAAACATGTTTTGTTGTCAACAAACTGGACATATATTTGAGAATAATAGAGAGTTTTCAAATCCCAACTTAAGACAGCTCAAACCAATTGGTGCTGCAAAGGATAACTCCTGACCCCTCTTATATGTGTGCTGAGGACCCCTTGGAGTGTGGAAGCAGCGTGATTTGCTATATTAGGTTCTCAGCTCCATGAGAATTCTCACCAGGTCACACACAGGTTGGAGTTAAGGCAGAGTGGGTCAGGGAAGAAGAGAAGGTGAGAATAGTGGATACACTATTAGGTCTTGATCGTGCACCATTAAAATCAATGGGAGCTTTGCCATTGACTTCAAGGCACATGGGATCAAGCTCTTACACAGATCACCTGGACCTTCCACTTCCCCTGAAAAGGATGATGTGAGGGGAAGGAGAAATAGGGCCATGGTAGCTATTCCAGCCAGTAGGGTCTGCTGCCTTTCAGAGCTGTAGGAGACTGATTCCTTAAGGAGGTCTCCAACACCCAGTTACTTGGACTGAGTGTTGGGAGAGAATTTCTCCCTAAATTTCTACCACAAAAATAATTAACATAAGTTTTCCCATAACTTTTATTAAACCCTTTGCTTCTGTAAACTTTCTTATGCCATTTGAAAGGGTAATGGAGAATGATACAATTTTTCCTGTTGTCTCTATACTGTGCAAATACAGAACCAAATCCTGCCCTCAGCTATACTCCTGTAAGCCCATCAGAGTTACCAGTGATGAGGTTTTATGAGTGGAAGTGAGGCAAAATTTAGCTCAATGTCCTGTCACAGAGTAAATTATAATAAAATATTTTAGTTTGTAGCTACCACAGGCTAGCAAATATCTGATGGCTTTTGTTTGTGCATGGTGGGGTGGGGGTTGTGGGCATGGGTTTTTTTAACCTTTTATTATAGGTCACCATTTGGTATATGGGTATTTTATTCTGCTACCAGGATTATTCCTTTATGAGGCATTAATTCTGATGGATTTTACTGTAGATTCAGGGCCCAAAGATACACTGCGTGGTTAATTTATTCTTTTTTAAACTGGATTACTCCCATATCGGGTATTTAGTAGAAGTCAACGTAAATGTATTTAGGAAAAAATATCCGCCTTATAAGTAATGTTTTCTTTCCAAATACAATGAAGTCCACTTAAATGAATACCTGATATAAAAATAATCCTGTTAAAATAGAACAAATGTACTCTGCACCAGTCTCACTGAATTCTGAAAAACCCTGATTGATAAATACCTGATTAATTAATAATCCTGTTAAATTAATAAAATCCCAGTGTGCCAAATAGAGAAATGCACTGCAATCATGATCAGACTTGTTACAGGAAAACTGGAGATGAGTAAATCTTCTGTGCTAATAATTTATGAAAAAATTATGATGAAATGCCTCTTCCTTCAGCCACAATAAGCAATTCCTCCTTTTAGAGGAATATATTCACTGAATACTTTCAAATAACATTAAAAGGTTTATGAAAAATTACTATCTGTGTCCCATCATAGTGGAAATAGTCTTTAATTTACATAAGCGGAATAAGTTAACTAGAAGTAAAGCCACTAACACCTTACCACAGAATGTTTTCTGATTTCTATCTGTATTTCATCTGAATTTCTGATTAAAGAGTTTGAATGCTTGTTTTATGCCATGTGAAAGAAAACCTAGTAATTAAAATACCCCTCCAAGAACATATGAGCTCGAGTGAAGTTTGACAATTAGATGAAATGTTTTAACATTTGAAAATCACATTACAAATCTAAAGTGTACCTGTTAGTTACAGGTCACAAGCTATTTTGAAAATTTACATCCCCCCCCCCCCCCCCCCGAGATTTTTTTCTTAGAACTGTATGTTTGTTTCTTTCTAGCAAAGCTGAAAAGGCCCTTTTTATTCACAAAAAGCATCATTTGGAACAATTAATTAAAGATGGATGAACAAAGTTTAAAGTTACAAAATAAGAGCCCAATCCCTCAAACACGTGTGCCCGTGAATAACGTTACTCACATGTTTCAGAGTGGTAGCTGAGTTAGTCTGTATCAGCAAAAACAACGAGGAGTCCTTGTGGCACCTTATAGACTAACAAATTTATTTGGGCATAAGCTTTTGTGGGCTAAATCCACTTCATCAGATGCATGGAGTGGAAAATATAGTAGGAAGATATATGCCCAAATAAATTTGTTAGTCTATAAGGTGCCACAAGTACTCCTCGTCGTTATTACTCACTTGAATAGTCCCACTGGACTTGATGGGCAACTCAGTGCATAACGTTTCTCACATCTCCAAGTATTTTCAGGATTGGGCCCGAATACAAATGCTATGCAATGGTTAGTTTGTGGTTGAGGGGGGCTGTGTTTTCAACTCTATTTACTTTGGAGCTTGTTTATTGTGGGAATAATTAGACCCTGTCAGACTCAATAGCTCTTAGCTCCTGTAGCCTGCCAAGGGCTTCTGTGACTAGGCTTCAGAGCATAAAAGGTTAAGACTTAGTTCTATCCTCCTTTTGTTACTTGACCTCATTGGAATGACCATACTGTGCTGTCCCAAGGACCAATTCTGAGATTTAAAATCATTAGTCTCTCTTACATATGTAAAGGTACTTAGCAGATACAATCTGAATGACTATGAAGGTGGATTTGCATAATCATGTAGAACTGTCATTTGATTTACTGCTAAAGGTATCCTCTTTAACAAGGTTTTCTTCAGGTAGAAGAACATATGAAGAAGGAATATGTTTTTAACCATGCAGGTTTGATTGAACTATACTCTGACTGTGTTCATCTGAGGCAGGATTTATAATTAGAGCTCTTAAATTCATATCCTGCATATTTCCATTCATTCAAGCACAGTTTTAATATGTAAAGCATTTGCTCTTTTCTTGAGATTTGTGTTTATGTATTTTTGAAATCTTTCTATCTGGCATTTTTGCAAATTTATAAACAACAAATTGCAGCTAATTGAAATGGCCAGAATACATAAAATTAAACTACAACTATTTCCCTTTCTTGTATCCACAGTTCAGAAATGCTAAGTTGTGGAATAGATGCTTTCTCTGGTTTTATATGTAAGAAATAAGGCATGCACAAATAGAGTAAGAAAATGAGAAATGCAAATATATACACACACTATATATATATAGTACTTAGGGTGTCCACTGGCAACACATATATGCATATACATATATAGTACTTAGGGTGTCCACTGGCAGCAGTCTATACAGACTCTACTGTCTACACTAAACATGGCCCATGAAGGACAATGGGTATATTCACTGGTCTATCAATCGAGGCAGGACTGGCCTTAGGGAAAATAGCACCCTGGGCAAACGTTCATTTTGGCACTTCTTCTGCCTCCCCCACCATCCCCTCATTGCCCTTGGCCCCCGCTGCCTTCCTGGGTTTCCCCCCCTCCCCATGGCCCTGGCCCCAGCCCCCACTGCCTCCCCAACTATCTCCCCATCCCTCCTGGCCCCTGCTACCTCTCAGGACTCCCCCCACATCATCCCCAGGCCCTGCTTCCTTCCCCCACATTGCCCCAAGCACCCTTCTACGGCCTTGCACCCCAGGACCGCCTCACTCCTTGCCTCTTGACCCCGGCTTCCCCTGACCACGGTGCCCTAGGCAATCGCCCACGTCACCGACCTGCAAGACTGGCCCTGAATCTGGGTTCTTATTCAGTCTCAGTCACTGTGGTACCTGTGCCTCACAAAATGAGTTGTAGCTTTTTAAAGGTTGGTGATTTAATTCTTGAGTACAAAGAATTACACTTAAGTCTGGAGGCCATGAATGTGTGCATCACCATGGTGGAGTCTGAGTCTGATAGGAGAGTGGTCACAGTCGTCTTGTCATTTGTAGACAGGGCATTTTTCACAGTTGTGTCTATTTGGGTAGGCGGAAATAGTGAAGAGGCTAGGAGTCAGCCACCTCAGTGCCCTGTCTAAATGATTTGAGAGCAGGCTCCCTCACTATTGAGCGATATATGGATCTGGTGAGTTCTTCATAGATTCCCAGGCCAGAAGGGACCATTCTGATCATCCAGTCTGACCTTGTGTGTAACACAATCCACAGAACTTCCCCAAAATAATTCATAGAGCATATCTTTTAGAAAAACTTCTAATCTCATCCTTGGTAAGTTGTTCCAATGGTTAATTACTCTCACTGTTAAAAATTTATGACTTATTTCCAGTCTGAATACGTCAAGCTTCAACTTCCTGTCATTGGATCATCTTGGACCTTTGTCTGCTAGATTAAAGAGCCCATTATTAAATATTTGTGCCCCAGGTCAGCCCTTAACCTTTGTGACGGAATGCACCCCTGTATTCACATCTTACATGCCATTGTAATAATCTTTGTACAAATATGCCTTGTGAGGTATCATTTGTAATCTAGTAATTCAAACAGCATGCAGGTTACACCCTGAGTGTCTGTGTATAGCCACAGCCCTGGTCCAGCAATTCTGACTCCAGAAACCCGTTAGCAAATAGCAGCCGTACTCTGGCTTCCAGCAGCCTTGGTTACTACTTGCAGGGTGACCCCACACACCCCAGACCCCAATTTTCCACAAAAAAAATGTGTTCTGCACTGTCCAGCCCTTATCTGGACAGTCCAGATATATTAGGTCCATTGTACTTCTAAGGGGATCAACATACACCAGTCTGCTACCTTAAATGAAGTTACCCAAATAATTCCCAACACTGGATTAGTTTTAACTGAAGAATAAAACAAGTTTATTTAACTATAAAGAGAGATTTTAAGTGAGTACAAATATGATTTAGTTGGGGATTGGTCCTGCTTTAAGCAGGGGGTTGGACTAGATGACCTCCTGAGGTGCCTTGCAACCCTGATAGTCTATGATTCTATGAAGGCATTAAAGTCAGAAATGGTTACAAGAGAAATAAAGATAAAATGCGTTCTGAACTTTACAAACCAGACTTGGTTCAAGGTGAAGTCCCTTACCATATGTTTCCAGTAACACTGCTGACCAAACTCCCCAGCCAGAATCTGCTCCCAAAGTTCAAAGCTGTTTCTTTTGTCCTCTTAAGTGAAAAGAGAGAGATGGATAGGGAGGGATCACTTAGGGTGTTTTGGTCCCTCACTTTTATAGTTCAGTTACCCATTGAAATGTAATTTCCTGAGGGTTGCCCCTAGATAAAGTTCTAGATAAAGTAAGAATGGAGACATAAGGTCTGGTAGTGGAAGAGGTTGCACTCTCACCTCTGTTTGCTGAAATGCAGATTTTCCTTGTCTCCTGTCTTTCCCCTCTCGCTATCTAAGGACCCTGGTCTAGATTGCACTCTGAAATGTCATAACCTGATCCTGGTTACACTGAATAGATTGAGCTCCTTGAGTCTGTCAGTCTAAGACATGTCAATATATGAGTCTGTCAATATAATCCTTTTATTCACTCTGATGACTCTTCTCTGAACCCTCTCCAATTTATCAACATCCTCCTTGAATTGTGGCTGCCAGAATACACAGGTAAAATAACCTCTCTGCTCCTACTCAAAATTCCCCTGTTTACCCATTCAAAGATTGCATTTGCCCTTTTGGCCACAGCCTTGCTCTGGGAGTTCATGTTCAGAATATTATCCAGCATTACCCCAAAATCTTTTTCAGAGTCACTGCTTCCCAGGAGGATTCCCCATCCTGTAAGTATGGCCAACATTCTTTGTTCCTAGATGTATACATTTACATTTAGCCATATTAAAACACACCTTTTTTGCTTGCACCCAACTTACCAAACGATACAGCTCGCTCCATATCAGTGACCTATCTTCTTCATTATTTACTACTCCTCCAATTTTTGTGTTACCTGCAAACTTTATCAGTGGTGATTTTATGTTTTCTTCCAATTCATTAATAACAATGTTAACTAGATTAGGGCCAAGAACTGATCCTTACGGTACCCCACTAGAAATACACCTGTTTGATGAGGCTTTCCATTTACAATTACATTTTGAGACCTATCGATTAGCCAGTTTTTAATCCTTTTAATGTCATATTAATTTTATATTTTAATATCTTAATAAAAATGTCATATGATACCAAGTCAAATGCCTTATTGAAGTCCAAGTATATTACATCAACACTATATCCTTTGTCAGTAATCTCATCAGAAAAAGATATTAGATTAGTTTGACAGGATCTATTTTCCATAAAGCCATGTTGATTGGCATTAATTATATTACCATCATTTAATTCTTTATTAATTGAGTCTTGTATCAGCTGCTCCATTATCTTGCCTGGGATTGATGTCAGACTGACAGTCCTATAATTACCAGGGTCATCCTGTTTACA
The DNA here is from genome assembly GCA_033296515.1 of Macrochelys suwanniensis. NCBI lineage: Eukaryota > Metazoa > Chordata > Testudines > Chelydridae > Macrochelys > Macrochelys suwanniensis. The sequence goes on from CM065777.1 coordinate 166,030,615, forward strand.
TTTTTAAAATATTGACGCAACATTACCTTTTGTTCAGTCCTCTGGAACTTCCTCAGTGTTCCAAGACTTACTGAAAATTAACATTCTTCATAATGCTTCCCTCTCCACACCATCAGCATCTCAGTTTTTCTCCGATTCAACTTATCTGGGTCCTCCTTGTCCAGTTGTTGATCTCTATCAAGCCATTGATAGCTGAAAAATGTTGCTGTTTGTATGATGTGGAGGTAATGAATATCTGAATGTCACCTGCATGTTGGTGACATTTTGTTCATGCTGTTTTACAGTGTCGCTGGCTGACTTTTTATAGATATGGGAGCCAACAATACTCAATTGGTAAATGTTCTTAGGTGCCTATCATGACTTTCTGGGTGTGGTTTGAGAATAATGACAACAGCCATTTCCAGTCACATCTCATATACAGAAAAGCTGGGTCCCAGGGTGAACCATATCAAATGCTGTGGAGAAATCCAGCAGTATGAGTATAGATGTATGACCCTTTTCCATAACAAGAGAAGATTACTGTTACTGCCCTCTCTGTTTCATATCCTGACTGGAAGCCGGATTAAAGGGATACAGGATGTTGGCAGCATTTAGGTGGAGTTGGAGGTTATCCTTGGCAAGCTTCTCAATTTGCTTGCTCAGGAACAGGAGGTTATATGCTGGGTTGAGTTGAATGATATCTTCTAAAGAATTAGCTGGACTATGGCATGCTTTAGGATAGGATGGTAGATTTCTGTCCATAATGAGGTTGACTATATCAATTAGTAGGGATCCCAGATACTTTCAACTCACTTTCACAAGCCAACGAGAGCAAGCATGGATCAGTCAAAGGTGGTCATTCTGTTTTCTGTGCGGCCTCTAACACTATTGTGTGAATGGATGAAACGCAGGCAGGAAAGATACTGTGATTAGTTGCTCATGTAGACAGAGACAAACCATGTGTGGATTAGGTTACTGTTGTAGATAGAACCGAATAGTTTTCAGCAGAAAACCTGCGAGACCTGTCGTGGAATGAGAAATGCTGGCAGTAACTAGTGATGAGAATGGTTTGTCCTATAAAATTTTTTAACCAAACCATTTTCAATTCCAGTTGAGAAATGTCTGGAAAGGATATGGGGTTATCGGTGATTCTCAACCATTTTTGTCTAAAATGGATATCACGCTTATGAGATGCCATTGATATTTCTTACATCCCCTTCTACATTATTGTAAATATAAACTCCTGTAATATAATAGCTGATACACTGCATATTGTAAAAAACATATTCTAAATATCTGTGAAATGATTTATTAGCACATCTAGTAACCAAGGCTGGGCTTTTCAAAGGAGCCCAAGGAAGTTCAGTTGGGCATCTAACTCCCTTAGGCTTCTTTTGAAAATTCTACCCTAAATATTTAATTTAACCTAGTAATCCTTAATAATCTTGTATTATGTAAAAATTCTTCTTATACTGACAGCCTGGGGTAAACTAATTGTGTGCAGGAGAAGGGTGGGGGGGAGGTTTGGATGCGTATGTTGTGTGTGCAGAAAAATATGGTGGCAGAAGAGGAGTGTAAACTGGTGTCTGTGTCATATATGAAAGGGAATGTGGAAGTCAGGAGCTGGTGAAAACTGGCCATTACATTCTGGCTACTTTGTGTTGCTCTAGTGTGGGGTAAAGCAGCCAAAGAACACTAGTGATTCTGACTCTAAAAGTTAAATTAAAGAAAAAAATACATTTTATACTATATACCATGAAGTCGGTGAAAATATCACATGGTAACTTTCTCTTTGGGTTTCTTATTTAGTGTTCATGTAATGCAATGAAAACAAAATCAAAACAACACCACCACCACAACACACACCAAGGAAATTCCCAGATAAAATGCATCTTAAGCTGGAGTTAAGGTTGAATACATGTCAGTACTACTAATGTATGAGTAAAAACACTACAGGGATGGTTTTAATTATCTCAAAAATAAACATTGCAAACCCAGGAAAATCAGAGTTAAGGCTAAACTTAAAAGAAATCCAGACATGTTAAGGTATGCAAATGCACAATTATGGTACCTGAATGACCTTCAAAGTTAATGGCCTTGGAGTATCATCCTGAGGACAGAAAAATGAAAAAAAAATCTCGTGTGTCTTTAAAAATCAGTTTTCATTTAAACTGGGACCATAAACGTGATTGTGCACTTATTGTATGGCATCTCTACAGGTGTGAATACACTGTAGTCTGAAAATTGCCTACTTTTTATGAAACACATGGAACTAAATTTAAAAGACAAAATTTCCTTTTCTCTCATACTGTTTCCTCTCTGCCCTTCATTCTTAACCCTGGAGTAGCTAGCTCCTGCTTCTGTGCCTCCCAAATGGTTCCATCTGAAGCCAAAGGAGAGGCTTTAATGCTGGGAATGATTGAGGAATTACTTATGAAGATAGTTGTGTATTTAGATAATTCTGGAAAATGAATGAGCAATTTTAAAATAGGTTGTAAAGTATTTAATAGTACAATTCACATTATTTTACCACAATTCATACAATTTGAATGTTCTATTTCAATTATACAATTTTATTATAAAATTTTGTATATGTATGTTGCACATTGTAATTTAGTTGTGAGACTGTTGAATTCCAAGCAGGAATTATGTTGCGTTCATTTCACTTCTTAGAATTCTTATCAGCAAATTAGAGCACTCATGTTTTTTCTTGCCCATCTTATGAGCATTAACGTAAAAGTTTGACAGTAAAATATTGTACTGTCAACTGAAGAGATCTGAAGCAGACCTGGTATTCTAGGCTCAGGACTGGTGGTGGCTGAGTATGTCACTGAGAAGTTGAATTTTCATTGATGGGGTGGGGGAACTGTGCTGGCACTGGCTGAGTCATAAAGCTGAGGAACTCCTTTTTCCTGCTCTTCCAACTGGAGGTAAGGTGCTAAAATGACAGTAGCTATTAGGGAGGGATTGAAACACCTCTTCAGAAAGCTAGTTAAATCTGGTAATTGGGTGTCATTCCTGGTGTAGAGATCTCAGGATAACTACATTGGACATGAATACTAGTCCATGTTTACATGTGTGCTGGGAGAAATTAACTTCTTTTCTCAGAGTGAAAATCAGGGTAGAGGAAGTGGCGGATAAAAAAGATTTGAAGAAATACACATGTATAACTTTACTGATCAACTGAACAAAGGACTATTAACTGATCAACTGAAGTAGCACTATTAACCCTCCGTTGCTAGGAACTGTGTGTATCAAATAATCTGGAATGCTTACGTCAAAAGAGGTGATCTCAGGAATGTTATAGCTGACACAAGAACATAAATGCAAAAACTACAAATGAATACTTTTGTGAAGCAAAGTTTAGTAAACAAAAATAAAAATAAAATGAAATTCAGTATCATGATTGAAGTGGTTCAGAAACTGAAATAATAGTGTGGCTGTAGTGTTAGAACTGAGACACATTTCTTTGATATATTTCACTGCTGTCACCACTGTGTCTTTTTTTTAAACAATATCAGCTACTATTTATACACATACAATTTCTGGTCAGATTAGGGTGTAAGGTTGTGGTACCCACATGTATAAAATAGTATAATAATGTTCTATTCTTTTTGGAACAAATTTGTTACAGAAAATGTCAGATGAGTCATTTCATTCATGTCAGATATTTGAAAGTAATGGAAAGATGCCAAAGTGAAAGCCCAGTAATTCATGCACTGGTGTAATGGAGCAAATGAAATGCAAAGCTCTTGTACAGGTCCAATTTCAGCACCAAATGCTTACCTGTCAGTCAACAAAATTGTCCCTGAATAAAAATGAACCCATCTGAGAGGGAAAGGATTTCAATATACATCAAATTCTTTAAATCTCTCGCAAGGTAGAAGAAGGTCTAAGAAAGAAGATTTGACGAAAGAAAGTAATGTTGAAAAGGAAATCTTAGAGTAGCCTTAGAGCAAGCTGGAAATCACATATGTATTGCTGACTCAGAAAGGTTTTGGTTTGTCCTTACTCTTTGGTATTGCACCTATTATCTCTTATCTACCTGGATAGGCAGGTGATTTCCCCATGGACTATGAAAGATTTGGCCAATCAGTGATTTGAAGGGAAAGTTTTGGATAGGTAACTTATTGACTTATGGTTGCAGCTGTGGGTTGCATTTGTAGAAGAGCTGAATAAAAGTGTAAGTCATGAAATGCCAAAATCAGAAATACCTATGTAGGTATCATTATTATGGTTCAAAGTTACTGTAATCTCCTGAAGAATTATTCATTTAGATCTTGGGAGAACATCTTACAGTAATGTTGCTGTTTTCTTGCAAGGTTTAAAAAGCAAATATTAAAGGTAAGAATATGATGCTTAGCATACTATACCGCTGATGTGCTTCAAAGTTCAGATCGCCATAGTATCCTGACCTCCCATTTTATTAAGTCATGATGTGTTCCACGTTTCAAATGTCTGTTTCACATTTCTGTGTGGCAAGACTGAGAGACTTACAGGAGCCTGCACAGCTATTGAAAACCTGTAATAACTAGTTCTTCTAAATGGTAATGCATTGAGAATGAACTAGCAATCAGGACTAAAAAAATAAAGTGTGCAATATTAGAAATGCTAATAATTAAATCAAGCTACGTTGCATATACTTAGGGCTACTCTAATGCTTGAAAAATTATGACTCTGGAGAAAATTTACATTAAACCCTCTTACCTGATGCATGTGAAACAAAGAAAAACCATGGTCACAGTACTGAATTTATTTTAATCCTCTGGTTCAAGTGGTTCATTCCTTGTACTTGTGAGTCTAGAAATAATCATACTTGTATCAATCTATATTGCATGACTTTTGTAAGCTGTGAAAATAGTGTTTTTCACTAAATTGTCACTTATTATTGTTCATTTAGGGCCACTAACATAGAAAAATGTTTCAGCTACAATGAAGAATAGGGACAATTTGATGTTTTCTTTTGATGCTGTTTGTTGATATCTAGACCACTGCAGCTTGATTGCCTAACATTAAACCTATAATAACAGTGCAATCATAGCAGTATCATCATGAATGTCGTTACAATAGAAACAACATTTACACGGCTTCAGAATGGTAATTATCAAACTTTTTGTCATGAAGCGCTTATTTGCTAGCATTGATCTGCCCCGGTCAGTTGTTAGCTCTTCTCATCTGAGGTGTATTGATTGTATAATCAGTAGATAGAGGCTGCGGGCAGATGAAATTCAGCGTTGTTGGGAAAATTATTGGCTGCTTGCGTGTTGACCTGGACCCTGCTGGTTGTACCTTAGACATTGGTGGGATTATTACTCATTTCAGTGACCCTACTTTGACAGAAAACTCTGTATCATTATAAAAGATAAATGCCATCCTGGTTTGCAGTAGATGTGGTTGAATACACAGGAGTCAGTTTGCAGCTACACTGAAAATCTCGTGCATAAATTGTATTTAAAACAAGTTCTAAAGACAATAAAGTCTCTGACTTTTTCTATTTGTGTATATACTGTAGATGTGTTTATCTGGTAAATGGATATAGAGACCCTTCTAAGTATGCTGACAGAAATAAATTTTTAAGTATCATACATTATATTAGACATTAAGCTTGCAGAGGATACCAGGAGGTAGATACCATGATTTTGATACTTGCATATTTTAAAAAACAATTATTTATAATTGATCTGAACCATGGAATTCCTAATCAAGGAATGTGAGAAATGTATGCTTACCAGGTTGACCAAGCTAAGGCCAACATCTGACTAGAGACTGTTCTTCTACACCCAAATTCCTATTCTAGCATGAATAATTTCTTGAACCTGTTCTCCATTTCCTTTGGTTTGGTTTTTCTTTCATATTTTCTCTCCTTTTACCCGACTTAGCTAAATGCATCTGAATATTGTTATGTCTGGGTAGTAGAGTCATTATATTTACATTTGCAATAGGAAAACTGACTTTATAGAGGAATAAAAATGTAATAAAGCAATAGTGTATGCGTGGGGGGGGGAAAGAGAGGTTATTAATTATTAATTAGATGCAAATATAGTTAAAACAGGCATCCTGCATGTGTTCATATTAGGATTTTTACTATTCAAAAATAATGGAAAAGGTTACTAATATAAACAGCATATAAGAAGAGAGAGTTATAGTACAGTGTACACTAAAATTATTGACTGTAAAGTAAGCCCTCTTGCTCATGGAAGGAGGGTAGCGGGAGATTCATGGATAGTTCTGCATCCCTGAATGGAGCCAACTGTGCCTTGTTTAGCGGAGGCACTGTACTTTCTGGCAGTGGCTGGTCCATTGTATTGTAAAGGTCAGTCATTACCTGCACATTGTATTTAAACCACCTGCTCACAGCAAGTAGTCTTATCAGGATGACCAGCAGCTTTACAATACTAATGGCTCTGCATTCTGCTGAAGCCATGATAATAATACCTAGCACTTACATAGCAATTTACATCTTCAAAATGCTGTACAAACATTAGCTAATTAATGATGTGTGGAACATTTTACAAATAGTACTATATGGCCTTCTGAATATAGAATGCATGACCTTAACTTAATTGTTTGAAACAATGGACTTACCTTTAAAAGCACAGAATGCAATAGTATACTGTAAGTGCACAAATTATATAGTGTAACTTACACTGTACAATTAGTTTAAAATCTCTAAGATAAATAGCTCACCTATGAAAATGAGACTTTTCACAGCAGTGTAGTTTTTAACTTGATCAAATAATATTTTAAATGAAAAAAACCCTAAAAAAGTAGCATCAAAGACATACCAAAGCTAATGTATTTTGTTCTGTCAATGTATATCAGTTTATCCATATTTTGTATGAGAAAACTGAATTATATGGCAGGTGAGAAAGCAAAACGTGGGAGGAAAAAGAAGCATCTTTGGATAAGGGTGGTTAGAAAAAATGAGGCTTTGTTCTTGCTCTGTCTGACAGAGAAAATTTGTTTCAGAAACATTTATCAAATTATTATAAAATACAGTGTAAGAGAAAAGAAAACTGTAATACAGGTGTCACGCACATATCCAAGGCTCTTCCTTTGCTAGTCTGTGTAATTTCTTGAAATGTTTTCCGGGCAGTATTACCATCAAAAGCTAAAGGTCTTTTGTCTCTTCAAGAAGATAAGTGTCTATAGCAGCAGTTCTCAGTCAGGGGTCCGAGGCCCCTTGGGAGGCCATGAGCAGGTTTCAGGGGGTCTGCCAAGTAGGGCTGGCATTAGACTCAGTGGGACCCAGGGCAGAAAGCCAAAGCCCCGTCAGCCGGGGCTAAAGCCAAACCCTGAGCACCTTAACTTCACAGGGCCCCCTGTGGCGTGGGGCCCTGGACAATTGCCCTGCTTGCTACCCCCTAATGCCGGCCCATGCTTTTATATGCAGAAAAACAGTTGTGGCACATGTGGACTGTGGTGCTTTTATAGCATGTTTGGGGGCGAGGGGCTCAGAAAGAAAAAGGTTGAGAACCCCTTGTCTATAGTACGTTGCACGAGCTGTGATGCACACCATAGTTATTAAGAAAAGCAATGAAGTTTATATTTCATGGTGAAGAATATGTAACTTCTTATACAATTAAGGGGGCAAATTTTGCGTTTGCCAGATGCAAAAAGGGTCTGGGTGGCTCCGGTAATTTTTGCATCCTCTTCTCCAAGGATCTTGATGGCCAAAGGTGGAGTCCACAAGACTGTGCTGGATGGTGTCTTGTTTACTGGAGGATCGCACTGATGCTTATTTAGGCCAAGCACATTGCACACATCCAGGGCTTTTTGCATCCAGCATTCCCCTCCACAAGTTCCCTGTGTGCCATCTTCCCACCCCTTTCTGTTTCAGGGGCTCCCTGCAACCCCACCCCTCAGGCCAGGGTCTGTGTGTGTCCACTATTCCCCCCCCCCCATGCCAGGGTCCCCTTCTCCTCCCCTCATCCCCAGAGGAGGTGTCGCTTGGTTAATATTAAATTCTTGTATGTGTAAGCTCATTATGTTGTTTTGTGTTTAATATAAAAATAATATATGAAGATGTGCCTGTCTCATAGAGCTGGAAGGACCTTGAAAGGTCATTGAGTCCAGTCCCCTACCTTCACTAGCAGGACCAAGTACCGTCCCTTGACTGATTTTTGCCCCAGATCCCTAAATGGCCCCCTCAAGGATTGAGCTCACAACCCTGGGTTTAGCAGGCGAATGCTCAAACCACTGAGCTATCCCTCCTCCCCTTTGTACAGCATCTACCCCAATAGTGTCTTGGTCCATTGCTGAAGTTCCTAGATGCCATGATAATACAAATAATAAATAACAACTATTTTTGAGTGATGAATTTAGGTTATTGTACAGAATGTTCTGACTGGTTAATTTACATGTGGACAAAGTGCTGGGTTTGAAGAGGGTTAAATAGAAAAAAGTTCCAACAGGAAAGCAAGACAATGAGAGACCAACAGACTCATAGACTTTAAGGCCAGAAGGAACCATCACCTACTCTGACCTCCTGCACATCACAGGCCCACTCCTTCCCTGCCCACTGCTGCCATAGGCCCATAACCTCAGGCTGAGTTACTGAAGTGCTCAAATCTTGATTTAAAGACTTCAAGTTACAGAGAAGCCACCAATTACCCTAATTAAAATCAAGAAGTGAGGAAGGAATAGAGTGAGTCCTGCTAACAAAGAGTTTGATTCGTGTGGGAACTAGACATTTATTGTATGAATGGGGATAAATGTTAAAAATAATAGAACAGGATATTTAAAAGAAAAACACTCAGTGAACAGGAAGTTGGAAAATGACTGCGTTCTTGAATAAATTATTTCTGAGGGAGCAAGCATACTTTTTTTTCTACTTGAAGTTAAAAGTGACAAACAAAATGTGGATTTGCCGAAATTAGCATGTTTTGAGCTAGTTGGTCACATTTTTAACTGGCTTGGTTTGTAAACACTGTCTGGAGACTTGAGGGTGATTGCAAATGAAGTGGTGAAGATGAGCCAAGTATAACAGAAAGGGCCAAATGAACCTAGAACACAGCAGCCATCAAGTTCCAGAGGGTGTTCAAAGAGGGAGAGAGAGTTGAGACCAGACTATCCTACTATCCATTTTTGGGCCAAATGTTATGGCTTTGGGGTGTATGCTCTCCAGATTATTTGCCTTCCCTGCAGAGCCTCCTTGGCCAGTTGCCAGGGTGAACAGAGCTGGAGGCTGAGACTCTCTCACTTCCATCCCCTGCTGGCCGATCAGTGTCTTCATGCCCCCTCCATTTTCCCCTTTACTCCCAGCAGGATCCAGTGTGAGACAAACACACAATCAGATCAGGGCTGCTCCCTCAGTTGCCACAACTCACCCCTCTAACAAAGCCTGCAGTGACTCAGCCCTGAAGCACGCTGCAGCAGCCTGTCCCTGGGGAGGGTCTGGGTCAGGGGAACCCTTGGCACAGGGATATCACTGACCTTGCCAGAGCTTCCAGTTAGTCTGTGCAACTGCACTACTGGGGCAGGAACCCTCCTGCTGCCTCTGCTCTTACATACTCCCTGCTCTTCCAGCCTGCCCTTGATCTGGTTCCTGTCCCTGCCCCTGCCCCAGCCTTGCCCAAGCTTTGTTACAGTCCCGCTCCAGCTTGTCCGCGCCCAACTCTGACCTTGCTCCAGCCCTGCTACACTCCTGCTCCAGCCCTGCATCTGCCTCCTGACCCCCAAGCCCTCAGACTGACTCCACTTGCTTCGATTTGCATCTGGGCCCAGTTCTGACCCATGTCCTGTCCCTGGTCCCTGGCTTCAATGCTACCCTCAGCCCAGTCCTGACTCTCTGGCCAGCTCCAACCAACAGACCCGACCACCTTGAACCAAGAGCCTGACACACAGAGGGAACTGGAGGGGCAGCCCTGGTTAAAGGGTGCTGGGGTGGGGGGAGGAATTGTAGTACAGAGACCTGAACAGCAGGAGCAGCTGCAGAAACTATGAATTTGTCCGGCTTTTGTATGTGTGTCGGGAAGGGGAGGGGGGAACTGTATCTGCAAAGGATTGAGAGACGGGGCAGGGAAAGGAGAATTGAGAAAGGAAATCTGAAGTTGTGGGAGGTGTTGGGAATGAGGAGAACAGGTATACTGAAACAAGTAAACTGATGGGCTGGTTAGGGAGAAGAAGTGAAGGTCAAAGGGAGGAGTGAAGGACTGCATAAGGAGGAGAATTGAGGGACACTATAGGAAGGAGCAGGGAGGAACATGGCCACCATTCCTATGTTTCCACTTTTCCATTCATCAGTAGCATAACTGCACAGTGATTCAATAAAATCCTTTTTGCAGCACTTCCACCATTAAAAGCTGAATGCTCTGCTTCTACAGTACTGAGGGTCCCTGCTGTCCTGGAAGCAATTTCCATAATACAAATAGTTTTCATTTACTGTAAAAACTGAGAGCATTAATCAACTAACTTATTGCTAATTTAATAACTTGACAAATAACCAAAATTGAATGTCCAGTAGATTAAGGGCCCAGTCCAACATCCATTCACATCAATGGAAAAGCCTCCCATTGATTTTAATGGAGCTAGATCCTAATTATTTGCTCAAAGTAATGACATAGGATGCTTGGTGCAAAACCAAGTAAATGTGACTAAAGTGTGAAGTAGAAGATGAATGAGATTTTCACATATTACAGTATATTACAACCTCTTTTGACAGGATATCATAACAATGCCCACGAGGTAAGCATGCATTGTCCCCGTCTACAGATGTTGCAGATGTTATGTAACTTGGCAAAGCTACACAGCCAGTGACTGACAGAGCTGGAAATATAACCCAAGAGTCTAGGCTCTGATTCCAATGCATTAACTACTAAATTATAGTTCTTTTCAAAGGACATTTCAAGACCAAAACGCAAAATTCCTTATATACTGTTTTTTACAAGCAGTAACCCACCAGACCAGCCTAATAAGAGAGGTACTAGGTTTTGTAGTGCATTTTGTAAGGATTCTTGTCAGCTTTCATTTCATGGTTAATATTTATTTTACTAGCAGTGTAAAACTATCATGACTTTTGATTAATAATGTTTTTTACATTGTGTTTGCCGAGAAAAAATGCCTACTTTGCTAAAAATCAGAGTTTTCCCTTTGCCGGCCAAACAATACACATATATAAATACTTGCAATTTATTTTTACAATAATAAAAAATACCAAAGCCTGTGATAAGTAAATTTTTGAAAATGATAGTCTTTACTTTAAACAATGTGACACATTTGTTACTGGGAGAATCACAACAAATTGCATCCTTTGAGTAGACATTTTGTGTTAAAGAGCGATATGCCGCTAAATAGTTAGTCAAAATTTAGTTTATGAAGAGAAACATTTAAAATTCTGTAATAAAACAATTTCTGTTTTTCAGTATGTAAGTGATTAAGTAAACATTAATCATCCTGCCACAAAACTAAGCTGCATTGAAAAAATGTTTGCATTGGTTATGATGTGGCTTTGTAAGTAAAATTACTGTTTTCCCCCTAAAGTTTCTGTGTGGAGTCATGCTCCTGAATCATGTGACTTATGACACATACTCTAAAAGTTGTGGACTTTTCTGAAACTTCCCAGGTGCAACAGTCATCACCAGGTTTACAGACTACATAATAGCAACCTCCCTCCCATCAGCTTTCCCTTTTCCTTATTCTTTCAGTTTTTTAATTTCAATTTTCTAATATTTTTGTTCTTTACTTGGTCTGACTTCTCTGAGAGTGTGCTTTGCAATCCTTGCTCAAAGATCATGATGCTCTGAAGTGCTGAGGTAATCACAATATTTGAAATAGCAAAGGATGCACATCTCTGGTAAACTCCACTCCAGTTTCATGTGATGTCTCCATACAGAAATCATAAGAATGTAAGAATGGCCATACTGGGTTAGACCAAGAGTCCATCTAGCTCAGTATCCTGTCTTCTGACAGTGGCCAAAGCCAGGTGCTTTGGAGAGAATGAACAGAACAGGCAACTGTTGAGTGATCCATTACCTGTCATCTAGTCGCAGCTTCTGGCAGTCAGAGGTGTAGGGACACTCAGGGCATGGGGTTGTCCCCCTGACCATCTTGGCTAATAGCCATTGATGGACCTATACTCCATGAACTTATCTGATTCTTTTTTGAACCCAGTTATACTTTGGCCTTTACGACATCCTCTGGCAACCTGATTTCTACTGGTTGACTGTATATTGTGGGAAGAAGTATTCCCCTGTTTGTTTTAAACCTGCTGCCTATTAATTTCATTGTGTGACCCCCCTAATTCTTCTCTTATGTGAAGGGGTAATAACATGAGGTCTCGGAGACTCCCTATGTCTTGGGAAAATCTCAAGAAGGTAAGACCCGTTAGGATCCAAAATAATAAGAGAAACTATTTAGAGTGACAAAGCTACCCAAAACATTAACAATGTTGGCAAACAATGTAGGAATCCTCTCAGAGGAGGATTTTTTTAAAGGACCCTGGTGACTGAAAATCACAGAATCCTTGTAACGTAATTTGGGGGCCTTGTAGTTTCCATGTAGACCGGCTTTGCTAGATTCATATTAACTTGTTGCAGTGATATCTCAGATGCTTCTAAAGATACAAATTTGAAGTCATTCCCACACTGGCTCTGAAAGGAGGAACCCTGCGTGAAGCTGATTTTCATGTCTGATAAAGTTTTTTGAAGATAAGCATATTGGAAAAAGCAGTTGTGGAGCAGAGTAAACATGATTCCAGCCTAAAAAGAAGCTAGAAATTGCAGTAGAGGATGTAACCAAGGACTGTGCTTTTGTCAGCTTGGACAAAGACAAACCAAGAGAGGCTCTTGTTATGGTATAATCATTACAGACACTGGCACAAAAGATTTATGCAGGCATCGGCGGGAGGGCGTGTCAAGCCAAGTCCTACTAGAATATCAGCCTGGTTATTTACTAGGCTACAGTCCCATACCATGCAGAACAGGTCTGAGAATGTATGTTAAATCTCCTAACCAATGGTACAAAATTATCATAGACTGGTAGCTACTGGAAATTATCTCCTAGAAAAATGAAATAGAATTCTCCAGGGCAACAGGCAAAGTATGTCCCCTCTTATAGCTCCAGGAATCTATCAAAGCAAGACCACATGGATCAGGCAATACCACACCTGCTAGAGACAGGGGCTATAGAGAAAGGTACTGGATTATCAGCTCTATTGTATTGTTCCTCCCAACAAGAAATGGAAGAGTAAAGGCTCAGATATCTCAGCATGTATACAAAAAAGTCAAGTTTCTGGATGGAGACTCTAATTTCGTGTTCCCAAGTTATTGTAACATCCATTTACTTAGCACTGATGTTGACATTCTCATCAGGCTCTCTCATCAGAAATGTCTTGAATTCTTCTATGAAAAGAGCCACTTTTAATATAGAATTCTGTCATTTGGCTTCTTAGCAATTCCTACAGTTTTCATCAAGGTGTTACTGATAGCAACTGCAGCAATCAGGAGAAAGACCTATTGATTTATATGGGTAATGTTTACATCAAGATGAGAAATGGCAAACAAGCTCTCAGCTAATGATGAAACAACCAAATAAAGAATGAATTTGTGTTTTAAACCCGTAGAGCATCCTGGAGCTCAGTAGGTTTTTAATTCATCTGGTAGTAAAGATAAACACAAGTACTCATTGATTTTGATCCCCATTTTCTCCAGTCAAATAGAATAAAGGAGTCTGGGAAATTTGGAAAGTAAGCTCACCTTTGAAAGTAACTCAAACAGCAAGACAAAAGGGCCACTCAGCACCATCAAGGACTTTTTCTGCTTTGATGAACACAGCCACCCCTCCCTTTCCATTTCCCCTTCAGAATGTTTAAAATGTTAAGCAACCATCTGCTATCTACCCATTGTCAACCTCAAATAAGCCACATCTGGTTATTGTTAACCAGATGTGGTATTATTTAAAGTTTGAGAATTTTGAAGAAAATCTTCGTCATTATTAACAAATGATGGGGCTTGTGAAAACCATGTTAGCAATCCCATCAGATTACATTAACATAAAACATTATTTTTCCTGGTTTATGAATCACCGTGAGAAAAACCCTAGAAAGATCTGGTGAAAGAGCTTCTTTTTCCACGGAATAAAAAAATTCTGTTTAAAATAGATGAAACCATATCAGACAAATTTCACTGAGAACTTTTCTGAATAGAGTGCATTTCCTGACTCTGTCTTTGCATCAACCCCTTTTCTGAGGGAGCTCAGAGCTTTCTTATGATTGTTCTCCAGTACTGAGAGAGCAATTTGATCCAAGAATGTGTCTAGCTGTAGAGAATTCTTAACTGAGGCTGAACTGTAGACATTACTGCAAAATTTCTCAAACATTCCCATTAATACTCTATTGTTCTTAGTGAGCAAATCATCTTAGTAAATTTCCCCAGTATGAGCCATAAGCCTCTTATAGTTGACAACTCGACAGCATTAACCAATAGTTTTTTCCCTTGTTACCATACTCATACAACTGTCATGTGGTATACATGAATGCCCCCTCCATCCAGAGCTATCTGCAGAACAACCTAACTGACCCCTCTGTCTTTTAAGAGCTTTGTAAACTCCATTACATCCCATTCCTCTTTTTATGTTCAACATCCAACATTGTTTCTTCTTCCAAGTGTCGGGTTTCTATCTGTTGCTCTTTTGTGTAATGCAAACTGAACAAAATTATCTGGGTTCTCTAAGGGTATGTCTACACTACGAGAGTAGTTCGATTTTACTTAAACTGATTTTTTGAAACCGATATTACAAAGTCGAACGTGTGTGTCCACACTAAGCACAGTAATTCGACTTTGTGAGTCCACAGTAACGGGGCAAGCGTCGACATTCCAAGCGGTGCACTGTGGGTAGCTATCCCACAGTTCCTGCAGTCCCCGCTGCCCATTGGAATTCTGGGTCAAGCCCCCAATGCCTAATGGGGCAAAAAACGTGTCGCGTGTGGTTTTGGGTAACTGTCATCATTCAACCCTTACTCCCCCCCTCCCTCCATGAAAGTGGCGGCAGGCAATCATTTCGCGCCCTTTTCCATTGATTGACAGCGCGGACACCACAGCACCGCGAGCATGGAGGCCGCTGCGATCATCGCAGCAGTTATGGCCATTGTAAACACCTCGCGCCTTATCGTCCACCTTATTCAGAGGCAGATGCTGAGAAATCGGGCGAGGAGGCTACGTCAGCGCGGTGAGGACAGTGATGATGAGAGGGGCACAGACCTCTCTCAAAGCACGGGACCCCGCAACGTGGACATCATGGTGGCACTGGGTCATGTTGATGCTGTGGAACGGTGATTCTGGGCCCAGGAAACAAGCACGGACTGGTGGGACCACATAGTGCTGCAGGTCTGGGATGAATCACAGTGGCTGCGAAACTTTCGAATGCATAAGAGCACTTTCCTGAAACTTTGTGAGTTGCTGTCCCCTGCCCTGAAGCACCAGAACACCAGGATGCGAGCAGCCCTGACAGTCCAGAAGCGAGTGGCCATAGCTCTCTGGAAGCTTGCAACGCCAGACAGCTACCGGTCAGTCGCGAATCTGTTTGGAGTGGGCAAATCTACCATGGGGGTTGCTGTAATGCAAGTAGCCAACGCAATCGTTGAGCTGCTGCTGTCAAAGGTAGTGACCCTGGGAAACGTGCAGGTGATGATAGATGGCTTCGCTACGATGGGATTCCCAAACTGCGGTGGGGCTATAGACGGAACGCACATCCCTATCCTGGGACCGGACCACCAGGGCAGCCAGTACATTAACCGAAAGGGCTACTTTTCAGTGGTGCTGCAAGCACTGGTGGATCATAAGGGACGTTTTACTAACATCAATGTCGGATGGCCGGGCAAGGTTCATGACGCTCACGTTTTCAGGAACTCTGGTCTGTTTAGACGGCTGCAGGAAGCTATTTACTTCCTGGACCAGAAAGTTACTGTTGGGGATGTGGAGATGCCTATAGTGATCCTTGGGGACCCAGCCTATCCGCTAATGCCCTGGCTCATGAAGCCGTACACAGGCGCCCTGGACAGTGAAAAGGAGCTGTTCAACTACAGGCTGAGCAAGTGCAGAATGGTGGTGGAGTGTGCTTTCGGACGTTTGAAAGCTCGATGGAGAAGCTTACTTACTCGCTCAGATCTCAGTGAAACAAATATCCCCATTGTTATTGCAGCTTGCTGTGTGCTCCACAATCTATGTGAGACCAAGGGGGAGACGTTTATGGCGGGGTGGGAGGTTGAGGCAAATCGCCTGGCCGCTGATTACGTACAGCCAGACACCCGGGCGATTAGAAGAGCCCAGCGGGACGCGCTGCGCATCCGGGAAGCTTTGAAAGCTAGCTTCCAGACTGACCAGGCTAACCAGTGACTCTTACGTTTGTGTAAACAGGAGGTGAACCTGCCCCCGTTTCTTTACCCAGTTAATATTGCCTATCCTCTCCAATTACCAACCCCCTTCCCCCCTTCAAACACACCTTTAAAAAGAAAATAAAGGAAACATTGTTCAAGAAAACCGTCTTTTTTATTAAGGATTTTTCAGTAAAGGGAGGAAACTGGGACGGAGGCTAGGGTGGGGTGCGGTTGGAGGGAAGGGAAGGACGCATCAAAACTTGGGGAATGAGAGCCTTCTGCTACTTGAGCAGTCCGCAGGGGTGGAGTGGTTGTTTCCACGGACCCTGCAACCCCTCCTTTTTGGGACTTTGGGTGAGGGGGGTATGGGACTTTGTGGCAGGGGAGGGCTGTTAGAGATCTGCTGCAGCGGGGCTCTGTCCTCCTGCCTCCGGTCCTGCAGAACATCTACAAGGCGCCGCAGCATGTCCGTTTGCTCCCGCATTAGCCCAAGCAGTGTCTCAGTCACCCGCCGGTCTTCCAGCCACCACCTGTCCTCATGAGCTTCCGTCCTCTCCTCCCGTTCACTGGATGCTAGCGACATGTTCTCTCTCCACTGACTCTGCTGTGCTGCCTCAGTGCGAGAGCAGTGCACGAGTTCGGAGAACATCTCGTCCCGTGTTCGTTTCTTTCGCCACCTTATCTGTGCCAGCCTTTGGGAGGGAGATGCCAGGGGAACCCGAGAGACACTCGCAGCTGTGGGATGAAAAAAAGGGAGTGAATTCTTCTCAAAGATACATTTTCCAGAACAATGAATGTAGTCTTTCCCTGTGAACAAGACCATGCACACTACCTATCACATGTGCTTTCAGTACAAGGTCGCATTTTTATTCTTTATATTGAGTGCCTGGGGTCTTGGTGTGCAGATCACACAAGCAGGGCCGCGCAACGGATTTCGGCTAGCAGGCGGTCATGGTAAGCCGTAGACTTTTGGCTGCTGAAAGCTTAACTTACAGCAGCGCCCTCCTTTCCCGTTCCAAGCAGAGCTCCTAGAGTTGGCCAGTTACTGCTGCGCTGTGCATGTTAACGTGCAGCTGCAGAAACCACAGTAACACCAGCCATCCCATTCTCTGGGATGGTCGGTTTAGCCTTCACCTCAATGCTTGGCTGTTCCCGGGAACGATCCCTGCATGCTGCCAGCGAATCGCCCAGCATGAACTGTCCCCCTTCCCGCCCCACCGCATGGCTGTTCCTGGGAACGATCCCTGCATCTTGGCGGCGAACCGCCCAGCATGAACTGTCCCCCTTCCCCCCCCACCACGTGGCTGTTCCCGGGAAAGATCCCTGCATGCTGCCGGCGAACCGGCCAGCAGGAACATTCCCCCTCCCCGCCCCCACCGTGTGGCTGGAAACCGCCGGGTAGATTTTTTTAAAGGAACAGGCAAAGAGTCCCCATAATAAAATTCACCTACTTCCAACCAGGTCACCATGACTGATATCACTCTGATGAGGATTACGCAGACAGAGAAAGACCGTATGCTGCGTGAATGCCAGCAAACACCGGGGCTGTATGCCGCCATGCTTTGTCAGGCAATGATACCGGAGTACCTGCTACTGGCCTGGCGCGGTAAAGTTTCCTACCATGGAGGACGCAATAAGGCCGCTCTCCCCAGAAACCTTCTGCAAAGGCTTTCACAGTACCTCCAGGAGAGCTTCATGGAGATGTCCCAGGAGGATTTCTGCTCTATCCCCACACATGTTAACAGACTTTTCCAGTAGCTGCACTGGCCACGAATGCAGCTAAAGCGCCTAGGTCAAATTAATCATTAAAAACCCATTGCTAAAATACCATTTCTATTCTATTCAAAAGATATGTTTAAAACACCCACCTACTGATCCTTCCCCGATTCACAGTCTGGGTAACCGCCTTGGGAGGGTTGGTAGGGGATCTCCGTCAGGGTAATGAAGAGATCCTGGCTGTCGGGGAAATCAGCGTTGAAAGCACTGTCGACTGCCTCGTCCTCCTCATCTCCTTTATCATCTTCCCCGTCCGCGAAAACCTCCGAGGAAGCAGCCGTTGATAAAACCCCATTGTTGGAGTCCACGGACAGGGGTGGGGTAGTGGTGGTGGCCCCACCTAGGATTGCATGTAGTGCCTCATAGAAACAGCATGGCTCGGGCTGAGACCCAGAGCGCCCGTTGGACTCTTTGGTCTTCTGGTATGCTTGTCTCAGCTCCTTGATTTTCACGCGGCACTGCGTTGCATCCCAGCTGTATCCTCTGTCCGTCATGGCCTTGGATATTTTTTCGTAAATTTTCGCATTCCGTTATTTCGACTGTAGCTCTGATAGCACGGATTCATCTCCCCATACAGCTATCAGATCTAAAACTTCCCAATCAGTCCATGCTGGAGTCCTCTTTCTATTCTGGGACTGCATGGTCACCTCTGCTGGAGAGCTCTGCATCGTTGCCAGTGCTGCTGAGCTCGCCACGATGTCCAAACAGGAAATGAAATTCAAACTGGCCAAACAGGAAAAGGAATTCAAATGTTCCCGGGTCTTTTCCTGTGTGGCTGGGCAAAGCATCTGAGCTCGGACTGCTGTCCAGAGTGTCCACAGAGTGGTGCACTGTGGGATAGCTCCCGGAGCTATTAGCGTCGAATTCCGTCCACACTAACCCTAATTCGACATGGCCATGTCGAATTTAGCGCTACTCCCCTCGTCGGGGAGGAGTACAGAAATCGATTTAAAGAGCCCTTTATGTCGAAATAAATGGCTTCGTTGTGTGGACGGGTGCAGGGTTAATTCGATTTAACGCTGCTAAATTTGACATAAACTCCTAGTGTAGACCAGGCCTTACATTCATTTGAAGCCCAGAACAAAGTCACAGAATGATCCTTTTTTTCAATAATCTCCCACAAATTATTCTGTGACAAATTTAAGTATATAAGGAACCCCCATACAGCTAAGTAGATGCAGTTATTGCCCTAAATGAAGCTTGCTTACTACTGTACAAGTGATTACAGATATAGTATAAGAGATCAACTTATCTGACATTTCCATCTTGGATTCTTCTGATTTTAAAGCCCATGCATTCAGGACAGAAGAATTAAAGAAATAACCAATGTGATTCTATGTTCTATGAGGAAAGAAGGTATATTACATTCATTTTATATTATTTGAAATATATATTCCATTCCTCGTGCTGTAAAGAGTTACAAATGTTGCTGGTTTAATTTGAGTTAAATCTTTTTTTTTACGGTAACTGATTCAGTCCTAAGGGGACCAATCTATCCAGGTCATCATCCAACATAACATTAAAATCCTGGGCTATCAGATGGATAATAATAATAATGCAATATGGACAGTAAAAGTTTATTTTAAAAAGGTCTTCAATTGGAGTTTTATTGCTTCCTGAAAGGAAGCATCAATTAAAATATTACCTGGGTAGATTAACTCTTTGAGATACAGATATCTCAGGATACTTTTTAATTGAATATAGAAGTAGAGTGAATATCCTTGGAACTGTTTGTACATTGATACCTTTACATCTTTTAAATAGTCCATCCTGAAATATTTTGACCCTTAGAAGCATATTTGGTTTTTGATTTAAGACAGACTGCAAACCACTTGAAGAAGTTAGAGCTGCAAACAGCTTTAACCAACCCCTTGATTTTCTGAAATAAAAAACTTCCAGAGCACTCATTTTTATTATTTCTGTAACCACTGAATTTATAACTATCATAACTCCTGAGCCCTGACCCATTTTTAACTGATAGGATTTCTTATTATAAAGGCAGTTTTAAGCCTGGCCTCTACAACTCATTGCATTACTTAATCCAGACATTTTAGCCTCCTTTGTGAACATACAAAGATGAATCCTCCCTTTTTTTCTAACTGCTCAGCACAAGTTGGACTCTCAATATAAATCATACAAAGATGTTAATTAAGAAACTCATTGTTAGTCACTTAGCAAGCTGTGTTCCATTCTGGTCACCTCATCTCATACAGGTTATAGCATGAACACAAAGGGCCCATAGAAGGACAATAAAAATTATTAGAGACCTAGAAAGTCTCCCATATTAAGAGAGATTAAAAAGAATATGGACTATTTAGTTAACATAGAGCAACTGAATAAGCGGTTACATGATAAAGGTATACAAAACAAAAAATGGTTTAGGGAAGATAAATTGGCAGCTTCTATTTTTTATATTTTTCTTATACTAAAAGGTGAAATCATTTAATTCAAATAACCTTTGTTTCATAGCTTCATAGAGACTCTGAAAAAGATTTCAGGGTTTTGGTAGATAGTCAGCTTAACGTGAGCTACCAGTGCGACGCTGTGGCTAAAAAGGCTAATGTGACCTTTGGATGCATGAACAGGGTAATCCTGAGTAGGAGTAGAGAGGTTACCTTTCCTCTGTATTTGCCACTGCTGCAGGAATACTGT
The DNA here is from genome assembly GCA_033296515.1 of Macrochelys suwanniensis. Classification (NCBI taxonomy): domain Eukaryota; kingdom Metazoa; phylum Chordata; order Testudines; family Chelydridae; genus Macrochelys; species Macrochelys suwanniensis. Next base: position 166,051,334 of record CM065777.1, read on the forward strand.
GTCCAGTTCTCGTGTCCACAATTCAGGGAGGATGTTGACAAATTGAAGAGGGTTCAGAGAAGAGCCATGAGAATGATAAGAGGATTAGAAAATGATTTATAGTGATAGACGCAAGGAACTCAATCTGTTTATTTAACAAAAAGAAGGTTAAGAGGCGGCTGGATTACAGTCTATAAGTATCTACCTGGAGAGCAAATATTTAATATTTAATCTAGCAGAGAAAGGTATAACATGATCCACTGCTAGAAACTGAAGCTAAACAAATTCAGTCTGGAAATAAGGTGTACATTTTTAACAGTGCGGGTTATTAGACATTGGAGCAATTTACCAAGGATTATGGTGGATTCTCCATCATTGGCCATTTTAAAATCAGGATTAGATGTTTTTCTAAAAGATATGCGCTAGGAATTAGTTTTGTGAAGTTGTGGCTTGCGATATATAGGAAGTCATCCTAGATGATCAAAATGGTTCCTTCTGCCTTGGAATCTATGAATCTATTAGTCAAAAACTTCCATAGTCTTTGTGCAGTCATGTACCAATGAAAATGATAGAATTTACAAATTGGTGTTTGTGAGTGCCAGTGGTAGTGTCCAGAAATTTACATGCAATTGATTTGTGCACAGAAATGGAAGCTGGTTTTGAAAATTTAGTGGTGGCTATGAATTGTACACCTAAAACCGCTAACTTTTGCCATCATTTGACACAGTTACACTTGCAAACAGTGTAACGTTTTTGACTGGTGATGCTTAAGAGCCTCACTACTATATAATTCAACAATAATATAACAACAACCGAGTGGTCTTAAGACTGTTGCCAATTTTTATAGTATGCAAGTTCACATTCAATAAAATTAGGTGCCCTAATTGAACATTTAAATTAAATTCATGTATTTACACATATATGTAGTAGTAAGTTATAAGTACTCTATTTGCAATGCTTTATTCTCCATTACTTACTGATTACTTATCAAATCATATTGATTAATTTTACTTTAAATTTCCTTTGTATTGTGGGGAAAAAGAGGTCAAATGGCTCAGAGAATTGGTTATGGTTATAGAACATCTAAATTCTAGGTATCACCCAGGAATCCAACACTGGTTGTTAGTGTCTGGTTTTTGTAGTATGTGTTTAGTAGTTTAAGTCCATTTCCTAGTGGACAATTATCTAGATCCAAGCCTCACCACTACAGAGATTGTTAGCTTCTCACCCCTGCTAGTTCTCTTTTATGGTACATTGTTGGTTAATGTGAGGAGGTTTTTGCTACTACTCTTTCTGTGAATAAATAGGATATTTTGGCACTTTTCATGGGAATTTAGGAATTGACATATGGGATAAGTTGAGACAGAGAGAAGTGTAGCCTGATTTAGGGTGTACTAATAATATTAATTTAATTCATCAATTTAATTTTACTTTATTAGTTAATAATAATTAATTATTAATATTAATTAGTATGGGTCTTAGGCTCACCAGTCTGTTTGATCAGAAGATAAAAGTTCTTGTCCCGAATCAGGCTCCACAGACTTTACAAAGGACCCTCGGGGGTATGTCAGGAAGCTCACACTGAGACAGATAGAGCCTTAAAGACTTTTTATTAAAATCAATAATAGTAAGTAAATGGTAAAATAATCAGAGTTACAAAGTTACAATTGCATTACTGCTATTCAAAAGATACATATGGTAATACAGTATTATATGCTACAAAGCTTTGGTTAATACACTCACACCCTTCCTTGATAACCTGGTGGTAAGAGACACAAGACAAACCTTGCAGTTGAGGTTTCTCGGTTCTTGAGTGAGGGATGCAGTGCTTAGAAAAAACTAATACTAAGAGGTATCAAAAATAACTTAGGGTTTATTTGACTAACTTAAACTTAAAATCAAAACCCAATAAACAAACTGAGAATAAAAACTTAGGGAAACCAAGCTTAGCCTAGTTCCCTTGAAACTTAAAGTTTAAGAACAACAAGGATAGCCTACTAATAGTAGTAGTCATAGTAGATAGATAGAATAGAAGAGGAAGAGGAATAGAGATAGAGTAGAAAAAGAATACTTTAGCGAGGTGGGTTACCTCTTTTATAGGGCACAAGTGCCGGAAATCCTTCCTCCTATGCCCAAATTTCATTCCTCATCCAAGGTACGCTTACCCCATAGGCTAGTATGTTTGTGCGTATTGATGACATGTACATACACACATAAGTTTCCTTGTGGTGTACCTGTTAAGTCTGTGGGTACAAATTGAAAACCCCCCTATGCCATTCTTCCATTGTCTGTTGGTCTAGATAAAAGGTCTTAGACATATGCGTGGATACTTATCTATTTAGGTAACAAGATATAGGTCAACTTTACTTTTCTGGGTAAAAGGTCTTAATATAGAAATGCTAACTTTACCTTAGCTTAACATACAGGGTTTTGGCCTGTAGGTCTCTTGCATTACAGCCAAACTTACTTTAATATAAATGTATAAACCTATTACAATAAACCAAATACTTAAACAGCGACTCATTTCCCGGCGGCGATTCAGTGGCAAGAAAAGCAGCCGCCAAAACACCACCGTGAACGCAGCTTCAGAGGAGCTGCCGCCAAAGCGTCACCGATTACAGCGGAAGAGCGCTGCCACCCAGGGCGGCAAAAACCCTGGCGCCGCTACTGTATAGCTAGATAGATAGGTATGCAAGCAAGCAGGTTAATCCTATAGGCTACAGAAGCCACCTTGCCCCAGGGAAAGTTTACCCCTCTTCCCCAGTATTTACAAATTTCTCTTAAGCCCTGAAGCAGGAAGGCTTATATTTTTTCCATTTTTTTTTATTTTTTTAATGTTTCCTCTGATAACTCTGGATAATCTTTTTATCCACACAGATGTCTAACCCTATTTTGAATGCTGCCAGGTTGTTTGCCTGTCTATCTTAGGTACTTATATATTCCCCATTACCATAGTATCTGAGCACCTCACAATCTTTAATATATTTATCCTCACAACATACCTATGGGTAGGGTAGTGTTATTACCGCCATTTGATACCTGGGGAACTGAGGCACAGAGAGAATAAGGTGTGTGTAGACCTCTTAGCATGGGTATAAATCACAGTGTAGACCATGAGGCATGGGTTAAGTGGCTAACATAAAGACACACCTGACTGATGTGGGTATGTTCTCTCCTCAGCTCTATACTTGGGTCAGCCATGCTTCCCTGTCTACACTGCTGTTATTAGCAGTGCCATATCCCACTGCCTCCCTGCTGCTGGAGCCTCCCCCACCACAGGGAAAGTCTCGGGCAGTGAGGAAAAGCTCCGGCTGCTCCATGCTGCTAGAGCTTTTCCTCACCACAGGGGAAAACTCCGGCAACAGCAAAAGGTTGTGGTAGGGGAAAGGCAGTGAGGAAACGCTGAGCTTTTCCCTCCTGCCTCTCCGCTGCCAGGGCCTTTCCTTGTCTACGTGAAAGGCTCTGGCAGCAGGGAGCTGCTGAAGCCTTTCCCCTCTGCCAGACCCTTTCACTGCCATGTGTAGCTACATTCTGCAGTGTGGATGCAGCCTGCTTTTCATTGCAGCAGGCAGCTACCTGTTCGCTATATCTTGCTGCCAGTGGTGTGTAGTGTAGACATTGTGTAAGTAATATTTCCTGTGGCAATGATTTCTCCATACCATTTGTGTGTAGTGTGGAAAAAATAGTGCTTTATATTAGAGTTGAATTATTCCACATTTCATTTTCATTAAATGTCCCCTTATTCTTGTATTACAAGGCCAGGTGAATAGAAGATCCCAATGTACCTTCTCTGTATCATTCATTATTTTGTATACTTTTATCATGTACCCTTTTATTCATCTCCTCTAAGATAAACAATCCCAGTCTTTTTAGTCTTTCCTCATATGAAAGTTTTTTCATGCCCCAAATCATTCTCATTGTCAGCCTCTGAACTTCCTCTAACTATGCTAATTTAGGGTACATTTACACTGAACCCCCCCCCCCCCCAAATAACCCATGGCAGCAATTCTCAGTGTCTGGGTCAACTGACTTGGGCTCATGGGGTTTGCATTGCAGGGCTAAAAATAGCAGTGTGGATGTTCCTGCTCTGGCTGGAGCCTGGGTTCTGAGACTCTCCTCGTCAGATCCCAGAGCCTGGGCTCCAGCCATAGTGGGAATGTCGGCAGTGTTATTTTTTAGCCCTGTAGCATGAGCCCAAGTCAGTTGACCCTAACAGCATCCCGAAGCAAGAGGGCAGGGGTCTCACTGGTATCTGGTAGTGAGTTTCAGCTGGTCCGACCAGTTCAGTATACCCTAACTCACTAATGTCATTACCTGTTATTGAAAGGTATCATGCAAGGTATCACTAGAAAGCTAATAACATACTGATCATTAATATTATTGTGCGGTGTATGTACAGAGGACAAATTCAAAATTACAAACATATTGGGAATTATATTCTTAAAATGTGGCTGTCAAGCAGGGCTGAAATTACCCCACTATAGACAAAGGACTGTGGTTCTGCAACCTTGACAGTATTTCCAAGGTACATTAAGAGACAATGGAAATGGTTTTACATAAGAGGTAAACAAAACCATCAAGCTAACAAGAAGAGGAGATAACTACTCAGCATCATAGGGGGGTGAAGGGGGAGGAGATTGCAGTAACAGATCAATTTTCATTTGAGTGAACACCAGCATGGAACCTCCTTCACCATGGGACTCCATGTCTCCTTCCTCACAGCTTGAATGAATTTTACTTTGGGGTGGGGGGAATCTTCAGAAAAATCCATTTCAGAGGTTCACTGGACTATAAAAAAGATGGGCAAAGAACCCCAAGTTATCTTTCACCTAAGAAGACAAAGGAACTGAGCACCAGAAGGGTGATCAGCCGTCTTGTTGTAAGGCAGTGTGATAAGAATCTTACCTCTGTAATTTTAAGTTTTAGCCTCTAGAAAGTGTTTTTTCACTTTTATTGCTTGTAACAATTTCTAACACTATCCTTCAAACTTGAACACACTTAAAATCCCATCTCCTTTTGTTTAATAAACTTATTTTACTTTTAATCTAAACCAGCCTAGTGCTGTGTTTGAACTGAAGTGATTGTTAAGTCCAGTTAAAGCGATAAGTGGTGCAGTTTGTCTCTTTAGTGGCGCAGATGAACCTTATTATTCCTCTTAATGGGCCAGAAGAGGACTGAACATTGCAGAGCACATGGTTTGGGGAAAATTTGGGATTGGGGCTTGTTGGGGTCATCTTGCCAGGTGTAACCATGGCTGGTGAAGGCCAGAATGTGGCTGTGATGTAACAAGCAAGCTGCTGGAGCCACAGTGGGTGGTCCAGAGCTGCTTATCACACAGACACGACAGTGCATCTTTGTCTGCTGGCTGGGAGCATCCAGATAAGGGAGCTACAGCAGCAGAGCATTTTAAGTCACCCAGGGTTGCAAGGCAGGTGATGATAGAACCTCTCACTGGTCTGGATGACACCCCAGAATGTGACTAGATGGCTTAAAATTATGACAATCTTTGTGTTCTCTCAATCCTGAGCTTCTTTGAGGATCCCTGGAGTCATTTAGACAGCCCTGGGAGCCAGTCTAACCTTCAGTCAGCAGGTGTAGGCATACCCGAGCTCGCTTTGACTGAGCTAACTTCCTAAAAATAGCAGTGAAGCTGCAGCAGCATAAGCAGCGGCAAAGGCTAGGCGCTGAAGTACATACCCAGGATCCTGGAAGTGCTTGGCTTCACTACTGTTTTTAGCAAGCTAGCTCCAACAAAGTTGGCTGTGTATGTCTACACTTGCTGCAATCACACATCCCAGTTGCATTATAGGTCTATTTTAAGCCTCAATTATGGCTCTCCAGGTTGTCCTGCAGACCACAGTACTATTTGAAATCCTTGTGTGACAGATATGTCAACTTCCTACAGTAGCCTTATTGAATTAAGTTTAAGTATCTTTGGAGTCCATTGTATTAAATGCAAAGGTTATGTGTTATTGTGGGCCCGGATGATCAAAGGACTGTATTGAACAATGTGGGAGACAAGAATGGTCTTTTGGGAAAACATATGTGAAGTGGATTTCCTAAGAAATACCTTAAGCGAGGTGAATGCAAATTCCTCCCTTCTGGTAATGCAAATACCCAGACTTTTGAAGCTTTGCCCTGAGGAAGGGACCATTGCCTACTGATTACCCAGAATCTGAAGCTCAAAGACCCAAGCCGTATAACGGAAAAATTAACCTATGCATTTGCTTATGTGCTTGTTCTAAGCTAAAGCTTATTAGGTTTCTTTTTATATATATATATTCATATGTGGGATTTAAAAGACTAACTCCTACCAAAGCCCCTGCAGGGGTTATCTCTGATAAACTTATTTGCATGTGTGTAGGTTCTTTTATTTTTTTAATATGTTTTCTCTGTAATGCTTTCACCTAAAGAATATATATGCTTTCTTAGAAAGAACTGTATGGTAACTTATAACTGTGGACAATTATGTTGTTTATAATCTTCAAAGAATTAGCAAAGTGCAGACGCTGGCCTGGTTAGGCAGTGGAGTTTATTGGAAATAACACAGTGAAGGCAGGGAACTGTGCAGCCTTGAAAAACCCTGATCAGGAGAGAGACGTGGTCTTTGCTCAGAAGAGGTGACAGTTGGGACCAGATGCCTAAAAATGGATGCCCTTCCTAGATCACAGCGAGAAGAATACAGGTGCAGTTGTCCTTAACGGTGACACCCTGCAGCCCTGCATACTTTGTCCTTGACTTATGTCTCTCTCCCACAGCCCCAGCTCTGGTATGCCTCCAGGGCTGGCATTACCATGAGGCGAACTGAGGCGGCCGCCTCAGGTGCCAGACTGTGGCTGGGCGCCACTAGGACCCAGACTGTAGAAAATTGTGTCTGCTGCTGGTGCATATGTATTCTCTCTGCTCTAGTTGCACAGAGATGGTGGAGTGCTGTGCTGGAGGAAGGAGGGCACAAGAGACATAACAGTCAGGCAGGAGAAAATGTGAGATGGAGTAACAGAAAGCAGCAGGAGCTGCAGGGAGAGAGAAGAGGAGGAGCCTCTTATGCACCTCTCTAGCACCCCAGGAGCCTGGACTGATTAACACCAGCTTCTCAGGGAGCTTCCTGTTTTCTGCTGCTTCCCTGAACCCACTTGAGGAGAACAGGCAGTCAACTGAGGTAGTATGAGCCAGTTAGGCCCTTAAGACGCTGATATCTTCCCTCACTCAGGCCCTGCCACCAGCCTGCTTATTTGTCCCCTTCAACTGAGTGTTGAGAGCCACTATAGCTGACACAGAAGAGCAGTCATGAGTGAAAGAAGAAAACGCCCCTCTGGGGCAGCATTCAAAAAAAGAAAGAAAGCAAAGGAAGCTTTTCTATCTAAGCAGGAAGAGCTCTCCTGAGATACGTAGACACAAATGTTCACGGTGAGCCTTCCGGCCCCAGCGAGGATGTGAGTGGCGAGAAGATGCCTGATCTTCCAGTTAGTCAGAGTGCAGGTGACCTGGCAGCTAATGCAGCATCCATATCTCCATCTCAAATGGATGTAACCATGCACATTCCTGAAGAAAAGTGTAGATCAGAGAAGAGTGTGGTGGAGGCCAAGAAACAGCTGCTGCTGAGTTTAGTTCCTTAAGTTTAGATGACCCAGGACTTTGGACCCACTTGAGAAGTAGCTTGAGAGACTTCCTTGTACTGCATCAACTTGCAACCATCTCAATAGAGCATGAGCTGGCTCAGACTGTGGACCTTCAGGAAGCAGCTCAAATCTTTGCAACCAAGAAGGCACGGAAAGTACCACTTTGATTATTCATACAGATAAAAATGCCAGTGTTTACTATGCAGACAAGAAAAGTTACATTTGCTGTTCAGGCATTTCAAAGTTAAGTGTTACTTAAAATTTTTGAACAAGGCATTTTAAGTTGTTAGTTCTCCTTTATTGGGGTAGGTAGCAGAGCAGTACCATGAGAGGAGTAGAACAGGAAGAAGGCAGAATTGAGACATTTCAAAGTTTTGGCCCAAGTGATCGGGCATGGGGGCGTCATTTGAGCTCCCCGCCTCAGGTGCCAAAATGTTGTAGACTGGCCCTGTATGCCTCCTATGGTAAGGGCCAGAGCTTGTGAGGGGGTCTTAACGGGCTGTCTTCAGAGTGCCTGTGATGGGGAGAATCTTCTGATAGATGGAATTGGGACTTTTAGGACATGGTGTCCCTCCCCCCACACCAAAGCTGGAGGCGTGAAGACTGCACCAAATCTATTATAGGTGTCACAGATAGCAACACCTAAGGTTAAGTTGCCTATCCATCATTAGACCTTGTTTTCTGTTGCTTATAGTTTTGCCAAATTTTAACGGTTTGGGCTGCTCGGTGCCTACATTATTTTTTTTCTCTGTTTGCTTCAGTGTTTTCTGGGAATGTTAAAAAATGGAACTGTTTAATTGAGGAGCTCTAGCACATTCATGCTTTGGAATAGGGATCTGAAATTTGGCAGGACGGTGCCTTTTGCCATTCCTGTGAAAATGTGGCTGAGTTATGAACCTCTAAAAATCTCAGTTTGCACATCCTTAGTAGATACTTGTTTGACATTAAATTCTCCAAAGATTCTTTCTGTACTGAGCATGCTCCATCCCAGGGCTGCGGGAGCTGAGCAGGACTTTCAATTGCTCCTCTTGGCAGTAGGGCAACCAGACAGCAAATGTGAAAAATCGGGACAGGGAGTGGGAGGTAATAGGAGCCTATATAAGAAAAAGACCCAAAAATCGGGACTGTCCCTATAAAATAGGGACATCTGGTCACCCTTCTTGGCAGACAGGTGCAAGACACAAGCACTGAGAGCAGGGAGATGATCTCTGCTGTGGTCTCAATGCTTGCCCAGGTTGGTACCCAGACAAGAAGAAAAAGGGGGAAGGAGCCTGAGTGGACCACAGAGGCTAGGGCTTGCAAGGAGTAGCAAGGGGAGAGATTGGGATGAGGAGCCAAGGAGGAGGATGGGAGTGGGGAGAATGGGAGTGGGATGTGGAGATAGTGGAGGTGGGAGATTGGGATGAGGAGCCGAGGTGGGGTGAAGGTAGGGTTACAAAATTGCGCGCACACACACACACACTGAATTCAGTGCAGGCATATAGGCCCCCAAATCAGAAAGGCACTTAAACACGTTATTTACTCCAATGGAATACACAAACCCATGCTCAAAATTAAGCGCATACTTAAGGATTTTGCTGATTTGAGGTCATAAAGCACGGGGGCTAATCTACACTAGAAGTGCTACATTGGTGCAGGTGCTCCGCTATAGCGTGTCTGGTGAAGATGCTCTATGTCGATGGGAGAGAGCTCTCCCATTAGCATAATAAAACCACCTCGGTGAGCAGCGGTAGCTATGTTGGCGAGAGAAGCATTCCCACTCACATAGCACTGTCCACACCAGTGTAACTTACGTTGCTCAGGGAATTGGCTTGTTCACACCCCTGAGCGACATCGGTTATACCAACATAAATGGTAGTACGTACAAGCCCTGAGTAATAAGACTTTATGCAGGCAAAGTGCAGAGCCCGGAAGGAGAAGGGGGTTTGAAACCATTCCCTAACCCAGGGCCTGGGCCCAGGACTGTATCTACAGCCACTCTGCACCCTTGTGTCGTGATTTAGAGCCAAATGATCTGCATAAATATCAACTCTGTGGCCTGGCATCATGCTAATTTCATCTTTTCTAAGGCTGACATCAAGACCTCTGGCCAGGGGCACCATTTCAGATTTTGGGGAGGAGGGGGCAACTTTCAGCAGGAAAGTTTAGGTCCCTGGAAGCTCTTGGATTTTTTGAATAACAGCATGTAAACATTCGTCTCCTTTATTTTTAATAGCAATTCAACAAACTACAACAAAATTACCAGCCCAGGACAAAATATTGGGGCGTGGTGTCTTAGTAAAGTATGTGGATGGTCCCACACGAAGGGGCTTGAGAGAAGCAGGTGCTAAAAAAAGGGAGGCACGAAGTGTTGAAGTATAAATACAGCTGGCTATTGAGGCTGGCCTGTGACCCTTGTGAAGCCCACAGTCATGGGGACCACCTGCCCTATAACTTGGGAGAACCCAGAAATGTAAAGGACAATCTCAGCCTTCATGTTAAAATCCAGGTTTCTAGCCCTCGGTCTTCTAGAGTGCCTGGAAAGGATGAACCCAGAGGTGGGCTGGGTGCTTATCACTGATATCTTCTAGACATCCCGTGGTACTCATGGTGCCTGAGTGTGGGCAAATGGTGCTGGCACCATGTCTCCTAGTGCAGGGACCCAGTGCTCAGACCATGTGTTAGGGGAAGGGATTTTAATATCTTCCCCACACCCAGCCCTGTTCCCTCCTCTCTGCATCACATCCAGCCTTGCTCTCCTTCTCCCCAAGGTCTCCAAGGAGTTGCCAATGCAAGCCAGAGTGGGCAAGAGTGTACACACTGGGCACCCCTGCCCTAGAGGTGGCAGCAGCACATGCTGTCGCTTCCCCCACGCCACAGCTCCCTGCTGGACCAGACTGCCCAGGTCTCATTTCAGCACTGGCAGCTTTTGGATGCTGCTGTGACTGGCAGAGACCAGCCTCTCTGCGCCTCCGTTCCCCACCCTGGGATGGGACCACAAACAGCCTGTAGCCCTCTCTCCCCACCCTACCAAAATAGAGTCTCTGCCTCTGTCAGCACATTCAAAGGCGCCCCCCCATCATCCCTTCCCAGGCTGGGAGGGGATGGTAGGGGGGCTCCTTTGAGGGCTATGGGACGTAGGATGGATGCAGCTTGGCAGCAGGGAGGGGTGAGGAGTAAAAGTAAATTGATGGTCCCACATAAATGGGGGAGAGAGAAGCAGGAGCTAAAAGAAAGTGTTCATGTATAAATACAGCTGGCTATCGAGGCTGGCCTTTGACCCTTATGAAGCCCACAACCCTGGGGACCACCCACCCAATGACTTGGGAGAACCCACACACCCAGTGCCTCCCTCACCTCTCTCCTTACCTTATCGCTCCCTGCTGGTGAGCCTTCCACTCAGGTGATGGGTCTGTCCCACTTCCCATCCAGTCCTTGGTGCTGAGAGGAGCTGCGGTTGCACAGAGTGGGTCTGTCATTCTGGAGGCGCAGCTGGGCCAAATTTGAGTGGCACTACAACCTTGTGTCAGATCGCAGTGCTACTCAGAGTTGGCCTGGACACCCCTCTATCTGAAATACTGGGTAAAAAGCCTCCCTGTTGGCAACCCTAGTTCACCTAGGGGACTGGTATATGGATCTGATGGTGGGGAGAGATGGGAGACTGAGACTGGGACAAGGACAGGCTGGAGGAGCCACGGCAGAGGAGAGTACTTTCCTCTCAGAACCTACACTAGAGCCTTCAGTCTCAACATTCCTCTGCTGTCAGCAAATATTCGTGAAATTCACTGGCAAAATGTGTGCCTTGTCTCTCTCTGTCTTGTGGCTGGCCCACATAGAGAATGATAACATATTACTGCTACCAGTCACTCTGTTAGCCCACGTGGCAGGAGTGTGTAATGTGGATCTAAGGTTCCAACCCTGCTGATGAGCTATGTGGGGGTTGATTATGGTTCCATGTGATGGATTTTTTTTTTAGTTTGCTTTTTAAAATAACTAGGAAATTGCATACAAAAACTACATTAAAATGTAGAATGTGAAGGACGCACAGTCAGGTAGTTAAAAGTTAGGAAGGGCCAGAATTAACTTTATTAACACAGGACCTCTGACTAATTCAGTGCACAGCATGGATGTTGCTTGCTGAATGACTAGCTGCTCAATATTTTCTTTTATCCTCATTGTTCAGTGTGTGGTCCTGAGCCATATTTACTGCATACTATTCAAACACAGTACTGGATACAGAAATATTAATTTCCTCATGGTCTTTTCTTTGGTGCTCATCACTGTAGCATCTGAGTGCTTCACAAACTTTAATGAATTTATTTTCACACCATTCCTATGAGGTGAGGTGGTATCATCCCCGTTTTACAGATGGAGAAATGAGGCACAGTATGTCAAAAGTATGAACTAATTTTGGGTGTCAGTATGAGCTGACTAATTTTTTTCAGAGAACTTATGGCACTTTTGTTCAGAGCACAATTGCTCAGTATTTCTGCAAATCAGACCCCCAGGTGTCTCGAGGTGGGAACCCAGAAAGTGAGCCTTTCATTATATGATGTGTGCGTTTTATGATACTGTGTATATGTATGTGTTTCAGTTAAACACTGTTGCATATGACTGTAAGATATGAATTATGTCCCCAACAGTCTCTTATACTGTAAGTGATTTTTCTCAGCTGAGGTAATCAACAGAGTCTCTACCTTTTTGATTATTTGGCTGCATCTTTGACTTGTTCTCTGCTTTCTATTGTTCATAGTTCAAATGTTTTCATTTACTGTGTGTAGTTACAGTTTTTAAAGAAAGCACTATTCTACATTGATTTTTTTCTGAGGGCATTTTCCTTATTAAAGTGAATTTAGTCTTTCTGAGATGTGCCAGCCTGACAGCCCCACAGCTTTAAGTCCTATCTCCACAGAAATGGTGTCTTAAACAACACTGCAACTTCCTTTACCACCCTTCTAGGATGCCTATATGCTGTTCAGGATGAGGAGGCAAAGCCCTGCAGGAGTGAGAAGATAGTTCACTTTTCATGTGCATTCAATACTTGGCCTCTCTGAGACTGTCAACAAGGGAATTAATTATAATGATTGCTTTATATCTGTTAGTATGTGTTATGTTGTGATTGCTTTTGAGATACCAAACATAGAGCTCTTGCTTTGTATTTATTAGGCATGGGAATCTATGCAGTAGCAGCATTTACCTTCATAGACTGGGCAAATTAATTCCTGTTTAACTCACACACAAATCTTTTCCAGTGTCAGAGGTTTTCAAAAGAGTCTAGGGAATTTAGACATATATCTTTCTTTCATTTTAATGGACCACGTTTTTCTAAATCCTCTAGACTGATTTGAAGTCTCAACCAAAATATTCTCTTTTGCTTTTTTAAATTAGTAGTGAGGACACTAGTTTAAGCAGTTTGTGGCGTTGAGAAAGTATGGTGCTGCTTACATTACTCACCTTGTGATTACTGCTTTGAGGGGTTCAATAATTTTCTGGAGGCTTTGAAAGCCCTACAGAAGCAGACACTGTGGGTTACATGGCTCAAAAAAGGATATGTATATACCATATTCTCTGCAGAGACTTAGTAATTAATACTGACCTTTAATTACAGCTTTGTTTACTGATTTAAATGTTTTCTATGGAGCACCCTTTTCATTTAATATTTTATCTATTAAAATAAACACAATACAGGGAAAGGTAATGTTCTAACTGTTTCATCTGGAAGCTCCCATAACATTTAGAAGATATCAAAAGTATTTATTATCCTGTTTTTCATGAAGTGAATCAACGGCAAATTGTGCTGGCTTTCATTTCATGCTTGGGACATGTGAAGACTTAAAAATAATCAAATAAAGGTATGCTCTCCATCTCCAATGAATTTGCCTAGTAGTATGTGTTTCTCATTAGTCACAAGTCAATCTTCAATGGGGTTAATCTGTATACAGTCACTTCACTTTGGAGTCATCTGGAGCACCACTTGGTCACAGCCTCAGCTGAAGTAGGTGAGTGGGTGGAGAAAGTTTCTTTTAAAAAAAGAGCAGATGTTTATAAATTAACTTCTTAGCCTTCCAAGGCACAAAGTGTCTTCCTCGTGTATTCGGGCGTTCGTGTTTTTGCATAGGAAGATAGGCAGCTACGGACAGAATTAATAGATTGAGACTAAAGTTAAAACTAATGTTTTAATTAGTAGGCTGAAATTGATAGAGGGGAGTGTAGGCAGAAATAGAAAATTAGGATAAAAGTGACATGTGGGCAGTGAAAAGCTCTCCGCATGGTGTGTCAAACAAAAAGAAAAGCTATTTACTCTAATTTAAGCTTATCTAAAGCATCATACTGTATCTGAAATGCTTGTTTTAATCTTATTTTATCTTTCAACATGTAATATTTATACACACTTGTAACAGTTAAACCGCTTTTAATGGATGAATTTTCATTTAAAAGTAAAAAAGATGTTCTCTGCTTCAAGCAGCAGGTGTGTTTTTAATCTTTAATAGGTCACCTTCCCAAGTGCAAGCAGGCAAGCTGTTATTGATCAAAGAGGTTTTGTTGGGTAGCTCTCAGATTATTGAGTGACAAACTTTATTGAATTTGACTTAACAGAAGTCAGAAGACAGCTGAAGCATAAGAGCTTGCACTACCATCAGAGTCATTTTACGACAGCCAGGGAGCAAAGCTCAGAGATGGATACTGAGCTCTTCGCTAGCCCTTGGAGATTAACTGAACAGCCTTCCTACCAATTCCCAAGCCTGTCAGCAGAACCAATTAGATTTTCAACCAGTAGACAAGAAGGGTGGCACTTGGGGACCTTTTTGCTTTAGGTCGAAGGCTTTTCAGACTGCGATGAGATGACATTGATGATGACACGTTGAGCATTGGTTGGTTTTAAGACAAGTTAAATTAGCAGTCTTGAAATGATTCCAACTGTCTCCTGACTTCTCACTGTTGCCATATTCAGTGGATCCTGTCAGAAGCAGGTTGATGACTTAATAGTCTTTCTTGAGTGGATTTGAGCACTTTGGCTGTGTGTTTATGTGTAGTTGTCATGCTTAAAATATTCATATGAAGGTTTGAAATATTTATTTGAAGGCGCCTTCTGCAGAGTTCAGCAGTAAGGCTCTCAGTGATTCTGCCTACTTTCTCCCCCCACCCCCCTTTGTGCTGCTCTAAGCAGTTATTTCTAAAAACTGCCTTTAACTGTATCTAATCTGTATTTGATGACATTGTTTCTTGTAGCTATCGATCACGTGGTGCACTTAAGAAGTTTAAGAGTTTATTTGGCATTTTACTTTCAGAGCTCAAACCTACAACTTCAGATCCCACCTGTATACATATTACTATAGTCCTGAGACTATTTCAGATCGGGAAGGGTGTATTCATCTTGTACTATCTTGTAATCATTTTGTAATCTTTGATTCTAATCCAAACAGGTTGGGTTAGATATTGAAGAAAGGGAAATGGAGAAGGAGAGAGGAGTGTAAGATGAAGTCCTATAACAATTAAATTGCCTCAGGCTATTGAAGCAAGTGAACAGGATATCACTGAGAAGCTTTTCTTTGTATTTTAAAAGGACATGGTATTTACAGAAATACTTTGTCTGAATGAATTGGCCCTGGTATATATTAAAAGGAACTCAAGAGATTAATTTCAAGAAAACATCTGTACATTAAATGTTCAGTTTATTGTAAGAAACTTTAACCACGCAGAAACAAACTTGCAGTTTAATCAACATATGAATTTGTTTTACTACAATAAAAAATAATGTGCTTCTAACACTGCACATTTTAAAAATTTCAAGGTATTGAAGATTAAGGGTAATATTTTCATATCTTGATGCCTGAAATTAGCCTCTTAAGTCCATATTCAGGCACTAAATTTAGGCTTTTAAATCCATAATTAGTCACTAAAATATGAGCCTTGATATGAATTTAAGAGCTTAACTTTAGGCACTCCTAGTAGGAAAATGTTTGTGTTATTTCCATGGCCTTTGTAGGCTTACCAATGGCTCTGACTTTGGTTTTGCAGTGAGAAAGCCCCCTCCCCCCCTCCCCCCACACACATCTTTTTTTAAATTATGACTTGGGAAAAAATATACCTACATTTTGCAGAAATTAATTCCAAGTACTTTCCTAAGCACTGGCATGATTATGCTACAAGAAGGCTGCCTGCAAGTCAAAAGGACATAAATTGATGTACATACCCAAACAACAATTTTCTGTTTATTTAATAAGTTATACCATGCTATTCAGAGTAGTAGCTGAGTAGCTGCCAAAAAACTTGCCATTGACAAGATATAAAGGCCTTCCCAGGGAATGTCCAGCTGAGGCGCGAAGAAGAGGATTTTGCTCTTGCTACCTTGTTTTTCTTGTGGCTGTGCAAAAGAAAAGTGTTTCACGTTTTGGAAAAGTGTTTTACGTTTTGCCCTGAAAATGCAGTCCATTTGATCTCCTATGGAAATGAATTCTAAGGTCTTGAGCCAGCTGCTGAGAAACTTTTGTATCCTGATATCATGAGTGTTATCATCAATGTTGATGAGATCATAGTTGGATGCAGAGGCAGGGTGGTAAGTCAGTGACTTGCTGTGTGTGGTGTAGGTCAAGGCATTTCACCTCTCTGCCTCAGTTTCCCCATTTGTAAAATTAGGATATTATCTTTACACCAGACTGATGTTATAAGATTCATTTAGTTAATGTTTGTAAATGCTTTGGAGATTTTATGTGTTATAAAAATGTTTAAAATCATAATAATATTTCCTGAGTAGTATAGCTGTCCTGGAGATTGTTTCCACACACATAGAGAGAGAGAGAGAGAGAGAGAGAGGAAGTCACTTAGGTTGTCTGGGACAGTCCCATGAAGAGCTTTAAAGATTATTGCCAAGCCTTTGGATTTGACCTTTTATTTCATAGGGGGCCAGTGCTATGAGTGAAACTCTAGGATGATGTGCTTGCTGCCAACAGTGTTGTGAGGAAGAGTCCTGCGGCATTCTGGGCCAGTTCAAGCCTTTGTGTATGGACAGAGTGCTCATTATAATATCAGTGCTTAGCATTTGTATACACCACTTTCCATATATGGCAAAGCTCGATAAGCTTTCTTATCCCTATTTTAGAGACCGGGGAAAGAGACACAGAGGGGTGAAGTGGCTAGCTCAAGGTCATGTGTCAGTAGCAGAGCTGGGAATATAACTAGGCCTTCCTCCCAACTGTTAGTCTTGTGCTCTATCCATTAAACCATGCTGCTTCCTAGGTATAGAGTTAATAGATTATAAAGCCAGAAGGGATCGTGTGGTCCTCCAGTCTGGCATCTTGCATAATACAGACCATAGGATTTCCTTGAATTGATTCCTGTTTGAACTAGATCAAAGCTTTTTAAAAAACAGCCAGTTTTTTAATCTAAAAATTCCAAGTGGTAGAGAATCTAACACAACCCTTCTTATTCAGTATCCCCCTGGATTATTGCATACATCCAATGATTGCATTAGCTCTTTTCACCACAGCATCACACTGGGAGCTCATGTTCAGTTGATTATCCACCGTGTCCTTTCAGGTCTTTTTGCGAGTCACTGTTTTCCAGGTGAGAGTCCCCCATCCTGTATGTATGGTCCATATTCTTTGTTCGTAGATGTTTGACTTTACATTTGGTCATATTGAAATGCATATTGTTTGCTTGCACCCAACTTGATCCAGATCACTATGTATCAATGACCAGTCCTCTTCATTATTTACCAGTCACTCAAGCTTCATTGGAGTAGGGACTTGGATTTCCTACATCCCAGGGAGTGCCATAACCACTTGGCCATAGAGTCAATCTCAAAAGAGTAGCTTCAACAGGATCTTGAAAGAGAACTCTATCCTAAACTACTTAATAGTGGTTAGAATGGTTATAAAACACATCTGTGGTGTGGAAGACCCAAGTTCAAGTCACTATTTCAGATTCTCCAAATCAGGCAGAGTGGGGATTTGAAAACAAGTCTACCACATCCCGGGTGAGCCGCCTGACTATTGTGTATTTTGGGAAACCCCTCACCCCATCTTCAGACAGAAAAATCCTAATCTGGTTGCCTCCATCTGTCTTTTGTGCAAGGCCTGATCAGGTCAGTGCGCTCTGTGAACACCTGCTGGATTAAGACCCGCAGGCATGGTAGGTTGAGGAATGCCTAATTTGAGAATCCTTTTGGGGCTTCTGTGTGTGCTAGGTCACCGAGCATCTTGGCATCATCAGGACTTTATACATGCCCACTGGCAGAAACCTTGGTGCATAGGGACTTTACTGGTTTAAGTTTTAGTCTTAGAAGTGTATTTTTACTTTTGTTTGCTTGTAATCCTTTCTCCCGTTATTCCTTGTACTTGGTATTATTTAAACTTATGACTCTGGGTTTTATAAACTTATTTTACTTTTACTATAAACCAGTTCAGTGCAGTGATTGAAGAGAAGGGTGTATTAACTCCACGTAAACTAACAGTCTGCACTGTATTGTCTTTTTAAAGGAGCAATGAATTAATAAGGTTCTGTGAGTGCTACAGTCCGAAGGACTGGCTGCTACAGGACAGACAGTTTGGGGGAAATTCAGGACTGGGAGGTGTTGGGTCATTTACAACAAAGTAACTGGGTGGTGGAAGCCAGAGCATGACCTTCATGCTTCTAGGTGGGCTGTTGGTGTCTAGGCTGTGAGCCAAAGCAGCATAGCATTTAGGGCACCCAGAGTTCCAAGACAGGTAGTGACACAGCCCTTTAACGGTTTGCGTTTAACCCCAAAGAGTCACAAGCCCTTAATCAAAATGTCATGTGGTACCAAATCAAATGTCTTGAAGAAATCTATTACATCAACACTATTACCTTTATCAACAAAATTTGTAATCTCCTCAAAAAGAAATATCAAGTTAATTTGACAAGATCTATTTTCCATGAACACTATTAGAATGAAAAGTATTGCATCATCATCCTTTTACATGACTATATCATCCTGCTTTTTCCCAAATACAGAACAGAAATATTTATTGAAACATCTGTCTCTTTTGTATTATTATTGACAATTTTACCATTTCCATCTTGTAATAGATCAAAACCATTATTAGGATTCATGTTGCTCCTAATATACTCAAAAAACTCCTTATTGACCTTTAACTGTATGCCCATTGAGTTCTCCTTGTGTACTTTTGCTTCCCTTATCAATTTTCAACAATTCCTAGCTTCTAATTTATAGTTCATTGCTATCAACTTCCTCTTGTTCCATTTCTTATGCTGGGTTTATTTTTAACCAGCATAGGCTTCTTTCTCAGTTGTGGAATTGTGGATTTTTGTGGCATTTAATAAAATATTCTAAAACATTCCCCAATTATTATTGTGATTTTTCTGTTCAAATTCTTTCTCCCAGATGATTTGGCTCCTGAGTGTTTTAAACTTTGTGAAATTGACCCTTTTAAAGCACTGTGTGTGTGTGTGTGTGTGTGTGTGTGTGTGTGTGTGTGTGTGTGTGTGTGTGTACACACACATATATATATAAAATAAAATGTTTACTGGTTGACTCTTTATTCTTTTTGAACACAACAACTGTAATCAAGTCATGATCACTTGCATCCAAATGACTAATTTTTAATTCTGAGATCAATTCTTGTTTAGTGCCAAGACAAGTGTTGGATGCAATTCAACTTTCTAAGTTCAGAAATTTCCATTCATAAATTTTAGAAATTCCTAGAACATTTTAGTACTGACAGCATGAGCCCTCTAACATACGTCATTCAGAAGTCCCCCATGATAACAGCTTTTTTCCCTACACATTATATATTTGTGCTTAAGGAGCTAGGCATCCTGTTCTCTGTGATTTGGTGGTCTGTCACAGACACCAATTAATACCACATCTTATGCTTCATCCGCTAGGACTTGAATCCATAAGCATTCAAGGTCATTTCTTTTTGAGTTGTCGGTGACTTGGAAACAGGTAATGCCATTTTCGAGATAGAGTGCCCTTCCCCCTCCTGTTTTTCCCACTCACTCCTTCCTTAATAGGTTATAACCCTTACCTTTAACATTTCAGTCATGCAAATCTTCCCACCAGGTTTCAGGAATACCAAGTAGGTTGAATTTGTGTTCATAAATGAGCAATTCCAGTTCCGATTATTTATTACTCAGGCTCCTAGCATTGGTGTATAGGCAATTAAATAATTTCTTCTCATCACATCCCTTGGTGCCTTGATTACTTTTGTTCTCAGCATCATGATTTAGTTCTAAATGAGTGCCCATTTCTTCCCCTTTTTATCCTCCCCTTTACTTGTTAGTTTAACACTTTCCTGACTAGTTTAGCCAACCTGTCCCCTAGAAGATTGGTTCCCCTTCTACTGAGATGGAGGCCATCTAAACTGTGCACCCCTCTCTCCCCATGCAAGGTGGACCAATGTTCCATCAAACCAAAACCACTTACTTAGCCAAAAGTTCACTTCCAGATTCTTCTGGCTTCTGTCTTCCTTCACTCGCAAGACAGGAAGAATCTCCAGGAAGATCACTTGGACATTCTTCTACTTCATCACTCTTCCGAGTTTCCTAAAATAGTCAATATTCTGAGAGGTGTCTTGTGAAATAGTGTCATTAGTGCTGATGTACACCATCACAATTGGATCCTTGCCTGTTGACTTCAGAAGCTTATCCAGTCTTAGAGTCACATCTCGTGACTTGGCTCCAGAAAGAAAGCACAACATCCTGTTATCCACATGTCCTTTGCTGAATGTTCTTCCCATACTTCAAGGACTGTCTGCCTTCCTTGGACAATTGGAGATCTATTTGTAGGCATGTTTGATTTGTGACAAAGTTCCTCCTCTGCCTTGGTGGGTCCTGCGTTTTTTGGCGGATTTGCTCGCCTCAGAGGTTCACAGCAGCCCTCAGTTTGGCTGCTTTTGCTAGAGGCTTAAACCTGCCATTCACTCAGCTAACCTCATCACTGGCCAGCATGGGGGAAATGGAGACCAATCTCTGCAGTCTTTGTTGTCCCACCTAGTGGGTTGGGGACAGACCAGATCCCTTTCCAAATTAGACCTTCCCCTCTGGTGTGTCTCACAGATCAGGTCAACTCCTTTGTCCTCTTGTCTCTGGTGGTTACAAACTGCCACGCCTAGTCTCTAGTTTCCACACTCTGGTTCCTTCTTAGCTAATTCCTTTCTTTCTTGAACATCAGGTGGTGATGCTTCCTGAATCTGGTTGGCCAAGAACTCCTCAGCCTCTCTGATGCTTTATAGTTAAGGCAGGAAATTAATTATTTAATGACTAGATGTTGAGGTTAAAAAAGTTTAAGTTTAATAACCATTAAAACACAAACTGTCAACATCCTGTTAAAATGTTATCTTTAAATCAAACTCTAACAAGTTCTCTAGCAGCATTTTTCTTACTTTGCCTATTTGTAAATTTCAGTTATCATTGATGGAAATATTTTTCATCAGTTTGTGTGTGTCCAGTAAAATCGATGTTTATCAACATTTACTGATAAAGATCTAATCCTTCCAAGCTTATTTATAGTGTTTGTACTTTTCCTTCTGGACCAAAATCTTTTCCTCCAGGATAGCCACCAGGTTCAACTTCATACAGAGGAAATCATTATTTTGGGCAGGAACAAAAACATAGCAAACCCATTGCAGGTCACAGCCACTGTTGGATGATTGACCATCACGGTAATGAGTGTAGAACTGTACCTAGATTGAAAGCCTCACAAACTCCCTCACCAAACTCCCTCTGAAACTCCCATTTCACTGAGCAAGAGTTCACCAGGCAACTGACTCACATACTAAACTTTGCTGTTCTAGTCCACCTCCTTGCTAACAGGTGGTGATTAGCCAGGGCCGCAGCAATCCAACCTAGATAAAAGTATGGGTCACTGAAGTTAAGTTAGCATCTTACAGGGTTACCAGCTACTAATGAATATGAGTTACTTGAAGGTAGTTTGTGTTTCCCACTTGTTTGTTTTCTTGAGTCTGGTTATGTTGGGGGAGGTTATGCCTCCAGATCTACACATGGAGGACACCTTCTATGTATGGATCTCCTTCCTTCATGTGCAGAAGGGGGGCCCGCAGTTACCAGTTATACCACAAATAATTTGGTCTCTAATCAGTCCAAATGTACAGTGAGACATACTAAAATATATATTAATATTTTGCAATTAGTTGCAGCCAAATATAACTAGAAGCAGTCAAGACACTCTCAAATAGGGCCTTGAATGCACGAAAGTACCTCCTGGTGGTTTCACTGTCAGACATCAGGCAAGTAACTTACTAACTCAGTTACAGATTTTAGGCACCCTCATGCCCAGGGGAATCCTCAGCCCCCAGTTAGGCACCCTGCTCACTATACAATGCATGGGGAGAGTTAGGCACATGAAAATGGTATTCACAGAAACCAGCAAGCTTAGGGGGGAGCCACCTAAGCTCGCCAATAGGAAGTGCTGATGATAGGAGCTTTAGCATAAGCTCCGCCCCCTCAAAGGGACGTAGGTACCTAACTTTGGACTAGAGGGAGGCACCTATCTCCACTTGGGATTCTCCTGGAGTTAGGCACCTAACACAGGTCAGTCTTTTCTCACAAAAAAATTAGGAGGCGGCAGTGGCGGTGTCCTTCCTTATGCCCAATAGACAAGTGGTTAGCGCGCTCACCCAGGATGTGAGAGACCCTCATTCAAATCCCCCCTCTGCCTAATGTAGAGAGGGATTTGAGTTGAGGTCTCCCACCTCCCAAGTGTCCTAACACTGGGCTATGCCTATATAGTATTGTGAGGTAGGGCTCTCTCTCTCTCTCTCTCTCTCTCTCTGGGATCTCCTGTGGAAGCTGTTCTACTCTGTGTAAGATAATTAAATATTCTTTGGAGCAGGACTGGAACCTGATCTCCCAGGAGACTGCCCTTAACCACTGAACTGTAGCATCATTCTGATTCTCTTGCTGGTCCAATGAATATTTAAGTGTTTTAGAAAAGTGGAGCAGCTTCAATAGGAGAGATTGAGAGAGATCTACCACCAGAATACTCCCTTGGTTAGGGCACTGTCCTGGGAGATGAGACAGCTGGGTCAAGTCACTGCTCCACATTAGGCAGTATGGGTAGATGAGTCAGTGTCTCCCACCTCCCTGGAGAGTTTTCTAACCAAGTGGCTATTGCATATTACAGGGACCACCGCCATGAGATGTGTGCAGCGCCTGATCCAGTAGGTATGCTTTGAGAACACTTAATGGAGCAGGCACTGCAGGCCAGCTAGGTGGGGAAACATCTAGCTTGGGAATCCTAGTGGGGTTTGGGCATTCTCTTCTGGCTGTAACAGGCTCCCATCATGCAAGCTGGGATCCTGCCCGTCAGCAGCAGCAGAACTTGCTGCTTCTGCCTCCTATCCCAGACATCATCAAAAGGTCAGGCACTGAGGGTAGAGTCATCAAAAATAACTTTAAGCTGCACACTGTTTTTTAGAAGTTGCCTTGCCAATTAAAGATTCCTGATGTGTAAAGTTGTTCGTGAGAGAAACATTATAATGACTCAGCCTGTATTTTTGGCAACAGCATTACTGAGGCGTGCAGCTGAGATTAAGGAACTTAATTTTATTTGAATAAAAATATTGAGAGTCAGAAGTCTAAATTTACTGCCTAATCTAGTTATCTTTTATCAACAGCAATAGCTCTATTGACTGCATTCTTAAACTTAACTACGGGACTCGTTGTGTGAAGTCCAGTGGAGTTTTGCCACTGACTTCTATTGGGCCACGATATCACTCCTTATGTTTTAATATATACTTTTAAAACTGGATATGTTAAATGGGGGAGATAGTTATTTTCCAACCTTGGGCTGAAAACTCTGAGAGAGGGCAAAAGTGGAGGAAAACAGTGAGGATTCTTTCATGGAAATTCCCCAGCATCATTTCACTGGAGGGAAAGCTTGCAAAAGTTGGCCCTTCCAAAAGGAACAAGCCACAGGACCCAATCAGACACTTCTCAGGAGACCATCTGTATAGAGTCCCCATTCCCCTGCAGCAGCTCTGGCCCTCAGACATGATCACACCCTGGTTCCTTGCAGTGGTGCCCTGTGACCAGGTACTCTTCCTAGACATTCCTGCTCCCGTAACAAGATTATTGCCAAAATGGGCCTGACTTTGTAGAAAACAGTGGCCATTTTTATCCAAGTGTAGAATCTGCACTAAATACAGAAAATATAATGCATAACTACTGACATTACATGAGACGCCAGATTACCTTTGGTCTGAGGCTGGCAGAGATATTTTTAAATTAAATGGGAAAAATTACCTCTTATTTATGGGATACTACTCTTTTGTTGTTGTTGTTTAAATTGAGCCCAATACATCAAGTAGCAATGTAATAACACATTACAAATTGTAGTTTGCTCCTAGTGGGGTTTCAGTTGAGTTAATAAAGGATAACAGCCCACAATTCATCAGGTGGCACACTTTAGCATTTCTGTTCAAGCGCACCATGTCAGGTCTTTTCTATGCTCAATCAAATGGATTAGCAGAAAAGTTAGTACAATGACCTTGATTTAAAAAAATAATCCCTGGTGGAGTCAATGGAGCCATATTTAGCATTTTTAGACTACCACAATGTACCTCACAGTGTTTTTTGAGAGTCACTGGCACAGAGACTGATAGACAGAAGGAAATAAAGGTTAATGCCAACATCTAACAAGCTTCCTGAGCCAAAGACCATTAACATAAAAGTAAAGATCTACAGCTCAGGGAACTAGAACAGAAGATGTAATACCAGAAATGCCAAACCATTACCCTGTTGGAAGACCCTTATATGCTAGATTCCAAATGGAAAGTGGTTGGCAAGCTGCTAAGGTAACAGTTAACTTTTCACACCAAGGTCAGATGTCATAACCACCTTTGGGTTAGTTCCATCTAAATAAAACCAAAGACACTGTTTCTGTTTCTTGGGGACATCTGGACTACCACTGACAGTGCTTGTGTGCTGACAGTAGTAACGCACACCCATGCAGTCACTGACAACGAAAAACTCCAGAGGTGAAATCCTGGTCTGAAGAAACCTTGAAGAGCTCTGTGTAGCTTGAAAGCTTGTCTCTTTCACCAACAGAAGTTGGTCCAATAAAAGATATTACCTCACCCAAACTGTCTCGCTAACATCCTGGGACTAACACAGCTACAATAAGACTAAAAATATATGTCTTTGTTAAAAAAGAGGCTGCAACTGTAGCCACTAGCATATTGACAGGGGTATTAACCTCTTTCAATCCTGAACAGTGTCATGTGAATGGATGAAATGAAGACCCGTCTATCACCAGCCCTTCTCTGTGTCACACTTCTATTACAAATATGATATTTGGCAACTTACAACCTGTTTTAACACTTGTGACTAGTGACCAAGTCATCATACAGCTAGTTGTATTTTACTCGTTTCAGCAATGTATTACAGTAACTGGCAAGAAGAGAGAACCGACACATCTATGGCAAAAAAACAAGCAATTAGGAGAATCAGTATTGGATTACATCATTTTAAAGCAGCTTCATTGTGAGTGACCTGAGTTAACTTACACACAGTTAATATTGCAACAGTTTTAATCTTTTCAAAACATCTTGTGTGCAAAAATTAATTACAGTCTTGACTGAATTATTTTTGACACCCAGAAAAACATGAAAGACCATCCTTGAACAGCTTCTTGATAAGTAGAGAATATGTCATAACCGTCATATTTTTGAAATTGAATTTATTTTCATTTTGCTTCAATATTTGCCTGGTTAATAAGAGCAACCCCATCAAATATATGTATAATTTCTATTCTCTGTATAGTTAACTTATTAAATTGTCTATTACTTAGAGGTAGCACTCAAAATGTGGTGAACACGTTTCAAACACAGAAGAAGATGCAGTCTCTGCCCTCAGGAGCATACAGTTTAAGAAGCCAAAGACAGACAAAGGGTGGGAGAAAGGGATGAAACATACAGAGAAAGTGATCCTTGTGGTGATAGACATGTCTTATTAGATGCAAGATTTTGTTGTTTTTTTGCAAGTTAAACACAATGGGGCAGATTCTCGATTCCACTCTGGCCATTTTGTCCTACTCAGACAAGACAAAGGGCTTCAGATCATAAGTAACTAGAACAGAATTCCACTGGTGGAGGGAAGCTCGTTGCTGACATAAAGATGACCGAGCTAGCACCTGTGCCAGCTACACCACCCCATATTCAGCATAAGGGAGGTATTGTGGGTAGGGCAGGAGTGTGGAGAACATCTGCTATGGCTTGCCTATGCTCACTAGCATAAGGCCCCTTCTGGCATACGTTATGCTATTGGCATACATTAGTGCAGACCCTGAACTGCTCTAACTTCTGTTGGAGCTGGCCATTGTAAAACTATAGAGCTGTATCCAGATCCTGGATGGGTCCCACAGCCCTGAGCTAATTGGAGCTCAGATGCAGGTCAGAATCATGCTTAAATTAAGTTAAAAGTTAAAAAATTACGTAGACAAGTTAGATATCTTCAAGTCACTAGGGCCTGATGAAATACACCCTAGAATATTCAAGGAGCTGACTGAGGACATACCTGAGCCATTAGCAATTATCTTTGAAAAGTCATGGAAGATGGGAGAGATTCCAGAGGACTGGGAAAGGGCAAATATAGTGCCAAGGGAAGTAAGGACAAACTGGGGAATTACAGACCAATCAGCTTAACTTCAGTACCCGGAAAGATAATGGAGCAAATAATTAAGCAATCCGTTAGCAAACACCTGGATGATAAAAGGTGATAAGTAACAGTCACCATGGATTTGTCAAGAACAAATTTTGTCAAACCAACCTAATAGTTTTCCTTGACAGGGTAACAAGCCTTGTGGATAGGGGGGAAGTGGTAGATGTGGTATATCTTGACTTTAGTAAGGCTTTTGTTGCAAATTAGGGAAATACAACCTAGATGGAATTACTATAAGGGGGGTGCATAACTGGTTGGAAAACTGTTTCCAGACTGTAGTTATCAATGGTTCACAGTCAAGCTGGAAGGGTATATCAAGTGAGGTCCCACAGAGATCAGTTATGGGTTTGGTTCAATATCTTCATCAATGATTTAGATAATGGAGGATAGGATTAAAATTCAAAATGATCTGGACAAACTGGAGAAATGGTCTGAAGTAAATAGGATGAAATTCAATAAGGGCAAATGCAAAGTACTCCACTTAGGAAGGAACAATCAGTTGCACACATACAAAATGGGAAAAGACTGCTTAGGAAGGAGTAATGCAGAAAGGGATCTGGGGGTCATAGTGGGTCACAAGCTAAAGTGTAACACTGTTGCAAAAAAAGCAATCATTCTGGGATGTAATAGCAAGAGTATTTTAAACAAGACACAAGAAGTAATTCTTCCACTGTACTCCACTCTGATTAGGCCTCAACTGCAGTATTGTGTCCAGTTCTGGCTGCCACATTTCAGGAAAGATGTGGACAAATTGGACAAAGTCCAGAGAAGAGCAACAAAAATGATTAAAGGTCTAGAAAACATGACCTATGAGAAAATTGGGTTTATTTAGTCTGGAGAAGAGAAGACTGAGAAAGGGACATGATAACAGTTTTCAAATACATAAAAGGTTGTTAAAAGGAGAAGGGAGAAAAATTGTTCTTTGTAATCTCAGAGGATAGGACAAGAAGCAATGGGTTTAAATTGCAGCAGGGGCGATTTATGTTGGACATTAGGAAAAACTTCCTGTCAGGGTGGTTAAGCACTGGAATAAATTGCCTAGAGAGGTTGTGGAATCTCCATCATTGGAGATTTTTAAGAGAAGGTTAGACAAATACTTGTCAGGGATGGTCTAGATCAGTGGTTCTCAACCAGGGGTATGCGTACCCCTGGGGGTACACACAGGTCTTCCAGGGGATACATCAACTCAGCTAGATATTTGCCTAGATTTACAGGCTACATAAAAAGCACTAGCGAAGTCAGTGCAAACTAAAATTTCATACAGACAATGACTTGTTTATACTGCTCTACATACTATACACTGAAATGTAAGTACAGTATTTATATTCCAATTGATTTATTTTATAATTATATGGTAACATGAGAAAGTAAGCAATTTTTCAGTAATAGTGTGCCGTGACACGTTTGTATTTTTATGTCTGATTTTGTAAGCAAGTAGTTTTTAAGTGAGGTGAAGCTTGGAGTATACAAGACAAATCAGACTGCTGAAAGGGGTACAGTAGTCTAGAAAGGTTGAGAGCCACTGGTCTAGATAATACTTAGTCCTGCCATGAGTGCAAGGGATTGGACTAGATGACCTCTTGAGGTCTCTTCCAGTCCTACAATTCTATGATTCTAAAGTCCCTCATCCTTGCCTAAGTTCCCATCCCTCCATCCTTTCTTTACCATTCATCCTCCTTCCTTCCTCCACCCCAGCATCCCCACAGCAGTACTCCTCCCTGTAACTCAGGCCCATAATCTGGCACTTTTACTCCTCCTTCTCTCTTACCCTACATATCCAAGCTGTATTCAAATCCTTCCACTTATTTTTCCAAAATGTTTCTAAGGTGTATCTGTTTCTTTCTGTCCCTACATGTGGTGATGAGAGGGAAGCCTAGAACTTACCTCAACCATCTAGCATGTTAAAACTACCACTGCCTTCTCTACCCTAAGACTTTAACAGGTTAGCTAACATGTGCTAAAAACACACCTTTCTTCTTAATGTACACACAGTCTTTATGTAAGGGTCCTTCCCAGAGCAGCCTTGCCCACATTTTGTCTGTCATGTGGAGGAAGTCAGGGCTCTGTCTTTAGACAGTTCCACAGACTTGGATGCCGTGGCCTGTAGAGCGCCAATCCTTACCCTCCAGTGATTCCTGGTGTCCCTTGTCCTTAACAGTTTAAATCACAGTCTTGTGGCATTGTTCATTTCAACCTTTTTATTTCTCAAGGCTGATACTTCAGACTTGCCTTAAGTGGAAGGGCTTTCCTTCCCAATGCCACAGCATCCTCATGTAGGCCTGAGCTAATGCAGAAAATGATTCTGGAATCAGTCAGTTTGAGGAAGGGGAAATCTGAAGTGGATTCAGATATTGCTATAGTTAGACTTTGTAAAGGGATAATCTTATAATGTGAGTTAAGTATTTGTATGGCCTGACTTTCAGAGGTACTGAGCAACTTCACCGTTTATTTTCCAGTCAGAATATCTCTGTTTTTCTGGACACAGTAAATGACAATTCAGTGAAGATAAATTATCCCAACAAATTTTAAGTTAAAACAACAACAACAAAAACTTCTGGCGTGTGTCTGGAAACACTACTACATTTCTGTTTTTCTATTTTATGTCAGCCTTTCTCAAGATTGATATGGTTTAGAAATGTTTGTGTTTTTGAACATCTTTGTGATACTTTAGCAGTAACACCTTTTTATATAAACCTGAGTAGATAAGATGGTATTATCATACTGACGATCAGCTAACTCTTCTGTATAGTACTGATATATGATATGATTTGATATTAATACAATATGATAAGATAGAAAAACTGCAAATAATGATAGGGCTTTCATATGGTAGTATAGTGAAATGCCATTTCTGCCCACTCCACCACAGTTGCTCTGGCATGCTTTCTTTCAAGGCTATCTTGTATGGTGCTTGGGCCTTTGGTGGTCAAACACTAAAGTTATTTACCTTGTTGAGAGGTTTTACCAGTACATCATGCTTTATACACCATGACTTAATTGTTCATGAAGATCAAA
The DNA here is from genome assembly GCA_033296515.1 of Macrochelys suwanniensis. Taxonomy (NCBI): domain Eukaryota; kingdom Metazoa; phylum Chordata; order Testudines; family Chelydridae; genus Macrochelys; species Macrochelys suwanniensis. Next base: position 166,080,589 of record CM065777.1, read on the forward strand.
GAGGACTGAGGCGTGCCAAACAAATCTTTAAGCCTCATTTGAGAGTTTGTCACTTATTTTCAGTAAAACACACCCTTGTTCTCATGAGTCTATAAGACTTTAATTTGAGGTATTAAAATACTACAAAAAATAAAGCGTGAGATGAAGAATGAAGTTTTGTCCCTCAGAAAGCACTTGAAGGACATTGTGGCCTTTCAGCCAAATATATTTAGTTGTTTAAGAGATTAAAATGAACGCTTCCATGGAAGTAGTGGAGTAGCTATAATTTACTAAACTCAGCTTGTTTTAAATATAATTATATTGGGTGAAATTCAACCCTCTACAGAAAGCTATACTACTTTATGACTTAGGAGCAAATATAATCCTATAGTAGCCAGCCTGAGTAGTTGAGCCAGGTACTGGGTGGATGCCCAGAGAGAAGAAATCCTTGCTTGAAACCGCAGAGGGGTTGTGGAGCTGCACTGTGAAGGCTATTTTAATGGAGCGGCTCACTGCCAATGTAGCGAGAGCTACTATATGGCTCCATCTGCTTGATTCTAGAGGCAAGAAAATGCACATTTAGCTTCCAGATACCAGCTGCTGGCCCTTACGAGCCAGTTTGATTCCTAAACTTCAGGTCTTCATGCCTCTAGCAGCAAGCTGGCAGCTGTGTAGTCCCTCTCCCTGTTTCTACTGGGATCCTTTCTGTTCCTTTTGGTTTTTACTCAGCCCCTCAATCCGTCCAAATTCAGTTCCTTATCTTTAGACTCAGTTCCACCATTCATTCCCAGTCCACTGGTGGCTGCATCACTATGCATTCTTCCTTATGTAGCCCCATTATTATTATGTGCTCATTAGACTGAAGTACTCTTATATCTCACCAAAGTCTCATAGACCCTTCCACTTCTTCTTTGGAGTCAGCACCCACTCCTTCTTCTATGCCTTCCAGGGAAGATGACACTGACAGTCACCACGACCTCTTTGGACTTCTCCGTGCTTCATGCTCTACCCCCAATATAGAATGATAAGAAAAAGCACTCCAAAAAGTCCAAGAAATCCATAAAGCTCACATGTAAATAGTCTAACCGTCAGAGAAAACCATAAGCTCTTCTTCCTATCCTTCACCCTGAGAAGAGTCAGATATGAACAAAGGGAAGCAGGACTACATCAGCACACACTAGGTAAGTTTTAATTTGTGCCAGAGAGATCTACCGGGGCAGTTAGAGCACTACGCTTCAGAGCGCCGTATAGGCACGTTCCTATAGACCAGTCTGCAACACTTCTCCCAGAAATCTGCCTCTGATGCAGAAAAGTGGTTGGGCCATGGCCCAGGTGGCTCCCCTGGGCTCTGTGGCCTATGACTTTGAATATTTCTGAGGAGCAACCAGATGGGGAAGTGGATGAGAGCTGACAAGTAAAGCTGGTTGGACATTTTTCAGCTAAATGATTTTTTTGTTGGAAACTGCCATTTTGTCGAAACCAAAATGGTTAGTGGGAAAGGGTCAACAAATTCCAACAAATGTCTTGTTTCCAAAAAAAATTGGAGGAAAAAGTTTCAACATTGTTGAAATGTCCTGTTTTGAAATTTTTTATATAAAAAATTCTGGTTTTTTGGTTCAAAACAAGTTTTTGTTTTCAAATGTTATACCAGTTATAGTAAACAATCCCATACAATTTAAAAAAGTTGAAATTGAAATGAAATGTTTCAAAAGCGGTGAAACTAAATGTTTCAGTTGACCCAAATTGACATTTTTTTTATTGTTGGTTCTCAGAAATGTTGGAGATTTTGAAAGTTTTCCCAGAACTGGAAAGCCATTTCCCATGAAGCTATCTAAAAGGGACCCTAAAATGTTCAAGAAATCTAGGGAGAAGTGGACTATTCTTATTTCAGAGTTCTTGGAAAAGACTGTTGATTCACAATGGTTGTGTCCAGATTATAAGCACTGAACCCCCTGTAGGTCTACATTTTCAAGTGACCTGATTTAATTGTGCCTCAGTTTTTGAGTGTCCAATTTGAGGTACCTCAAAAGGACCTGAATTTCAGAATGCATCAAGTTACTAACCCTTTGAAAAAGTTGCTGCTTTAATGTGTCTCAAGTTGGGCACCCAAAAATGGAGGAACTTTTGAAAATTTGAGTTATAAAGCCCAGAAAGACAAGGATCTCAAATTTTCCTCAGTATGCAAAATCGATGTTACAGTGTCAAAACTAATTAAAAGGTGGTCCTGTCTGTCTCTGTCTCTACCATCACAGATTAAATTACCAATGTGGTCACAGCCAACGCCTCTCCTGGGTCTGACCAGATACAACCCAGATTAAATTTAAAAGCTATGTGTATGTCACCAATAATTCAGAATGTGTTGCTGCTTGAAAATTCATGAACAAATGATTTATAGTAACCATAACTATTTGGTTTAGAAGGTGCAATGTACCCCTCTTTCTAGATTAGTCTAAAACAGGCAGATTGGTATGTCATAGATCAAAAGACTTTTGTACAATAGTTAAATGTTACTGTTGTACATGTGAAAAGCAAAGCCTATGAAAATTTCATGTTTAATTCAGCTGTTTTGAATTAAAACTGAATGGAATTTCTTTTCAACTGCTTAGAGTGTTAATTCACTACAATTTCATTTCAGTAAGATCGAGTAAAAACGTTTTGTGGTGTCATTTTATATAATCAGTCTTTTTTATCTGGTTTCTTTCTTGGCAAGTAAATAAATATTTTAAATGTAATTGGTTTAATTATTTGCATCGAACAACTTTATGTTGAGCTTCATGTCATGTCACATTTTTTCCTTAGTATATTTTTTTACAAAATCTATTTTAATTGTATATAGAACTCTCCCAAAATAATTATTGGCTCTGCTCTGTGATAGAAGAGGCAGGGCTATTGTTATGCTCTCAACCATTACTATTCATACACTCTGACAATGAGCGCTCCTTTCTACATTGGTATTCTTCCACCTATTTTAAAAAAAACGTAGTTCATGTTGAAATAAATAATGCCACAGCATTTTATTAGCTTATTAATAAAGCTAATTATTTCAGTGATGTAAACTGGAAACAGAATCAAAATCTTGTTCATATTTACAACAAATGCATTTCATTACCCTTAGACCTAAATTACTTCATTCCAGAGAATATTCTACAGTAGAGGCAACCAAGGTGATTTCTCTGGTTCTATAGCAAATGAGGTAGAGAGCACGTGAGGGGGTAAATGGTTTCTCAGTAGGGAGGAGTTAGGCTTCATGTATTCTTTCCACCATGATCCTATAGGACATATCTATACTGCTATCAGGTGTAGATGTACCTAAGCTAGCTTTGATCTAGCTAGATCAAAGTTATCTCGAGTAACAATAGCAGTGAAGCCAGGCAGCACATGGTGGCATGGACTAGCCACTTGAGTATGTCTGCCCATGTTCCAGGAGTTTCACCACTATTGTTACTCAAACTAGCTAGATTAAAGCTAGCTCGGATATGTCTACAAGGTAGCAATCACACCTCCCGATTTCAGTGTAGATATATCCATAGTGGGGTAGATGGATGGAGAAAGCCAGCTACCCAACAGCCTTCTTTACAGCAGAGCCCAGTGGTGCATTTTCTCCTCATATTTGCTGTATGTGCTTTTGCAAAAATGCCTCTTGAAGATAATATAATGCACAATATCCCTTTCAGATTGTATTTTTTCCAAACAGATTATTTTGAAATACTTTTCTTTTGATCTCATACTTTTTTCCTACTATAAAAATCTTGTGTTCATGTAACATTGCCTCCCTCTTTTCTTTTCATACTTGTGTCCTCTGAAAATATTGGTGCTTAGACACCGGATTTTAGATCAATATATGATCATTGCTTTTCTTTTATTTTGCACATTTCAGATGGTAACTTTTTAAGCAAAAACAAAACAACCTCCCCGACCCTTCTTTCATGAGACATGCATGCATGCTGTCAGTTTGCCTCCTAGCTGAAGGATTCAGTGTGAACTCCAAGATATAGCAGACCAATCCTTGGTCTTTATTCATAAACAGGACACTTCCTTGCTGTTTGCTCCTTCCTGTAGATTTCCTCCTTGTAGATTTTGCAATCTCTCAGTTTGCACCTGGCTCAGTATACAAATCTGCATACAGGGTGAGGCGTACAATACACAAATGGCCAGACAGGGAGATAGGTGTCTTACCTCCTGCCAGAAAGAAACAACTTCTTGGTATGTCACCTGGTGACCTTCCTTAACTCCTAGACCTTAAAAGCATAATTTTTGATATAGATACATATCTCCTTAAATGTTATTCATCCATGCATTTTGCAGTGATTATGATGACTAGCGGGCTCTTGGCTTTTAATAGAGACCTCACATGCCATCCTTCAGAGATCTATTATGCAGATACGTGACCCAAGGATCCCTGTAAAACCTGCCTCTGCCAGTTGGCACCAAGCGGGCTCTGGGTCACAAGAGGAGCTTGCTATTCTATACATTCTTCTGTGATGGTCCTTAGTGTCTAATGTACACAGGATCTCTTTGGGCCTGAATTTGGTCTGTTCTCTAAGGTTTGCATCCATTCCCTCTTTCATGCTGTGCAGTATCACACTGCAGAAAGCTTTCCCTGCTGCAGAGAGTAATGTAATTCCTCTCCAGTTGTTACAGTCAGTAAGATCACCCTTTTTGGGTATTATGATAAATATTCTGTCTTTCCACTGGTCAGGAGGGATCTCTTTTTCCCAAACTTCATTGAACAGTTCTGTCAGTTTCATTAGGCTGGTGATATCAAGTGTTTAAGCATTCCTGCTGTGATTTGATCATCTCCTGCCACTTTGTTACTTTTCCGTTTTTTGACCGCAGCCTGTACTACTGACATTTCTATTGAACATATGTTAATGTCAAGTTGATCAGGTTTGCATGTTTCATCAAAATCTGATGCTGAGTTGGGGCTCTGTCTATGGAGAACTTCTTTGAAATGCTCTGCCAGTCTCTTTTTCTGTTCTACCTCGGTTGTAAACATTTTTCTATCTTTGCTTTTTTTGGCCCATGTCCTGTTTTGTAATTTCCATACAGGGTTCTAGTCACATAAACAACTCTGTGGTTTCCTATCACTGCAGCAGCTTCAGTTGCTCGATCTTCAACATATCTCCATGTATCTTTCCTTGTGTTGTTTTTCACTGCTTTGTCGGCTTTCTTATACTACCCCTTTGCCTTTTCGAATAGTTGTTGGTCTTGGCATTCATAAGTTTTCCTTATTCATAAGTTTCCTTTTAGTACTTTTTTTACTTTCTGATCATTTTAGCCTCCAGCATCATTATGCATCTAGCTCACTAGATAAGGGTGGGCAAGGGCAGGACTAGAACCGAACCAAATTGGTAACTCACTAGCAGCTAGCAAACAGAGTAACTTCCAGCACTAAGAACAAGCAGAAGCCATCCCTGTCCACACTCTGGCAGGCGAGAGCCAATCAGTCAGCCAGTCATTGATGGCTCCACCGTCAAAGGCAGTGGGACAGACTCCATTACTTGGATGCCATGTGAGATAGCCCACGCCCCTCACACAATCAGGGGAAGGGGGAAAGGGAATGAGAAAGGAGCAGCACCTTCTCCTCCCCCTCCCTCATATACACACACACACCCTGCTGGAAGGGAGAGGGGGAACCAGGGACAGTATGTGTAGCACTGCCCCCAATTGCTCCTGGTTGGAGAGCTCCTCCTCCCACCACCTGGATTCAGGGAAGGAGTATTGTCCCCATTGCTTCCAGACCCATTGCAGTCGCAGCCCAGGTAGCGAGATGAGCATTGTGTTGAGCCCTACTGTTAAATACACCAAATGCAAAATGCTTTCTTCTTCAGAACATTTCTTACGTTAAATTACAGTAGTATAAGCAAGACATGAAAAATGTGACATTTTAAAACTCTTAAATGTAAACCAGCAGTGATATTTTCATCTTGAAGAAACAGTATTTTGATCCATTATCAACTTTTTTTATATCTTTCCGACTCTGAAATATTTACAGCCAAATTCCAAAGGAAATATTAACTTTGGGCATGAGAGAAGAAAATGCTATTTTTACATTTGACAGACAGTCTATTCTGTTGTTATTGTCGTGTTTGTTCTATCAATAAACAGTGGATTTATTTGGGTAATTCCTATTAACGTTAACATAAATCCCCTGTTCAGTGTTGGGTAACTAAATCCTTTAGTCTTCAGTAGGTACCTTTCCATGATTGCACTTTGAAAAATATTCAGTTTTTCCTTTGCTGATACCAACTGAAAACCTGTACTTGGTTTGACGCCCCCATGTTAAATTGTGTAGGCCCAAAGTAAAATGATTGTTCACAATACAGAGGAAAAGAATGGAAAAAGTTGGTATTTTGACTCCTAAATGAAATTCTAGACTTCAATCTGAGTTACAAAGCTTTAAAATTCCTTTTATTGTGGAAACATCATTCACAGTTCTGCATTTCAGTTCAGTTTTGCATGTAAAGCAAAGATTCAATTATTTTGTTATATTTGAAGAATACAGCATATTCTCCCCAAAATTACACATACTCTTTGGGCAGAGAATTAATTTTCTGAGAATTTAAAAGTACATCTGCTAATTAGTTTGAATTAAAATTAGTTTATGCATGAGTCCTTTGAGAAATTTAGCATGCTGCGTCAGATGTTTTTTGTCCCAAATGATCTTATTAATGGAATAGTACATATTCTTCAAACTTCTCACATAGTTAAAACTCACTGAAATCATGTTCCCCGGGCTAGATTTGAAGGGTTTTTTTTAGCATTAATGGTAATTTTTTTTTGTTATTCTTCACCACTGAAATTTGGTGGGAACTGCCCCCTTCCAAATGGCTGCCATTTTTCATTGCTTTCAATGGGACTGAAGTCACGGTGGCCCTCAGCAGTGGTACACTCATTCAAAAAGGCTGTTGCTTCCCATTGTTCCCAGTAGAAGTAAAACCAAACTGTCCACAGCTAAGACAGACAACATAGGGAGTACGCAAACAATTTTAGCTCTGTCCTATAATCACACCACTAGGGAACAAAAATTAGCAACTTATTTTGTCTTTAAAAATCAGTTTAATTTAATCTAGTTACAAACATTATTATGCAGAAATCATAATTTTAGATATATTGCATGGTATCACTAAAGGGCAGAGTGAAGGTTATGTGGGTGCCATAAATGTACATTTCTATGCCTTAATATGCTTGGATTTCATTTATATTGAACCTTAATTCTGAATATTTGGATTTGTAATTCTTATTTCTGGAATAATTGGAACAGCCTTGTAACACATTTATCCTGAAATTACTGATATATGTACTCTTCACCTTAACTCCAGTTTAATGCAGCTTTTATCTGGGAATTGTTAATGGGGCCAATACATCAAAATTGGCAGAATCCTGACTTCTTTGTAAATATAAAGAACATTTTTAGTAGTTTATTTAAAAAATAGTCCAAATCTATAAAGTAGGAAAAGCTGTGGAGATGTTTGACAAAAAACTAGCCCTTTAATCTCTTTAATTCTACCGTGAAATATGATAGGTCCACACCTTTCTTTCTTTACTGATACAAGTAGTCTCATTCTGCTTTCAGTCACACTGTGTAAAGCTGGAGTAACTCCACTGATTTTTCTGCCTCATTAACCTCAGCTGGGCCTATTATTGTGACTAAGATGAGAAAATTTTAGCGAATATGTTGTTTTATTAGTAATAGTTTATCATATTTCATTTTATTTTTAGACAGTGGTAATTACATTTCTAGGAGTCACTTAAATTCTTTAAAAACAACGACATGTCCTTGTGGCACCTTAGAGACTAACAAATTTGTTTGGACATAAGCTTTCGTGGGCTAGAACCCACTTCATCAGATGCATGGTGTGGAAAATACAGGAGGAGGTATAAATACATGAAAAGATGGGAGTTGTCGTTTCATGTATTTATATCTGCTCCTGTATTTTCCACTCTATGCATATGATGAAGTGGGTTCTAGCCCATGAAAGCTTATGCCCAAATAAATTTGTTAGTCTCTAAGGTGCCACAAGGACTCCTTGTTGTTTTTGCTGATACAGACTAACGTGGCTATCACTCTTAAATTCTTTAGTAATGCTGCTGTGAGGATTACTATTTTAGGACTTGATCCTACTCCAATTTTATTCAATGGGAGCTTTGTGTTTCGTTTCAGTGAAGCAGGACTGATCCCATACCTTCCCAATTTGAGAGCAAAAGACAAAGTGATCATTATTGAAAAGACTTGGCGATCAGTTGTTATTAAGGACCATCACTGAAAAATACAATGTAGAGCAGAAAATTATATTTCTCAATAATAAACATGCGGCTGCTTACAGATATCTGGCTGATTATTCCCATGAAAGGAATATACACTTCTGTTTGGCTTGTTGATGTCAAACTGTTTCTTGCTGGAGGCAACAATGCCAGTGGAGCTTGTTTTGACTTCATTTTCTTCTATTTCACCCGGTTTTTTTTCATGCCATTTGTTAGCATAAACAATGGATATTTTAAAAAATGGAAAATAAAAAATCATAGCAACACATGCTATAAAAAAGCAGGGAAAATTCTTATTTTTCTGCTGATGGGCCATTGTACTAATGCAACTTGCATTGGTAAACTTCAAGGAATATATCATAATTTTGTTTGGAATGTGAGATATATCATCACAAAATAGGAAGGAAGCAAAGAGACATAAAGATAGGTACTAAAGGAAGTATTCCTATCGCTTTCACCAGTGTAACTCCATTGACTTTAATGAACATACTCCTGAATAACACCGATGTAAGTGAGATCAGAATTATGTCCAGCTTGATGGGTTTATGATTTTAATAGCATGACATAAAAATGTGTAGATAACTTCTTCAGTGGCTTTAGTATCTGATGGCCAGAAAAGCCAGCAGGATGGTTTATTTTTAAATCCCAGTCTGACTGATTTCATGAGGGAAAGGCTGCCACAGTTCGAAAGCCAGGAGCATCATCTTTTTTGTGATACTATGGAAGAATAATATGAAAACAAACCATATCAAAGAACAGAATGCAAGGATACAGCTAAAGATTGTCCATGAAAATGAATTCTGTTTTCGGCTGTAGAAAAGAGATGATAGAAGTGACCACAATTTAACTAGGTTTAACATCCAAGGGGAAGGTAGGGTACCAGAAAGTGACACAGTGATACTAAACTTGGGAAAGGGAGATTTTCAATAGAATTAGTAGATTAATCAAAAAGGCTATAAAGTTAAAAGTAAAGGAAATAAAGTCGCTAGATGTGGGATGGATGCTACATATGAACAATAACAGAGTCTCAGAAGTCATGCATACCCCTGAACAAAAGCAAACAAGCAAATGCTGGAAGGCAATAATTAAACCAATATGTCCAAATGTCAAGGTTTGAGAGGCTATTGGAGCCAAACAAAAATTCAAAATTTGGAATACTGACCCTAGTGAAGCCAATAAATAGCAACATGAATTATAGCAGGTATTAAGTAAGAAGGAAATTGGATTTCTAAGGGCAAACAGCTAATCATGTAAAATCAAACAACTTAGTCTTTAAGTATATCAGAAGCAGGAAGTCTGCAAAATAATTGGTGGGTCTGCTGGATCAACAATGGTTAAAAGGAGTAATTAAAGGTATGTCTACATTTAAATGCTGCAGTGGAACAACTGCGCTGCTACAGTTGTGCTGCCGTACTGCTTCAGTGTAGACACTACCTATGCCAACTGGAGGGATTCTCCTGTCGGCATAGGTAATCTACCTCCCAGAGAGGCAGTAGCTCGGGTGATGGAAGTATTCTTCTGTTGACCTAATTCTGTCTATGCTGGGGTTAAGTCGGTTTAGCTATGCCTCTCAGGGGCCTGAATTTTTCACACCTCTGAGCAATGTAAAGATGACTTAATTTTCTAGTGTAGACCAGGCCTAAGGAGGATAAGGATTTTGCTGAGAAGCTAAATGATATCTTTGCACCAGTCTTCACCTCTGATGATGTTGAGGAGATGCCTACCGCAAACCTGTTCTCTTTCTGGTGACAAAGATGGGGGTACTCTCAGCCATAGGCACCAACTTCTAGTTTTCTCCCACTCTGCCTGAGGCTTCACCCCAGCCTACCTCTCCCCCGAGGCCCCTCATTGAACTGGCAAAATCCGAAACAGAATATATAATATAAACTTTGAGCACAAATTGAAATGTTTATGATAGTTTGATGAAAAATGAATTGACAGAAAATTATAAGTTAAAAAATCAGCAATGTTTGCAGTTTTTCACTGGATCGTCTCACTTTTCTTTGTACCCCTTTTGCAAGAAATCTAAACCATTCTGAGGGTCTGTTCTTACCCATATTATTGCTCCCTATGTGCTGATTGCCTGAATATCAGTTATACGTAGGTAATATTTGTCTACAGAGGATTTTGTAACTTCTGAACTACAGCTAAACATTTTGTGCCAAGTTAAACCCACTGAAATTGATGACAAATCTGTGCTACCTCATCAAATACCCCTTTATTCTAGGGAAAAGTTGGGAAAGAGGATACCAAGGGTTCAAATCTCACCTCTTTTAATTGCTGTTTGAATTTGCCTGCACTTTACTACTTTTGCCTACTTTATTGACTAAGGCAGTGGTTTTCAAACTGAGGTATGTGTACCCCTACTGGTACATGAGCTGTTGTCAGGTATGTAAAAAAAATCCTGTAATGGTGGACAAAGCAGTTTATTTAATAAACCTTGTCAATCTAATCATAGATATATCATTACCTTATCTCCCAGCCCCCCCAACCCGGGCAGGTGGAGGGTCTGGGGCGCCGCTTCCCACAGCTGCCTACGTGGCTCTTACCATGGGTCCAGGTGAGCAGCTGTGGGGAGATGTGGACTCTCCTGCCTTGGGTGTGGGGCGCATGGGGTAGGGACATGGGCCAGGAGCTGCTCTTGATCCCCCCACCCATCTCGGGCAGATGGAGGGTCCACAGCTTCCGGCCTGCTCCAGCTTCCAGCTTCGCCGGGGGTAGGGCCTCAAGTGGAAGAGGAGGGGCGGGAGCGGGGGGGCCCTGGCCCCTGGATCCCCCACTTTTGGGCAGGCTCTGCCACCCTTGTCTCTAACGTGACAAATCCCAGTCTTAGCCATTACACCACTCTGCCTCACAGAGTCACTAATCAATTTTGGTTATTTTATATCTACCCATTTTGCTTGTGTTAACCCACTGTGGGGAGCGCGTGTGTTGAGTCCTCCTGTATGCCCAGTTCACAGCAGTGTTACAGCAGAACAGCTTCCCAAATGCAAGGAATGTGTGACAGTCAGATTTGCTGATCTGTTGATATAATTGATATGGAAGCGTGTGAGGTAAAATTTGATGAAGTTGAGGTACCTACTGCTTTTTTGGCAGCTGTTGGAGATGGAAGGGGAAGCCTTATGGAAAGTTGGATTCCATTATTGACAGTGTTGTAGGCACTGTGAAGGTGGAAAGTAATGCACAAGTTTTTCATCATAACTTGTTATTTCTGGTCTTTGAAGGTGTTGGGTGGATGGGATATGACCTGGTGAATAGTTACTGTCACTAAATGTAGCTTCTGCTTGCTAATTATTATGATTTGTGTTGAGAGAAGGTGTGCCACTGCCACCCTTTGAGGCTTGTGACAGAGTGGGGTATAACAGCATCACATTGTGCTGGCTGTGGAAGGGATTGCCCTGAGGCTGTACTAGCATGGACTTGCACAAGGGAAGGCTATTATATGACCTTCTAGACAGCTGCCCTGCTCAGGAAAAGTGTGATACCTCACTGAAGGATCAAGAGAGCTGTCAAGATTGCAATCTGGGGCCATCAGCTTTCAGTGACTCTGAACTAATGGCCTATCTCTGTGAAAGAGTGGTCTTTCTGCAAGAGGCCTGGAGAGATAGGGGTCAATCATGAGTCTTTAGACTGGGAGTTGGTGCCCACGGCACAGAGAGGGGGCCGTAGTTAAGGGCGTGTCTACTCTGCCTCTCAGTTTGGACTATGGGGGTGTGAATAGCAGCATGTACCAAAGCGCTGTGCTGTAAATCACTCCTATGAATGCTGCAGGCATGAACTAATAGGTTCCTAATTTGCATTAATGTAATCCTGTTTGAAGAGGACTATGTCAGTGCAAACTAAGAACCTTTTAGTTCATGCCTGCAATGTTCACATGGGGGAGTTACAGTGCAGCATTTTGGTTCCCACTACTGTTCCCACACCCCCCATAGTCTGAACTGCGGTGCATTGTAGACTAGCTCTACTAGAGTGGGGTTCTGCTCTCTGCAGGGGGCCAACCGTTGCCGTACATAAGAAGGACTTGCAGGAGAGAGAGAGGGGGCAGGAGGAACTCTGCCCAGCATGAAACGCAGATGAAATCAGACTCACAAAAAGGGTGAGCTCAGACCAGGAAAGGGTGCATCTCAGGTCTTTTATCGTTTTCAAATATCTATAACTCTCAAGTGCTCTAAGATATAGTCAATGCGGTTGCGGGGGCTGAGAAATTCCTCTGCTAAACTTGCTTTCTTGCCTCAGAGTCCCCAAAGGGGTGAAACAAGAAGCCCAGTGTGCCCACAGCCAAGGTGAAACTCTGAGGGAGTGTGTCTAGGTTACTGGTGAGGAAGCCTGAGAAGTCTGAGGCTATGTCTACACTACTGCAGTAAGTCAACCTATGCTACGCAACTCCAGCTACGTGAATACCTTAGGTTGAGTTACTGCGGGGTCTACAACGCAGGGGGTCGACGGGAGAAACTCTTCCGTCGACTTACCTTACTCTCCTTGTCAGGGGTAGAGTCCAGGGGTCGACTGGAGAGCGATCTGCTGTCGATTTGGCGGGTCTGCACTAGACCCGCTAAATTGACCACCGGTGGATCGATCTCAGAGCGTCGATCCCGGCTGTAGTGTAGACAGCGTCAGACGCTGGTTTTAGGGTCAAGGGTGGCTGGAGACAGTGTTCCACATCCAAAGGAAGGGCATCGGACAAGAGGTCTGAGCCTGGGAGTGTGCCCTTTAGTCCCAGAGCTAAAACAGTGACAAGACTGTAACCAGACCCATTTGGCTTGGAAGCATATGGGACCTAGTGACTGGTCTGCTCAGAACAGACTGGTGATCATACAGTGGGTTGCTGGGCCACTTTGTAACAAGGCTTACTTGATCAGCTGAGATTCTGTAGCAAAGGTACTTTCCTCTCTGAGTCTATACTCTTTATTGTTGTTTATTATTTGGATTTTAGTAGCACCTAGGTGTCCCAACAGAGAGTCTGGCAGGTACTAGTCCTTGCCCTGGAGAGTATGTGATCTGAATAGAAAAGATAGAGAAAAGGTGAGATGGAAACAGAATGACTGAGAGGTGAAATGACTTGCTCAAGGTCACACAAGAGATCAGTGGTAGGGACAGGAATAAAATTCAGGATCCTGATTTCCCAATTCAGTGCCCTATCCATAGACCATGCTGTTTCCCAAGATGATGGATGTCCATAGTGTTACATTTAGTGTTCATGATCTGTAACATTTTCCCCAATCTCAGAATAGTGTCATGCCGAGGGGCCTGATTCTCCTTTCAGATAAGTGTATGGTGTAATTGCATTGATTTCAGTAGAGTTATTTTTGATTTTCTCAGTATAACTGAGATCAGAATCAAGCTCTGTGTGTTTTGCGGTTGTGCTATAGTAGCTAAATGGACTTTTGTTAGTATTGGAAGTAGTCCTACTATGTGCATATATATATTGCTTATGTACTCCATATGATTTGCATACTGGAGGCCAAATCCTGAGGTCTTACTGAGCTCTTAGTCAAACTGCTACTGACTTCCTCACAGCAAAGAATTGATATTAAGCTCTTATATCTATAGAACTGAAAAGTTTTATTTACAAAGGGGTAAGTATCACTGTCCCCACTTTCCAAATAGGGAGACCAAGGCAAAGAGAGGTGAAATGACTTACCCAGGGTGACATAACAGGTCAGTGGCACAACCAGGAAGAAAATCAGGTCTCCTGACTCTTAGTCCTGTAGTGGTCCGTCACTCTCCAGTGGGGAGGGAGGCCACTCTGCCACATTGTAGGGGCAGCAGTCTTCGGGCTCAGGCTGACCCGATGGGTTTCCTCTAACAAAAGCAACCACACAACAATAGTCCGGGCTCCTGTGCTCACCCTTGGGTGGGGCACGCCAACGTAGTCTTTAGCCTTCAGCACACTCAGCTGGGGCTGACACCAATTAACAGTCTGAGGCCCCTGCCCTTGGGCGGGGCCAGACTAGTAGCAGGCTATTGCCTATGCCTCCATGTCAAGGCAGACAGCAAGTATACACAGTCTGTAGCCCTAGCCCTTTGGGTGGGGCAGAGCATGGAGCAGGCTCTAGCCTAAGCTTGGGGCTCAGGCAGCCAGCAAACACATACAGTCTCGGGGTTCAGGTAGGGGTGAGCACCCACACAGTCTCGGGGGCTCCAGAAGGGGTTGAGCACCCACCAGGTAGTCTAGGGTGCTGACGGGGTGTTTAGGGAGTACAGGCCTCCTGCCTAAGGTGGGGAGTCAACCACCCCAAGGGTTGGGGGGGCAGGGGGACACGGGCCTGCCCTACTCCACCATGTCCCAGCCCAGGGCTCTAGCAGTGGCAGAGAGGTCTGCCACTGGGTCTATGGGGACCCAGCCACAACATGACAACCTAGAAGTGGTCAGCCCTGTAACTGGCCAGTTGTCGGCTGCCCCTGGGCTACTTCCTACTCCCCAGGGTTTGGTACCTCGGGTATCCACCAGTTCTCGGGCTCCTCTGGGTAGACAGCCAACGGTAGTCCCGGTAACTCCTCATCTGGGTCCGTCTCCTCCAAGGGCAGAGGTTGGCAGAGCATAGGTTCAGCCCCTGGGCACCACAGCAGGGCAGAGGCGTCCGTCTCCTCTGCTGGCTCCTGCTCAGCTGAGCTGCAGGTCCCTCCCTTTATAATTCCTGTCCCGCCCTGGTACTTCCAGCGAGGGGGGTGGGGTGGGTTCGGCTCCCCCCACTAAGGGGAGGGCTCTCCAGTCTGGAAGGACGCCACTCTGCCTAACTACATGCCCATTTTTACTTCAGTGAGAATTTACCCGAGTTAGGACTTAGTAAAATATCGGCCCCTGATTCTTTTATCACTTACACCTATTTAAATCAGGAATTTTCTGGTGTGTGTAAAACTGATGTGAGATTAGAAGCAGGTGTTAATTAAGAATCCCACGATTCAGCCATATGGTTTTTTTTGTAAAGACATTGGATTTGTCACACTAGATCAGAACAGTAGTCTGTCAAGTCCAGCAGTGTGCCTCCAGCAGTGGCCATCACCTGATGCTGTAGAGAAGTAACAATCC
This sequence comes from Macrochelys suwanniensis, assembly GCA_033296515.1. NCBI lineage: Eukaryota > Metazoa > Chordata > Testudines > Chelydridae > Macrochelys > Macrochelys suwanniensis. Next base: position 166,095,863 of record CM065777.1, read on the forward strand.
CCCATAGTATAGCCAGGCAACTGTGCAGTTCTTTACAACCCTTCAGAAATCAGTTTATACCCTGAGGCATGAGATTTGATTATCTCATTTTAGCATGCATAATTACAAATGTTCTTATTAGAGATAGGTCCAAATGAAAACCTGGATCAGACCTCCCTTGAACTTTGGGATAGTTCAGATTCATATTTGGATCTACATTTAGATCAAAACTATCCTGGTCAGGCCAGTGTATTGATCATACACGTATCCTGGTCTTTTTAAAAATCCAACCATAGTATTTGACTTAATGGGGTAAATTCACATCTGGTGTAATCGGAGTTACACCAGGAAATAATATGGTCCTGTGTGTGTGTGTGTGTGTGTGTGTGGCGGGTTACTATTATATTTATTATCTCCATACTTTTTATTATAACAAAATTGTTATGTTGTCATTTTCACATCTTTTGATAGATGACTTCTTGTAAGATTTACATTATTTTTTGTGTGCATTCTTCCTAAAACCGGCAATTATGAGGATTTCAATTTTGGGTGTTTCACTAAAGTGTTAGTATTGATTACCAAAACTAGTGACATTTCTTTGAAAAGAGATAAAGAAAGAAGAAAGACCTTCTATTTTGTTACCTTTGAAATCAAACCTGATCACATTAGCCATTATTTTTATTTGTATGTGTTGCTTGTTATATCACCCTCATCAAATTCGATAACTGGAGTAAAGCAAATTGATTTCCCTAGTTCCTGCCGTGAGGTGGCTCATAATGAAAGGTAGGTGACTCAGCTAATTTGCACAGTGGCACAAGGTTCAGAATGAGTTGCTGAAATGTAACAACACATTTCTTTCTTTCCACTTTTTCATTAGCACGAAGAACTGTTATTTAGGCAATGGGAAGAAAATATTGTATTTCCCTACAATCCAGCCATTACTGTAGAAATACTCGAAAGCCTGTCCTTCTTCTTTCTTATATACCCCATGAATTCCCATTGCCACTGCTTTTTCTTTGTATTTATGGAATTTTAATGTTTTCCTTCTGTTTAGAAATTTTGCATCTCAGAAATAGATACAATTTAGCCAAATAAGAGAGATCAAAATAGGGGGTTTAAGTTATAATTGACTTTGTTCGTTTTCATTTGTTTTCTAACTCTGGAACTTGAATTTCTCTTTCTCTTCCATTTATTACACCAATCTCTAACATATCCTCCATCACTATATCGCAGACATAAGCTGACAGTAAAAACACAATACAATGATTCATACAAGATATGTGACATGATCATTGTTATTAACTGACACTTTGGCCCAAGTAATTCAAATGTGTACACTCTGGTAATGCTTGATGAACACACACAAATCAAGATATGTATGTGTACAAATCCCTGAATTTCACAGATGAATAGGATGTGGCATTAGCACAAGAGAAATATAGGTTTATATATCTAAGCAATTCACGTTTTAGTCATATTTTTATTATAAAGCATGTGCTTTTATTATAAAGCATATGCTTCTCATCAGCTGATCAGCCTTTAGGATCCACTAATATGTTGACACATCTTAAAATTGCTAAGAACATTTTCTTCGGGACTTTGGTAGGATTCCCTCATTTATTATTTTGTCCTCCTAACCAAGATTATTGTGTCGCGATGTTATATTGTCACTTCATGACAGAAACATCCATTGTGATGGTGCATTACAACAAAATATCAGGAAGTAATGACATTGCAAGAGCTCTAAAAATATTCAGAACTATTTCAATTTATGTACAGTTCTTTTGGTTTCAAGGTATCCTAATAAAAAAGGGGACTGTTCCACAAAAATCACAGGTAGGAAGTTGTATTTTAAGAGTATGTCTGTGTGTAATACATTTTTTAAATGCTTTAATGCTAACTGCAGAAATCTTTAATCCTTAATTAATACATGCCATCAAGAACAAATCTTGGATGCCAGAACCACTCAGCTCTATTTTATGCTTCTTCACCCATACTTCTCATGAGAAGATAATTTTACCCTATAAGAATTCCCCTCATGTCTTCTGTTAATTTATATTGTATACATTTTGTATATTAAGATCTGTCCAAAGTATTACTAGCAGGTCAAGTTGTAGTCTTCTTACTTTGCAAAATCCAGTCATGCTAGCAATACTGGACGAATTGACATGAAAAGTCCTTTTAATTTGATCCTTTGGTTGATTACAATATATAAAGTCAATGTTTAGAATTTGGGTGGATCACACACAAATTCTTAGCAAGAGTACAATACAAACTGATGACAACATATGGGATCATTATTGTCTTCCATATAAGGTGTCAATAAAAAGGAAGGGTGATATAGATAAATAAGTCCAATGCATGCCTGTTAAGGCTGAATGTCCAGCAAAGTAGCAATTTCATGTAAATAACTTGCTACCCTATCTTGCATACTTGGTTAATATGCATTTCCTCATTTACATAAGTGACAGAAAGTAACTAAGTTATAATACACCGTGCATTATCTATCTATCCTCGATTCTTTTGATATCCTTCTCTCCATCTCAATCATTAGCACTATTGTGATTTTTTTTTTCCTTGAAAGAAAAGAAGTTCACAAGAAATCCACAAACCCCCCAAGAAACAGCCAATGTTACACGGGGACGTTAGTCCCATCCCCTGTTGCACCTGGATATCTTTTGTGTGGGAACTGTGGCTTGTGTAAAATGGAACGAAGTTGGATAAAAATGTGACATGTTAATTAAGTAAATACATGACATCAATGTTGTCTGGTTAGATCTAAACCCAAGACATTCTGTTGCATGTGTGGGCAGGCTGTTAAGAATGTCATGGGGCTTTTGACCCTCTGGTCAAGATTTCCTGGCCAAATCCCAAACTGGATAATTTTGTCCTAGCACTTACAAATCTGGTTGCAGTTGTAGTCACCTCTTCCCTGCACATTCCTTTTATATGACCTGTCTTGCTGTGGGGTAAACTAAAGAACTCTTTCCCCTTTAATCACCCCATCCCATGCAGCACTTCTTGCTGTACCCCACTGCTGTTGCTTGTATTTACTGAGCTGCAGTGACCTATTCCCCCGCACCAAGATGTGGGAATCTCCCTGCTCCCTGCCTGCTTCAGGCCTATGGCTCTTTCCTGATGCAGGGTCCTTGTGGTGACTGCTCTCTCCATCTTCTTTTTTCTCTGTTTGTCTGAGACTATTGTCCATTGGGCTGCTAAGCAACGGACTGTCCATGTAAACAGGAGATTCAAACAACTGCTCAGGATCCTGGGATAGGGTGCCAAAATCAGGTGCCCAGTGGAGAAAGTAGAAGACTTAACGGGTGTATCTAATATAAAGACAAATCAGTACATTACACATGTGGTAAAGAGTGAAAATCCCAGCACCCAATTCTAGACGGCTATGTATCTGATGGGTTTCCTCACCATATGAGCCGTGGTGTTGAGTGAATGAGCAGAACAGCAACTGCCTGAGGGTAAGGAGCCTTAGTGTAGATGAAAATGAATTTACAATAATAAAAAGAGCAATGAGAGGCAGAGGAAGGGAAAATACATTGAGAGTGCACAGTTTAGAAAATCAGCATTGTAGCAAATTGCCTTTGACTTGTTGGATAGGTGCCATATCCTTTTCTTTACATGTTGTTTTTGGATAAAACTCCCATTGACTTCAGTGAGAGCAGAATTAGACTAGTGCTTAGCACCTTTGGAAATTTAATACCTATATCTTTTACATTTCTTCCAGTATGTAGTAAGTAATGTAAAAGCGGTAGTTTATAAGTAGTTTCAAAATATTTAATCAAGTAAGGATGGGAAAACCTGAAAAAAGGGCCTGTGTAGTATGGTATAGCCACTTACTATGGCCTGAGACTGATGACTAGCCCTGGAATTAGAAACTTGTGGTTTAGTGGAAAGGGCATCTCACAATAGAGTGAGAATCTATGTCTAATATTAAATTTGGGGGGAAATACGTTTTTAGAAGCTATAGGTCTAAAAAGTTGCCAATTGAATTAATTGAAACACTCTCATGACTTCAATGGGTATTGGTTCAGATATTATAGCTCCAGTTTGCACCAGTGTCTACTAATGCAGATTTGTGAGCTCATGTGGGTTCCTATTGGCCTGAAAGGGACTTCCAGTGGGATCAGGGATTCATGCTAGTGTAGAATCTTGACCTGTTGCTCTACCTTTCAGTTGCACAAAAATAAATTAAGTTAAATGTATTGCTGTATTTTCAATGGCGGTTGGGAGAATGGGCTGAGCCAGAGTCTGTGGGAATTTATTACAACCATCAATAAGACCATTCCCATAGTAAAGGAAAAGATCAAGAGGAGTTCAAGTGTGTCTCTACAACTGATTCAATTTTATATTTTCTGTGATTTGTCATGTTCATTTTTGGTGACTGTATTTCAAAATTGCCTTAATTTCAAAATAAGGCTGTTTCAGTTTTTGCTGTCAAAGCTCATGGAAGAATCAGGGCCTAAGTTTGTATAAAGGAAAATGCTGTTTGAAAGAGCGCAAAGGAATCTACTGAATAGCATTTCACAGTTTTTCTTTACAAATTTCCAGGAAAACCTACATAAGTTTAATACAGAATGCTGCCTGCAAAGAAACCTAGCATACTTGTTTAATTTAAAATTAAGCTTTTGTAGTCAGAGTGGCTCCAAATAATAAATATAGATTGGCTTTTGAGTTGTACTCAGCAAGACATTTCCTCTTACTTGATGACTGTGTTCACTTCAGTTAGCAGCAGTCAGATCTTTTCTTGGCACTAGGCAGTTGCCTATTTTAATTGATTGATTGATTATGTTTTCATGATCGCAAAACTCAAGACATTATTTGTAAAGCATAGCAATAAAAATTTTTTTTTATTTAAATGATGCTTTTTTCATTTGTTTTCAATTAAACTTCAACTATACTCTAATCCTTTTGAAATAAACACACTGGTATTATTTTATCTTCAAGTATAGCCTTCTGCTAGTTGCTCTTACAATTTGGATTTACAAGGAGATGGATAAATTTCTACATACAATTGTCATCTTGTGTGTGTGTCCCTGACAATCTACAAGAAGCAAAAGTAGATATGGTCAAGGATTAGAATAAATAGTAACAACTCCCATGCTACCATTCTAAAGAATGATTCAGTGTGTTAATTGTTTTGGAAGCAAGAATCTAGATCTAATTTCCAGAAAATGAGTCTGATATGCATCAGAATTAGAAATGTCCAGGCATACTAACAGCTCCTCAAATCATGGGGAGCCAGGAGAGGGATATTTAATGCACAAATCTCTTTGGTACAGGAAGACACAAAACAGAATGGTTTACTTGTTATCCATTCCTAACAAGACTGACTCCAGTTCATTTGTTTCATTGTGTGGCTCTAAATAGAGGATGCAAATTTTCTAGTGCTGAAGCATTGCCACATCACAATTTAATATTTGGGCGGGTTTTTTCACTTAAAATGTTCTTGATTTTGTTTATTGTGTAATCAGAAGTCCATTAAATGTTTTTTTTAAAGTAGATCTGTCCATTTTTAATCTATGGGTACTTCTTCCTCCATGAACAATTTATGTTTTGTAATTATCTATATTGTATTGTTTATTCACTTAAATTATCCTTATTTCACCCTGACTTTTTAAAAGGCCACCTGCCTGAAAGCTTACTTTTCTATTCACTGCATTTTTATAAAGCAGCCTTTTACATAACTGACTCTTTCTTAAGCTAGAGCCTCAACAGATCCATATGAGCAATGAATTTAGAGTGGGTGATCTGAGTTATAACGTCATTATGAGTGTGTTAAAAGATTCAAGACGGTAAGAATCAATTGACGTCAAGGATAACCTACCACCTACAAGAGAATTGAAAACTTTGGAATTATGCTGCAAGGTCCTCTAAATAGTAGAGTATCTGTGTGTGTTGTGAAGAGTAAATTAAACCTTGACTGGCAGATCATCCAGAGGAGCTGTCCAAGGTAGCTGGCTACAGTAGGCCATCATGAAGAGAACTTATCATACACAGAAACTGATTTTGATTTTTTGCATCAGAAGTTGCTCCATGGGAGTGAATGGAATTACATGGACATTAAATCAGTGTGAATGAGAGTAAAATAAGATCCTTCCATTTATAAACTATGCATACAAATAATAATGCTGGGTCACGCAAATATGCATATCAATGAAAAAAGAATATTGGTCCTGTTGTTGGTAGAAGCTACAATGGACAATGTATGTGTAATCAGTCAGATATTGATAAATACCTCTACTGCATTGCTTTTCAGTTTTCATGGAATAAGTAGATAGTGAACATAATGATTAGTCATAATGACTTGTATGAGGTTTCTGGATATGGCCATATGTCTAATACGATAGACATTACAGATTTAAAAATTTTATTAAAGTGAATGTTTAAAATCAAATTTACACAAGTTAAGAAGGAAGGTATTGTACATCTGGGGTCGGGCTTGGGTTATGGGGGATTGCAAGTATCAGAAGGTTCACGAGGTACATACATATCACATAACCAGCATAGATCCAGATTGGGGTGTGGAAGTTTTTAAAGCATCAGTGGAGAAGTGGGCTTGGGTACGCCACGCATGGAATGTATTAAGAGTCCAAGTCAGCATTGGTGTAGACAATAAGTACATGGGTGGGGTGCGTCCCTCAGTTCGTCAGGGAAGGGAAGAAGTGGGTTATTTCCATGGTCGGCATTCTCGGTTACTCGACCTAGTACTGGCAGTGTCCTGTGATGTGTTCTGTGTAGATGTCTCTGGACCACCTAATGGTGTCTGAAACCATGAGCTGTCTCATGAGCCAGGTGTAGCATCAACCGACTCCGCACACTCTTAGTACCGACTGGTTGTGGGGGTCCCATGCACCCAGGGCTCCCACAACCAGGGCGTGGATCTGGACCTCATAGCCCTGGGCTCTCAGGATGTCGGCCAGTGGGGTGTACTTCAACGCCCATACTACTCTCTAAAATGATCCAGTGCGTACCACAAATAGTGAGGTTGTTTGCTTTTTGAAGCATGATATGTCTTGGTGCTATGAGCCAGCTTACTAACTAATAGGTGAGAAAGGGAGATATGGCTCTTTTGTCCAAACAGAAGGGTTGAATGCATTGCTTTTCTCTTATTTCTGGGGTGTGCCATCAAGTTCTAAAGACCATCTGCTTGGGTGCTCTAACATTTCTCTTCCTCAGCCTGCCTAACATAGCTAAGGTGTACAACCGTGCCCGTGGGATAACTTAGAACTCTGCCTACAAGCTACATTTTTATGATTTTGTTCCTATTTTCTTTTCTGTCATCTCAGCAGTAGGTGACTAGGTATCTATATGTTTGCCTTTTGTAAATTCTTCTAACTTAGTCACTCTTTCCTGGAGGCCCCTCTTCCCCCATGACTATAGAAGAGTTCTTCAACTTTTGCTGTACCTAGTGTGCGACGCTGCAGCAATGCTATATCAATTCTGCGGCAGACATTCCCAAACTTGCATCCGTCTAGTAGGATCCAGCTTGTTTCCAAACTTTCCAGCCAAATGAAAAATTCCAGCACTCATCTTTGCCCGTATTGAAATTCAGTATGATGAGAGCAAATAACTGGACTAATCTTTCTTTTGAATAAAGAACCTCAAAGGCTATCCTCAAACAGTCAGTTGTAACTTCTAACCCACACCATTGGACAGGTTACAGTAAAATTGTGCACAGCAGTGCAGTTGAGAAAAAAAACTGTGAATAAGCTTTAAGTGGATAATACTGTGGAATTGTAATAAATAGTAACAAAAGTTGTAGCTAATTTTTTTTCATAGAAGCCTTTGTGGATTCCCAGAATATACGATTTTTGAGAGCATTCTTTTGTCTGAAATTAAAGTCACAAGGTGAAAGTGTAAATAAACATTCTAGATTCACTGCCACACTATGACTATGGAAGAGCCCCAGTAAACACATCACCAAACGATCTTGTTCTCTGACACTGAGCTTTAGGGAGTTAGGGTAGCATTTTTGAGTCTCCCTGGTGGAAAAAGAGGCTGTGGTTTGCATTGGTAATGTCAGGCAGGTCATGAAGATTTTTACAGTAGACAGAATTTGCAAAATAATGTTTGCCCCTAAGCAGTGATGATGAGATAAATTCTGCTGAAGTCCAGGAATATCTTGGAAATTATTATTTTGTAGGGAGCAAATGGTGATAATTCCAGAAACTCGTGCATTTTACAAGTCCCTCTGTAAATAGTGAAATAGTAAAATAGAAAATAGTGAAAACTAATGTTCTACTACTACTAATAAACTAAAAATGTTAAGGACATCTTGCATCTAGGAAGTCATTATCTCAGTGCCACTTATTTGTTGTTTACCTTTATGCTCAGAACAATGGTAGTGGACTGTCACCAAATCTGGCCAGCTGTATGCTCCACTCCCTGTTTGGTGTGTTATTCTGTGTTTGTAACTTGGTGTACAGTTATGTACAGCACAAGATCAAATCCAAAGTTATTGATGGGGCATCAGAGGAGGATGACTACAAGTTTCCACTATTCAGGCAGAATTAACAAGCTGTTCATCTTACTAAAGTCTTCTAAAGTTTATTTACATTTTTCTTTGTTATATAGTGGAGAAAAAAGTAAAGGAAGGGTAGAATGACTGGATTAAAATTGATTTTTTTGGAGGGATGACAGTGAGGGGAATGGAATACAGCGCCAGTTTTCCCTAGGCTGAATCAGTATCAAGTCTTCTGAAAAACATTGAAACGGTTCCACCTGTTGAATAAGGTTATGCAACTAACTGTTGTGACTCAACAGCTATATTTTACGGAGCTTAATTTGGCAAATTTAAGATTTACATATGTTCCATTGGCCCAGATATTCTTATGGTGGCCCTCACTGCAACTGATCAATATGACTTGAGACTGAATATTTTCATTTTTTTTGTGAGAATCAAGACTTCAAAGACTAGTGGAATCTCAGAATGAAGCCCCCGCAAAATGGAACAGATGCATAGGTACTTAAACCTCTCTGATTGTAGTATGCCTCTTCTCCAGGTGTAGAAAGAAAACAACAACAATAAAAACACAAACAGAACATTGTTCAGAAGATTTTTTTTAACTGCTTGAGAAAAATCTGCCACACTACACTAAGATACTTAGAGACCAAGTTTCAAACTTTATGATGGCTCCATGGCTGAGGTCTGGAATCTTCTTGAACAAAGGCAAATGTACGGATTGTAATCTTCTGCTCAGTGGTCACTCAAAGTTTTTGTTGTTGTTATTTGTTTTAGCCAAAGTGTTCCATCTGAGGGGTAGTCATTTTGGGAGCAGGTAATTTTCCTGATCATCTTAACTAAAACACTACCTAAATTTCAATCTGTACATGACTTTGACCTTAATTATGGGGCCTGGTTGGAGAAATAAAGGCTAATAAACCAAGTTACATACACTAGTTATATTTCTTTTCCCTGTTAATAACAATTAGTCATCTATGCTCTTTTCTCCTCTTTGGTATTAACCTTAAACAGTTCTCAAAAATGTTTTTGAGAAACAAAATATTATTTTGAGAGAAAAGAGCAATTTGCGGTTGTATATTTTGTTCATAGAAAAATGTGTCATGATATAGTAAGTGGACATTACTTGGCAGCCTTATGTTAGCTTTTTAAAGTGTTTCTTCCTTCAGTAAAGTCTCTTTCATATAGTAATAGCTTTTTGAAAATTGATAGTCTTCTGTCACTTTCTGGATTTAATAGTGCATGTTAGGGTATGGAGTAGGTAGGCACAATCACACTAGAAGGAAAATGGATCAAATTAAATGCAAACTCATTTCTTACTTAAAAGTTACATTCTTCTTGTGTCTTCATCATACAAAACAGGTGTGCAGATGGAAAATGTGAATTTTAGTTATGGAAATAAAAATAATAAATAATAATTTAAAACGTTGGCTATTAGATTACAGCATACAATTACCAAACATTTAATTGTCTAAAATTAAAAGAAGTACTGTTAGTTTTATCCTTCAGGTAATAAGTAACTCTTAACAAAAAGTAAATGCTTAGAATGTGCCAAGTTAGAAAATTAATTCTCACAGTGACAGAAGGTTGAGTATTTTTGCAAGTAGGAGTGAACTCCATATTCCAGTCTTTATTGCCTTGTACAAATAATATGGTGGAAGCAGACTAGATATTGTATACTATTTCAGTAAAATTTAGACTTGCCCATATTATCAGCAATATTCACAGTTGGTTCATAGCAGAATTCAAGCCACGCTTGTCTGTGAATAAATATCATTCTGACTGTGCAGGATGATAATTGCTCTGCCTGCACTTCCTTTGGCACCTACTGATCTCTGCTAAATGGTTGGGTAAAGCACATTTTTGTACGAATGTCAAGCACTTCTGATAGTCTTTTATATTTAGTTTGAAGAAAATTCATGCTAAGAGGAGTGCCATTGCTGTCAATATCTTTATTAATTTCCTGAAATGACACAAATACAGTAGGTTTCCCCTTTTGTATGGGAGACCTATTTTAAGCACGGTTTCTTCTTTCTTTTTTGGAATGACACAGGCTGCTATGTATTGGGATATCAGGTAACTGACTTCAAACAGAAGACGAATTCAGTAAAGTGAAAATGATTGTGATAGTTCTCTAATTTCCCCCCACAGTGTATGTAAAACTGACTTTTAAAGTGTTTAGTGGATAATGGATCATGTAAGGTCAGTACTAGCCATAGCTGTTATGGCTATTATTTTCTCTTTTCATGGGAGGGTGCTCAGCAAAATGAGATTGTCACACTCTTTTTTGTGAGAGGACAGCGACAGACAGTTAAAAGCCTCTTCATGTAAGGATGTTATTTCATAAAGACACCAGCACTGGATTATCCCCTTCACTTTAAACTTCTGCCAGCTTGTACAAAGAGATAAAACAAAATAGCCCCAGTCCCAGGGGTGGAGAAGTGCTGGCCAGATCTGCCCATGTCCACAGCTTTCATTTTGATTAGTCACATGTGAGGAAAATTCACTTAGGCTGAGAGGTAAATTTAATACCAGTTATGCCCATGCTGTTCATATCACAACCATTTTCACATGATGCCACTTAATTCCCTAAGAAGCAGAAAGGTAAATCGGTGGCTGGCCAGCTAAGGTGTCATAATGCATTAGGACCAGGGCTCGCTGCAGGGGATAATGGTTCTGATTGCTGTTGACTCATGTCTCCACCAACTGCCTCATGTAAAATAAGTGACATTTAAAAGGCATCAAGATGTGAGAAGAGGTTAAAAAAAAGAAGAAGAAGGAGAAGAAAAAGCACAGTACTAAACTTGCCACCTGAATGTAAAGTCCTTTTTTCACCCTAAGTGGTATAAAATGATAACTCAACATGCCATGGGTGACCTGCACTAAGCTTTTAACTTCCTGTCTTGTGTTTTTAGAGAAAATCTGTAAAATTGCTTCTGGGAACTGCTCCAACATATTATCATTTATTTTTTATTTTATTTTATTTTTTATTTTTATTCTTTTGCCCTGAGATATCAGCCTATTCTTTTTTTAAAAAGCTTAAGGCTGAATCAAGTTAGGCAGTGGTATACAACAAGAGGCAGGCTCATCTCTGAAGGCCCATTTAAGTCTATTTTTATAAAGAGAATCAAATTCCAGTTTACAGTAAGCATATGCTTCAGTTGACATCTGTTTCGAAGACTTGGATGCTTTGTTTGCATAACAGGCACCAATAAATGGCCTTGTTTTAAGTCTGCTCACTCAGTTGTATTTGGGTTGTTCAGCTGGGGATTTGAGTTGCAGCTGATCCCCTACCGTTCATAGCAGATAGGAAAGGGGAAAAAATCGGAGCAACCCAGTCCTATTTATTAATGCAGATTTTAACATTCTCAATGAATCACTTACACGGCGCTAGATGACAACCAAATCCTTGTTTGCTCAGGCAGACGAGGCGTATTCTTCAAAGTATTGAATTACAGATTATAAAAGTTTTTGATATAATGTTTTCTTTTATGCCATTGGTCTGTTATTCAACTAAAAATATTCAGACTTGGGAAGAGCCTGTAAATGTTATAAACTGAATGGATCATATGTGTAACAAATTTATTTACTCTGGCAACATATAAATATATAGTATAATAATAATTAATATATGATATTGCTAGATTTAGATCTCCATAAGCATTTTATAATTCTGTCATCAAAATAATAAATAACAATAATAATTATTGATTCTTTATATAGGGTCATAAACATGCCTGGTGTTTTACAGATACATAAGGCATGGTCCCTGCCCTGATGATGTTACAATCTAAAGTATATTAAGAACACATCTTATCTCCAGCTAGTCTGTTCTTAAGATACAGGTGCGACATTTTTTCATGGGAAGGTGATGAAAGAAAACTGATTGAAATGGATGCGAATGTATATGTTGCTTCTACAACTTGTAAAATGCAGGCACTGTTGATTCAGAAGTTACATTTTGCTATAGCTGTAGTACATTTCCCTATCCTCTATAATATAAAGTACATTTCAAGCAAACAAAAAGAAATACCTTCAAACCAGAAAGAAACCTATACAGAGGACAAAACTATATTAGTCATGGCACAACTGCTCATAACATGATTTTTATTCATAGTACGGTACCTCTAGTGTGTTTATAGCAGTAATATGAGCACTCGTTCTCTTTAGCATGCTGAACTTCCCCCCAACCCCCAAATTATTGTATAGAGCTCTGTAATAGTTTACTGAATGTGCAACATTTTTCAAGTGGATTTACTTATCAACTTTTTCTAGTGGTACCAACAGCAGTAGTATGAAATGTATCTACTCCATTTACTCTTATCCAATGCACCTACTTTCTTTTTTCCCTTTAATTTTTATATATGGTAAAAATTTCATTGAAGAGAGATTTTAGATGACAGGGCTGTAATTTTAAACCCAATAGAAGAGGTGTAAGCAATTTGAGCTTAGCTGAAGCATAATCTTAGGTTGTCAAGAAGAAACCCATTCTCCCTATGCTAATCAATCAGTATATCAACCGACCAATCATCTCCTCAGCTTAGCATATATCCTAAGGTTTGATATATCTATTAACTGCCCATCATGTAGCTGGTCTCTGGATGATGAGATTCTCCCTATCTTGGCATTTGGAGGCAGACAACTGAGCTATCACAGCCGCAGATAAATACCAAAGTAGAGATTTCAGTTCTGTTCCTGAGAGGAAAGACAATCCAGGAATATAGAACCAATTCTCAGAAGAGAATACATAGAAAATTATTACATTTTCAACACTATGTTGTGTGTGACAATTGTATATATTCATGATTTTTTCCAAACAAAAACAGGAAATTACTCTTTTGTGACTGAAACTCTGGCAGAATAAAACAAGTGCTGGAATTTGTTGTCAACTGCTAATTACAATAAAGATGACACACAAACAAGTGATTGAATAAATAAAAATAAGGACTTTCCCCCTATTATTAGTGTACTGACACCTTACTGACAAAGGAGAACTATATGAAAACACAGTGGCACAATACATTTAATCCTGAAAAAAGAGCATTCATTTTAGAAGATTGCACACCTACCTCTCCATTTTAAAAGTCACAAGCTCAAATCTCATTTAGAGAAAAATAATATAGCTATTGCATGAGCTGTCTGCTAATATGTGAGCTTGGCATTCAAGTTCAAGTGTTTCAAGAAATGTCTGAATGAGAAGATCTGTAGAAACAGAGAACTTTTTGGCTTTGCGGTTACTGAAAGTCAGAGCATACCTCAAAGAATGAAATGGCCTCGATTAGTTATTGAAGCAGATTCTACCGAGAGGCCATAATCACCATGGAACTGAACATACACAGTGATATCCTCATACTTAGACCACAATATTAAAAAGACACTGGGCCAGATTCAACCATTGTATAAGCAGGGCAATTCTGTTGAAGTCAGTGGAGTTGTGCCCACTTTCTTCAGGACTCATTTTGACCCACTGTCTTTAGGGCCTTCTCTTTGGTAGGCATTCATGCTGTTAGTTAACCTGTTGTTTTGTGCGTCTAACATTTTTAATTAAAATATTAGAACTGATATTATTTATATCAAGAGAAAATCTTATTTATCCTTCACTGAATTAAATTGCTACAATTTTATAGTTACTTGTTTTATATGATTGTTGGTGGGAGGAGGGGTTGCTGTTAGATGTTTTTTCCCCCCCTAAACAAAAAATTAGGACAAAATGAATTCATGCTGTTGGATTGTCTTAAATATGTAGTCTATGAACAGAAGAGCAGCATAAGTCAATAGAGTACATTGTAACTTTTTCATGGATATTAGCCAAAGTACATTATTCTTGATTTAGGACACTTCTTCATCCCAGCGTGAAAGAGTTGGCATTTATGCAACCCAGATCTTTTTCAGCTGAAAACTAGTAGCCCTGTGAGGTTTGGCGCAGTTTTGTTGCTCTTTTGCATCAGCTTTGACTTGGTAAATAATAATATGGCCAACTGAGTCAAAATTGCAAATTTGATCGCAGCTAAGTGAGAGAGATTAAACAAATCTTTGAAAAGCATTTCTTAATTTTTGAAGCCTCTCTAGAAGCCAAATTCTGCTCCCATTGTCTTCATACTTCCCACCAAATGCACTTAAAATAATTCTAACCGTGATTTCAGTGGGAAGCATACACATGCGGTTGAGGGCACAATTTGCACCTAAATGGCATTGTCAGTGTAATACTGCTTTAATGAAGGCTACTTGGTCTCTCTCAAAAAAAAACACATGACATTAACAAATGAATATTTCAAATATTGTACTAGATCCTCAGCTCACTGACGATGCTGAGTTACACCAGCTGAAGATCTGACCCATTGCATTTAGTGCTTGTGAAAAGTGCCAGGGTGATAGCTATAGAGATTGAAGTCTATTCATTCTCAAAACAGGCACATCCGGGGCAACTGCAGTGCAAGCTCCCTCACGCTGCCCCACGAATGCAGGTCTTTGTGCTTATTTAACCCTGGCTCTTTGGCAGAAGACTATTAAAAAGGCTGTCACTTGCTGTACGTTTCAGTGTTATTTTTCTTCGAATTCTTCCAGTCTGGATTCAGATCTCACGCAGATCAATGTCAATACACGGCTGGGAATATTACGAAGTGATTCACCACTGTGCAGAGGTTCCACCAAGGAACGCTGCACCACTTAAAGCCCATGTTAAGGGTGTCCGTGGGACTTAAATGGTATTAAAGCTTTCCAGGGGTCCTATGCAGTCTAGTGAAAATGCTGTGGCTTTTAGCGAATGGCACAACATAGCATTGATTGCAGAGATAATTAGAAGGGAGAAAAGGTAGATTAAATATGGGGATCTGAATATTCCATGCGGAACACAGGGCACAGCCTCTTCTGACAGAGGATAAGGCCCCAAATACTGTGGAATTCCATTGTGCCAGGGGCTAGTTATGGAGTGGCTGCATAAGGAGACTCTACCTATATGAACACTGTGGCTATCTCCACCAGCAACACTGATTGGGAGAGGCAGGGGCCAAACAAGTGGGTGATCTATGTGTTGTGGATCCACTGAGTGATAAACCCTTCATCGTGAAACACAGAAGTCATTAGAGTGCAAGGACTCTGGTATTTGTATCGATTAATAAAAACAGATATTATAAGCACTCATCTCAATCTGTGGCTGCTTCTTCCAAAACTTAGAATAAAAAAAAAAAAAAGGAAACACCTACACACAATCAATCCCATATCAAACTATTTAGCTTGAGTGTTAGCACCTCCACAGTCATAAATAGATCCATCCCCCAAACTTTACAGTCCCAAACTAACAAACAACCCCATCCTTTCCAAATGCCCACGGAAAAAAAAGTAATAATATTAGTAACCAAGGTTTGGATCTGTGATTGCTCTACAGGTTTTGAGGATTCTTTTCCCCTCTGCTAATGTAACCCACCTGTGCCGAGCCTGTCTCCTGATACACATTGATTTCACCCATACATAGCAAAGTAAGACTATTGGAATTGACTAGGAATGGATACAAGCCTACAGCTGAGATAAATATGATTATATCCATAAGATATTGTGAATGCCTAGGAAGCACTCTTAGAAAAACCTCTTTTGTTTATTAAACTTTCTGTATAGGAAGCAAATACATATGCATATACTCAGAATTCATGACTACATGTTTAAATGGAAAAGCTATCAGTTCAGCTATCATAGAATATTTTCTCTTTACACTTCTCAAAATGAGTGCTCATTTAAATCAGATATTATGAAAACCCAATGGCTAATCCTAAATTCAGGTATACTACCACTCTAGCTAGGCAGATTGCTACTTGATCATACTAAGATGCTCCCTTATCCATTATTGGATCTGAAAAAGAGGAGGATTAAGAATTATCTGACTTCTCAGTTAATGTGCAAATCATCTAAAAGCTCAGCTTAGGAAGGTCTTAGAATGCTGTACAGCACTAAAATAATAATGTCTTAGAATTTTTAAAAGCTTAAATATACACTATCACATTTTAGAGTTAAAGTGTTATTGGAAAATAGAGTTTTGTGGTTTATATCCTTTTATTATCTCGGTGTGTTTTTATAATTATATCTGAAAGTCTTGTAATTCTATTTTTAATTACCATTTTGTACTGCAATTCAAAGTTGTCACTTGGACAAACTCACTTTGCTGAAACTTAGTATCTAAAATATACTACTTTTAATTGTGCAATGCAGACTAGAATGTTTGCAGTTTTTAGTTTTCATAATATTAATATCTGGTATTTCCCTTTTACCTTTGTATATGTTGAAAAAACTACACTGAAAAGGTTGAAATACTTTTTTTCCATGTTCTGAAGAGGGGGGAGAGAATATGAACCGGAAGACATGCTCTTAATGTTCCATCTTTGCATTTTTAGGGTAGCACTGCAGTTTGCTTTTGCAACATTCATTTTATCATTTCCATCATTCAGATATGTATACTTGCCTTTCAAAATCCGTGAAAAGTATTTAAAAAGAAAAGAGAAATTGTTACTATTTCAAAACCCTATTATAATACATTTTCAAATATGTCAGACACATCTTTGTTAAAATTAAACCAAGGATTGGTTTTGAGCGAATAGCCCTATATCCTTACAGATGCTGTGGATGGATGCATCTAAGCTGCTTATTATATTGATGGGTTTTGCTGCTCTGCAGCAAATGAAAACAGGCAGCTGCTTCCTCCATCAAAGCAAAAAGCAGCCTGAGTTTTTATTAAACGAGTGTTCATTTCTTCTATTGCCAAAATTCTTACACAAAACAAAAGAGCAGTTTTAGCACATTATTGCTTAACTAGACATGAACAACTGACAGCAAGTGATAAGCCTGTCTGCTTTTCACAACTGGTAATCATTTTTGGAATAGATGTTTTAATATAGTTGAATATAAAATTTTGTAATTTACATCTACAATGGTACGTAAATTTATAGATCCAGTTTGTTGCAGGAGAGTGAAGGCTATAATCACAAAAGGCTTGTTCCAGTGTTGTTTAATTTTTAATGACTATTTGAAAACTGGGTAAAGAAAACTAAATCAAATCCATTCATTTGAAAAAAGGTGTTAAAGACAATCATACAAGTAGGTTTGTACAGTTTGATGATTTTACATATAGCTGTACATTTACAGCTTTTACTTCTTACTGTATTTCCACATCAGTTCCACACAGCCTCTTAAGTTTGTGCTGCTATAAAAGAAATTTGCAGATTGCAGACCATCATGTTTCCCTCCTAGTCATGAATAATAATGAGGATGAAAGTGAGAGATATAGCGCTGAGGCCATTTTGCCCAGGCTGAAGATCTCAGCCAGTGCTTATACATATTTTTCAATGATCTGAATATCATAAATTCCATTTTAGATTGAGAGAAAGACAAGAGTTTGTATAAAACATATGTGGAGAGAAAAAATGGGGGGGGGGGGTGTTCCTTTTTCTAGCCTCAATTTCTCTAGTATTCGTTTACCTTTTGAAACTCACTTGTGGCAGTTTCTGCTGTAGGCACAAATTGCTCCTCTTCACAGGACTTAAAGGAGGAGGTGGGTGAGAGTGAACAGAATTGTCATGTAGAAAAGTTCTGGTGCAAGCTGATACTGGTAAATACTATTGAACACATTTGTTTAAAAAACCTCATACAGTATATTTATCACACAGCCCATTTAACAAGTGTACTTAGTCTAAAACTTTCAAAACTGGGATCAGATTTTCAAAAGAGCTCAACCCTCAGTAGCTACCCTTTTGAAACTCTGGCCCCAGTTGTGAGTGTTGAGGCCTTGTGAAAATTTGCCTCCTACTTCCGTATTTAAATATCTTAATGAAATGACCCCTCCCTCATAGATGCCAAACACCCACAGCTCCCATTAACTTTCACTGTAGTCTAAATGTGGATGTAAGTGCCTGAATTTAGGCCCCCAGGTTTCAAAATTATGAATTAAAACATTGTAAACATTGACAAAACAGTTGTTTAATCATTCCCTTCTCTGCATTCCTGCCTACTTCATTTTACTGTGCTGATCAGACTCCTGTGATTGGGCTAGCATAAAAGGGATTTTGTCTGATAAACTTTCTTTCTCTGGCTCTAAAATGTTATGATATCTGAAAACTATTCATACCAGCAGTAACTTGTTACATCTATTTGTCCTTTTTCAGATACAGTCCACTGAAAGTGGGTACCTAGGCATCATGGATTAATGCACTAACCTTTCACTTACATTCCACTTTTGTGTGATATATGACCTAATTAGTGAAAATGAAGGCTTTTGATCCTATCATTGATCTCAGAATACATTTTTGGTGACATAACAAAATTAGAGAAGGGCTCAAGCTGTGATATTTAGATCTCGGAGGATTTTTGGACCCGCCGTGCAAACTCATCAGACATAGTCAATCATGAGTGGTAGTGATCTTTCCTCAAGAAAGGCCCAAGCTAGGAATAATATTAGGAGTGTTGCTTGTCAGAAATGAGGTGCATTGACAAAACTGGGTGGGGAAACTTGAGCACTCTCTGTCCATTTTGTAGTTAGCTCTCACCATGCTGTTCATTCCCAACTTGAATACTTTTTTTAAAATTTGTAAGTGAATTTAGTGCTCAGTAAACAGAAGGATCAATAGCATTGGCTAAGGCCAGGCTTAGGGCTAAGAGGCATTCTGCAATTTTCCCCATACAACTCTGCCATTATATCTCAATGTTGACCTGCACTATCAATTCTTCTCCAGTCCTAGATCTCTCTTAAGCATACTATACACAGTCTCTCGTGCTAAATTGTGTGGCGATGATTCACACAAAAGGAGATTGGAATGAGATCATCAAACTCATTTTCCATTGTGACCTATTGTAAACCAGGATATGAATGTAAGGCAGGGTCTCTGGAGATGAAAACAAAGAGTTAAACTTTTCATACCTTAAAAGTACAATTGTAAATATGTTACAATAAGAGTAAAAGGACACCGTTGTAAATTACCTAGAATATAAATATACTAGTAAGCAGACGTTTGTTTTTCTGTATTTTTCTGCAGTTGAGAATAAAACGTATCTTGTAGTGGTTGTAAACCTAGGAATTACAGTGCATCTTCTTCCTTTTTGTGAATTTAGTGCACTTGAAAGGAACTGGATTGACAGCCCTGGAAACTGAAACCTTTTATCCACAGAATAGGTACAGCACAGGCAATAATAAAGTTTCCCCGCATTGCCCCAGCAATATGCCTCAAACCTGATCTCTAGGGGTGAAAGGGTAGTTAATTCTCTGTGGCTCAATTCAATCCTTGGTACCTCAGCTGAGATTACCAATACAGTTGCCAGTTAGTACCAATAACTTTGGTAGTTTTTATTGTGATACCGATACCTGTTCACTATGGACTGGACTGAGATTGTTTGGTGTAGCTGGGAGGTGGCGCAGAGTTGCTACAGTGACCCTGTACCTCCCAAGGATTCCCCCTGTCCAGGGAGAAGTCCCAGCCAGTAGTGTAGCCGGGGGGAGGGGAGGGGGGAGGGGGAGCAGCCGGTCCCCCGCTGAGCAGAAGCGGCGCCTTTTTTGTGCTCCTGATGCCTTTTGCTCCTAAGCTGCAGCCAGAGCGGAGCTTTTTTTTTTTTTTTTTGCTCCCGGCGCCTTTTGCTCCTATGCTGCAGCCAGAGCGGAGCTTTTTTTTTTTTGCTCCTGGCGCCTTTTTTTAGCTCCGCTCCTCCTGTGCTCTAAACCTGGCTACGCCACTGGTCCCAGCTAGCTGAATCAGATGGGTTTATGACTCCTTTGTGCCAGTGGAGCAGTGGGAAGAGGCATACAGGCTATTTCTGTACAGATGTATATGTAAATATACTGGATATTGTATACTGAGAGTATTCTAACAATATGCTACTTTTTTGGAGAAGCTTTGTAACAGTTTTCAGTCTGTGAGTTTTCAAATGTGTGACACTAGTCTTTAACATAAGTCGTTAAGAACCAAATAAGGGACAAGTTAAAATAGTGGATGAAGGATCTTTAAAAAGTGTTGGATAATTCCTTTTCAACGGAAAGTTTTCTGTAATCTCCCATTCATGGTTCATCATTTTTCATGCCAGTAACTGACTATAATAGAATAGGAACAACGGTAGGTTTGGTTTTGTCTGAAATGATGATGTCCCTCACAATGAGATTGAATTGCAAGTATTCCTTTCAGGCCTGCTTTAAATTCCTAGTAGGCCACATACCACTAAGGCTGCTAAAAGAGCTGCTATTCTGAAGCAAAAGGAATTGAAGGCAACTTTTCAGGGCACTGACTCTGCCATAGGTACTGTGGCAAAGGCAACTCTGTTTGAGCATCCTTGGGGTAGCATAACTTCTTTAGCTGCTCTTTCTCTATAGGGGAGGAAGGATTTTTGTTGTCATTTAAGCACAAAACTATGAATCAGGAAAGGTGGGCTATATTCCTGGCTTTGCCATAGACTTATTGTGTGACCTCCTTGAGCAAGTCACCTAATCTCTGTGCCTCAATTCTCCATCTGTAAAACAGGGATAATAGTACTCATGACTTCAAGGGATTCTTGTGAACCTAAGTCCAGTAATGTTGGCGAGGTGCTCTGATACGATGGTATGGCGATGAGTGCTAGAGAAATATGTATAAATAAAAGATCACGTCCTTCACCACCCCACCCATCTAGTAATTAAGGTGCTCATGTGCTGGTACAGTCATAACAAGCATTGTGTAGATACCTAGAGCCAGTAGTTCTGGCAGTGTAGTGCACCTCTTCTGGCAATCACTGCAAAAGAATCAGGGTGGAGTGGAGCAATGGACTACTTTGCACCAGCAAGCAAAAGGAAGTTGCAATGTGCATAAAGGCAGCGCACAGCTGTAGTCCTGGGAATTCTGGGAGGCTTTATGCCTAGCTGAGGCACAGTCCCCCTCCTAAATCTCACAGCTACACATGCACAAACACACCCTGACATGAAGGGGAGCTGTAAAGTCCAATAGAGCGATTGCCTATTTTTTCCTGCACAACTACTCTGATGTGAAGAGGTGCAGTTATTCTCATACATGCAAAGGTATACGTTTGTAAACAAGCATTTGCATGTGTAAATGCAGTAATAATTGCACATCCAAATAGGTGCCCATCCAATTTTATGCATGTAAAATCAGAGGCCTCTTTTTGTTAATTGTACCCAGAAGTCTTTACAGTGTTTTTGCATGAAACAAAACCCATATGCACATGTATGTGTACGTTTGTATAGCTGGAAGTAATAGATAATATTTTTGTCTCTGAAGAATTAGTGCTATCTGCTAACTACTGTGATTTTGACATTGTATTATAACAGAACTGAGCATTTGTTTTCTTTTTAATCAGAAACAATACTATTTTATAGTTTGACTGTGTTACAAATGTAGGTTGCAATGTTGAAAAATGTAGGTCAGAATGAAAGAGTAGAAGGCCGAGTGCAAACTCCTCCACCTGGATCTTTAAGCTTATCCTTTTTCTGAAAGCAGTCAAAGAGGCTTACTTACCTGTTCAGGCAAGAGAAGCTTTTCCTTTTACTAAAATTAACAAAGGTATTCTTGCTGCTGGCTTAGTTGGTAGCACAGTGTACTTCCACACTTGAGACCTGGGTTCGTGAGAGACCTTCTGACTCCTGCTTCTTTAGTTGGCGGTGTCTTGGATCATTATAGAGGTGATACTTTCCCCTAAGGGGGAGGAGAAAGGTGCAGTGTGTGTTGCTAGCAGCTGGTTATAGAATGGCACTGTTGTTTCAGAAGATGTCGTTTCCTTTCTCCCAGTGATGGGGTAAGTGGTGTATAAGCAGCTGCTGCCACGAGGAAGCAGGTATTAACACTGTGTGGTGGCAGGGTGAAGGAACTGGTGTCCAATAGTAAAAGATTTGGTGAATACTTTGACTTCCGTCAGGCTGTCCTTTCAATCAAAGCTACATCAAAAATGAGAAGCATTTGATTTTGGACAATGGGCGACAAGCTCAGACACTCAGGGCCCTCTGCTACAAAAACAAATATTTTTAAGAGTCATTTCGACTCAAGGTTTGCTATAAACAGTTTTTTAATGTGGATTGTAGGGTATTACAAATGGTCCTGAATTAACCACTTATTCACTAAACACCAGACACCACTGTTGTTGCTTGAGTACACACTTATCAGTTGTAAACTGAAAAATTCTTATATTATACACTTAAATACTTAAATAGTTATTATATTTAATGTAAAATCTGTCATTTTAACATATTTCAATTCTTAAAAAAGAGACAGAAAATCCTCTAGCATCCTTAGTGTACATATTGCTGAGAAATGGATAATTGTGTATGAATATGTGATTCTAACCCTTGGTGTATCTTAGAAAAATAGATTTTGAGACACCATGTAAATCTAAATTACAGTGAACTGTACAAATAATAATGTTCCTTCAATGCTTCTGGTAGGTATGTGAACCAACACTAATTAAAATATTAAATTGTACATATCTGATCATTTTTTAATGCAGAAATGGCTTACAAACTGTGGGCCAAATCCTGAAGTCCTTGCTAGGTATTTATTCATTCCTCACACTTGCAAAACTTTAATAGGTACTCAGCAACCTTAAGGATTTGACTGTTAGTCTTCACTGACAGCTTTGACTGAGGAAACTGAACAATTCTTTTGGGTTTTGGCATATATATATCTATAGATATAGATATATAGATAGATATATATAAACGCAAAGCAAGAGTAGCCAGCTGTGGGAAACCGAGGGTAGCAATTGAATGGACTGGGATGCTCTTGGGGATGACAGTCATGCTGCACTGTGATTTAGAGAAGGGGAAGTGTTGGCCAAGAACACAATGGGGCAAAGCTCCATTCTTATACAATGAGTTATGCTACCTTTTATGACTCTGAAGAGCTGAAAGGATTTTTCAAAATATATGATCTGAAAGATCCACATACATGGTAAGTTTTATACTTAATTTATCTGTCTGGATCCTTCAGAAGAATGGAAGGACTAAGGCTATATCTATACTGCGCTATCTTGAGTTCACAGGAGGTGTGAATTGCAGAGCACACCAAAGAGTTGTGCTCTAACTGCCGTGTGTGGAAGCTGCAGACATGAACTAAAAAGTACCTAGTTCACCTTAAGGTAGTTCTCTTTCAAACAGGATTACATTAACGCGAAATAGTTACCTTTCCATTTATGCCAGCAGCGTACACAGAGGGCAGTTAGAGTGCAACTCTTTGGCATGCTTTATAATTCACACCCCACAGTCCACACTGTGGTACTGTACAGACAAGCCCTGACTTTACCCTGCCAGTATTTGAATCTGTTTTAACATACTAGATAATGTGTATATTTACTTCTACTGGATAGAATATCAAATTTATTCAGATATATATGTGATTGTGTGTCTCTGTTGACTGCAGCCCATCAAGGATATGAACCCCAATGCTAATATAGTAAATGGAGAGTCTCCTATAGCTAAGAAACACTGTAAGTTAGCATCATCTTGTAGGTTTCCCATTGTGGGTTTGTGTCTGATCTTTGTTGTCTATTGACATTGTAAGCTGCAAAGGGCATGGTCTGTGCCTTCCTTTGTGTCCTATATGTCACTGAGCCCATTGTTTTGGTGCTTAAGAAATAATAAATAATAATAATTAATAACCCATGTTGTGGGGACCTTGGTTTTTTTATTAGAAGGTTCAGAGTTCAATTGCTACTAATGACCAAAAGTTCATACACACTGGGCAAAATACCTGAAAAAGTTAAAGTCTACATAGCTATGGAATCATTACAATTGGCATCTGATGGTTGGTTCTCAAATCTTCATTCTCCCATATCTGAGGTTTACTGCTTTGCCTGGCCTGGGAGAATATAATTTACTGTCTAATGAAAATGTGTATCACTGCATTCTGCTGATTGGAACTGGCCCACAGGGGACATATAAGTCCTATTACTACAACAAGTAATGAAATGTGTGGAATATGATGACCCTATAGTATGTGTAGCCACAGAATTATTATGATGTGGTAACAGCTGGGTATTACTAACTATTAAGACATTTGCTGGGGAGAATTACTGGGACTTTGTAATGGCGATATTACTCATTGTGACAAAGTCTTGTAGCACCTTATAAACCAACAGATGCTATACGACTCTTACTCTTTGTCGCTCTTGCAGATCCAGACTGACATGGCTACCCCTCTGATTACTCATTGTGTTTCCGTCTTCAGGTCATTTCCTAGTTTCAGGGAACTTTGAAATGAAGAAATAGAAAAAGTTTATGCACTGTTGAAAAATCACAAGTTGCTATTTGTTGAATAACCTTTATACTGTCTCTAAGAATTGATTGGGTGTTTTTGTTGAGTGTGGAACCCTTTTCTGGAAGTCTTATCCAAAAATAGGGACTTTGAGTGTTTTTACCTTTTTTATTTCAGGCTGCCTATTTTCCAGTGTCACGCCACCTCTTTGCTTATGGTAGCTTTGAATTATAGACTTTCACTGTAGTCCTCTGAGATTGCAGTGTCACTTTTAGTGGCCTGTGGGAATGCACAAAACTTAGGCATAAACCTCCTCTTGCCGTTCACCTCCCCAGCAGATAAGAGTGTATGATCTATGAAGTTCTTAGTTCCAAACAGGCACAAGTGTCCATAGTTCGCTCCTGAAGCCAGGTCACTCTCATGGAATCCATTGAGTTGGCAGGTCAGCCCAAGCTGTGACTTACGAATTGATATATGGGAGTGTTCTTTCACTACCAATAATAATGGAGGAAAAAACACACAAACATAACTCTGCCACAGAGTCACTGCACGTTTCATAACTGAATAGAATTCAATTGAAAAAATTAGAAGTTATTCTCTATTCTTTTTGGGTTTATAAACAGGAGTAGTGAATAGAAATTTGGAAACGATTTTACCTCCGTATATGGCTTTGGTCAGACCAATACTGGAATATTGCATCCACTTGTGGTGTTCATGCCTTAAAAAAGAAATTGAAAAATGGAGGGGGTGCAGAAAAGAGCCACAAAAATGATTCAAGGACTGAGTAAAATGCTTTAGAGTGAGAGACTTAAAGAGATCAATCTGTTTATCTTATAAAATAGAAGATTGAAAGCTGACTTGAGAACAGTGTCTAAGTACCTTCATGGGGAGGAAATACAGGGTACTAAAGGAAAGGCATAACGAGAATCAGTGGCTGGAAGCTGAAGCCAGACAAACTCAGATTGGAAATTAGATATACACTTTGAACAGTGATTAATCACTGGAGCAGACTATCAGGGAAATGGTGGATTCTTCATCTTTTGATGTCTTCATATCACGTTGGGATGCCTTTCTGGAAGAGATGCTTTAGTCAAACAAGTTATTGGCTCAATACAGGGAGAATTGGATGAAATCGAATGGTCCATGATATACAGGAGGACAGACGATGATCTTATGGTCCCTTCTGGCCTTAAACTCTATGAATCTATTAAGTTGTTGCCTACCAATAGTTACTGAGGCTGAAAATGTCAAATATATGGTATGAAACTGATGGTTTTTAGAATCTGATTGTATTTAATGTTTATAATGTTGATGCTGGTGCCTAATATTTGAACAAGTAGACAGGTATGGATTAGCCTTGCCGATGTCCATATAAAGTCTGTTGCTGGGTATCTTAGGCTTTGTCTACAGTGAAACTTTGTTGGCAAAACTTTTGTTGTTCAAGGGTGTTAAAAAAACACACGCCCGAACAACAAAAGTTTTACTGACAAAAAGCGCCGGTGTGAACAGCGCTTTGTGGGCAGGAGCGCTCTCCTGCTGACAACGCTGCCGCTGCTCATTGAGGGTGGAAGTTATTTGTTGGCAGTAGAGCGCTCTTGTGCCGACAAACAGCAGCTACACTGTGCGCCTTTTAGCGGCACAGCTATAGCGGCACAGCTGTGTCGCTAGTGCAGACAGAGCCTTAGAACATTGCTATTGTAAGTCTTGTTCTTTTCTTTATTCTCTGATACTGTGGCATATTTTAAAAATAAAATAAAATAAATCCAATAAAAGATCGGTTTGGTACAGATCTAAACAACAGCTATTAAATATTAATGACACCTTTCAGAAGCAAAAATATCTATTCTAAAAAAGCAAATATCTTTATGTTTTATAGGTATCTGGCCTTCTGAAGAGGTGCTTGCTTACTACTGCCTCAAGCAAAATCAAATGTTCAGGTACACAGAATTTAACATAAAAGATGCTTTCCAATCCGTTAGTTTTATTGTATCTACATGGTAATGATTGCTATGATTTAAATCTTCAGATTAAATTTAAAAAGTTCAAGGTGAAAGTATGTTGTTCTTAACAAAGAATTTTGAGCTGCCTTTGGGTATGAATATTGCACAGCAAGCTTTTTGCTATATGTCAAAGACTTTTGATTTCCACTCAAGGCGTTTTATTCCACTTTGATTTTTGGGAAACAAAAGTGAAGCTCCGATCGATCATTACTGATTGTGAAGGTCAGGAAAAAGAAAAGACGCTCTTTAAACTGATTTCTGTTGGGAAAGCAAGCAAAGGATTATCTGATAAAGTACATCATATTCATATTATATAGTGATGCACGTGTAGCCCGTTTTTGTGTCATTCTGCATTTTATGTATTAAATTGTTCCCATATTTATATAACATGCCTATCAAACACTCACTAGCCTCTCTTACAGTAATAAAAAATAAATCAAGCCCTAAATTCTTTCCACTCTTCTGGGCACATAGAGGGCCCTGTGCTCAGTGGAATCCCTGCAGTTCCATTGTACAGGAGCAATGGTGTAGGGTTTGGGTTGTAGGTGGAGCCCATCTGCACACAAGCTCCCTACACAGTTGTGAACAACTGTTCTTTGAGGGTCAGGTGGAGACAGGCAGGTGCAAAGCTAATGGATTTAGTACTGCTTATATTCACCAATCATTGACCCTGGCCTCCATAAGGCAGTGTGAGACCCAAAGAGGTTACTTCAGCCTTGATACTACAGTAGCAGCAACAGAGCTTCTCCATTCTGTCCCCCAGCCTGGCATAAAGGCTTTCTCTGTCACTTGCCCCACAGAGTCACTTTCCCCCAATGCCTGGTTCAGCCAGCTACATGTCCCCCAGGTTGGCCATTACTGATCCATGTTGCACACAAGGTACTGCTGTGGGTGTGCACTATGGATCACTGTATTCCATTTTTTTAAAATCTGCCTCTACAAAAGTCCCTAAGTCTGGGTGTAGTACTCAGAGCTGCTGAGCAATCAAAACTTCCATTAACGCCAATGGCAGTTTCACCTAGTCATCTCTTGTCAGGATCAGGCCTACTGTGCAGTAAACTCAAAGTTAATAGGTCTTCCATATAGGTTTTAATTTTCATTTAATAAAAATCACCAAATCTATGTTTACTTGACTCAGTGGTTCCAAAAGAGCTGTTAATCCTCATCATGCATGTTTGAATAAATGCTCATATATATATACATATACACATATAATATGGATTTACATTATTGGTTCAATAATACCCTTTTTAAAAATTCATTGGGTACATGCTGGATTGTAATTGCTGTAAAGGATAATAACTATTAAATGCAAAATGTGGATTGTATGTTTTTTCATTAAACACTACCCGTTTAAAACCCTAAACCTAAAGAAAAAACTGAGAGAAAATAATCTTATAAGATTAAAATAAAATTTAAAACATTCTTATAAGATTTTATAGAAACCATGAAATACAAATACATTCAGAGTCTAAGCTGCAGACCTCGATTTTTAATTCTACTTATTGTGTTTAGGCATTGTTTGGGCTCCCAAGTATGTTTATATTTTATAGTGACGTTTACATCACTTCCATAAAACCAGTGGTCTTTATGCAAGTGAAGTGTGCAGGGTCTAAGGGAAACAAATCCATCCCATTCCCAGACTGGGTGTCAGTGTGTGAGGATGCAGCAGAGAGATCTATATGGGCTGGACAAGTGAACACAGTCCCTAAAAATCGTTTATAGTGTCTGTTGGAAAAAAAAAATTTCACAGCAAAAAATTGAATTAAAACAAATTTTTTTGTTGTTTTCATCAAAAATGTTCAGGTTTTTCATTTTTTCAACAAAAACATCCATTTAATTGAAAGGCCATTTTCTGTCAAAAATGTTTCTGTGGAAAATTTTCTACCAGCTATAATCACTTGCTGTGGGTGTAATTGGAAATCCCATGATCCCACCCTCAACACTGCCCTATATGCTGGCCTAGGTGATGTCAGCGCACAGTCACCTCTCCCCCCCTTGCTGGCATGCCATCGGTTTGGAGACAGTGCTAATGTGAACATTCTATTGATGGCTCCCCCCCATGCCGTTCTCCGCACTAAAGTCTATTTCATCCATATAGATAGCACATATGTTGTTGTTATTGGTAATGCCAGTGCACAATAGGCTAATTTAAGAACAGCATGTCACAGCAGATATTTAGCCTTAATTCTGAGTTCTCTTGCTTTTCTGGGTTCAGATTAGGCTCTTGACATTACCTTACCTTAGTTTTCAGTGGTTTAACTGTACATTGTTCCAGTGTTGTTTCTAAGAGTATTGTTTGTATATCACTTGCAATTTAAGTGCTACTTGAGAAATCTAAATACTTCACGTGTAAGGTATGTGGCTTGTTTTAAAATTTGTTGTATTTTTTTTCAAAATATAAAGAATTTTCTAGATAAAGCTGTATGTCTATATATAGATATAAATAATATTAATTTCCCCATTTACTTGTCTAACTGTTTTTGAAAGAATGAATGCGGATTAACAATGTTATCCTTTCCTAACAATTATCTTTCGCTACTCTAGCTAGTTTAGTTCTAAAAGACAGCGCCATTGACAAGGGGAAAAAAGGGAACCTTCTCAGATTTTTCAGCTCAGCGGTGGTAATGTTGCACTGAACACTAATGAGGGAACCCCTACTGATTTGCCTGCTTTGTGACTTTTCTATTTCATAATTATTTTTAAAACGCAAACGACATGAGGTAGCCTAGTCGTGTCTCTACAACTTCCTGGTAGCTCAGTTCGTACTGCAGATGGCAATTTGTTCTTGTAACATATCTGTCTCTCTGACCATTTTCATCTAATTTGTATGGGTTCTACCATTTCCTTTCTCTCTTTCAGGGACCTTGCTGTGTGTGAGCTAGGGGGTGGCATGACATGCTTGGCTGGGCTCATGGTAGGTCTTTTCTCAATTCCAATCCCATTCAGAGGGAAGAACAAAAGAAAAAATGTTCCAGTGCCTCCAACTGCTGGGTCAGAGAACTGTCAACAGCATCAGCTGCAGTCAAGCTGCAGAGTCTTGAGAGACCTTCTAGATTGACTTGCTTTCGTATCATATTGATTTTATGGTTGCCTCGATGAGCAGAAACATTTTACCTCAGTGTAGTCAATATCTCTTGTTGTGACATTCCAGGCCACGTACGGTCTGTCTTTCATTGCCGTAGCTGAAGCATTTTTTTTTTTTCAGATTATAGTCCCATTTGCTAAAATACAGGAATAGCCTGGCGAATCACAGTTGGAGCACCATGATATAGCTGCTAATGTTTTGCCTGCATTATTACACCAACAAACATGATCCAGAGCTCTCAGTAATTAGATTCTTTTGAATTAGATTGGCCATTCAGGAGCGTCGTTCACCATTCTCTGGGTTCTGAGTCATGTATTCAGGAGATATTATGTAGCAGTGCAGTGCATTAGACAAGTTTTTATGTCTCTACAAATAAAAGCATATTGTTACACTGATTGGCATTTGACAAACCTGTCGCTCTTATACAATGTGTCGAGGTTACAGCCCAATGTGCGAGCATGTCAAAGCTCACAAAAAAATTACCCTTACAAAGCCATCTGCCTGCAATGCAAAGTTATATGAAGGGCATCAGGCAGTCAGACAGAAGCAAGCTGAAAGGCAGAGTGACAGCCTTGTATGATGGCTCTACTAGATAAACAGAAGCCCGCAAATGAAAGCCTCTCAGAATACCATCATCCGCTGTCACAATGCAATTACGGAACAGAATGATAGCAAGATAGAGGCTCCCGCAAATGGAATGATAAAAGTATTGACTGATTTGATTGAATGATTAAAATAATGCAGACATAAAATGAAAAAAGATTGAAGATTGTTACAGAGAAATAGGTGAGGAAGCATGATACTGAAGGCTTGTCACTCCTGTCTTCACTTCCACACAGACAAGCATATTTGCTCATTGTTTGCTGTGCTCTTTTTTTCAGGTTGCTATTTCTGCAGATGTCAAAGAAGTTCTGTTAACTGATGGAAATGAAAAGGCCATCAAAAGTATCCTTATTCAGATAGAAAACTGGTTTGTTGTGCTCATTCCTTTTTACTGGCTGAGTAACAATTGATATAAAGAAAGACAGCATGGGGTATATTAAAAAAAAAAAGTCTCCACCATGAGTAATTAAAAAACAGAAAGATATAACATTTCTTGAACGAAACTAAAATTTTCCCTGTAATAAATTCCACACTTTCTTCTTGGATTAAAAAAAATGTACATGTTGGTAGAGAGAAAGCAGCAAGTACAGTGATATATATTTGTCTAATAGTTAAGTGTTCAGTGAATCCATTTTTTTATGGTCTGTGTTATAGGAAGTACAGCAGTAAACCAAATAATTAACTTCCTCTCAACATTTATTCTTTTTGCTAGATTTTTTGTACCAAACCTGCTTTCATATATTAACTATTTACAATATGTCCAGTATAGATATATTTTCATAGAATTCACAGTATATACTATTACATGCACAGTACCATTATTACAACTAACTTATAACTACCTATAAATTATCCACATACTCTATTTAATCAATTATCAGTTTGGCATTATTTATCTTAATGTAGGGTTATAAAACCACTCTCTCCATGTACTATTTTATTATATTTCTTATATTATATTAGAATAAATCATTATTATGCCATACTAATATGTACACAGAATTCAGAAAATTGAACTGTCCTTTGGCTAAGTGAGAAAGTGAGCATGATTTGTGGCCACACTATATAGTACAAGAACTGATGTATATAGTGAATATTAATACCTGTTAGAAACTGAGAGGATAAAGTGGAAGGTATCTCTGTGCTTTTTTCCCTTGGTGATCTTTAAATTTGCATTTGCAGGAAGAATAGTTGTTCAATTTTTGGCCACTGCAATGTCAAAATTATTTAGATTTATGATTTGTATGTATGTGAACACAAGCATAATGAGTACTTATTTTTTCATTAAGTTAAACTCTGTTGTGGATTATTTAAAAAAATGAAATTTGCAACTATGTAAGGTTGTTAAAACAGGAGACATGGCACTGCAAGAATATTAGCTAGCAGCCTCTAGAAACACTTATGTTCTCAGAGGTAACTCAGCCAGCTATAATTGCCTAAAATACTTCAACAATTTCATGGAGAATAACAGCCAATCACAAATAATTTCCTTTACAACTTGAAAAATGCTCCATAAAAATGCCCCCTTTCTCAAAAATGTAGGGTTTTAATTATGATTCCGAGATTGTTTCTAAATTCTAAATGTTTACATTAGTGACTTGATGCTGGGCAATTTCATTGTCCTGTGTCATTTCATGTAACTGTATTATGTCACACTTCTAGCCATGTGTCATTGTGGAAATAAAAAATATGAGGGGGGGGGAAGGTTTTCAAAACCAACATAGCAAAATAAGTTGATGTTTGACAAAAGTATGGCTATTTAACCAAAAAAACCTTTTACCATAAAGAGTTTCAGTTTGGGTGTAGTAATCATCGCCTCTGCAAATATCTCATTTAACAGATCCTATAAGTACATCTGAATTTTTACGAAATTGTTGAAGTCTTCTGCATCAAGGATATGAACTGATATGTGCTAAAAACATTCACTCATTGAATTGAATTAAATGATCAAAGTGTTTTTTGTTCCTCAAAAGGATAACAGTTAATATCACCTAATTAAGGAAGTTAAGTGCCCACATTTTTTTTTGGAAATACCTTATATTTCTTAAAATCCTGCAAGAAGTCTTAAAGTCTGTACTGACTCTGTTAGCCTTTCAGAGAAGTGTTTGCTGAAAGCTTCAAGAAAGATTCCCCCCACCCCCCATTTTAACATTTGGTACTCTGGAGCTCAGTGTTCAAAGTGCTCCTATTGTACTGCATTTTACAATGTCTTTAATATAGCAGGGTGCCAAAGTGAAGCAGATTTAAAACTTTACAGTGTAGGTGGAATTTGTTCTTAAAAGAATGCGTAATAAAATTTATGTTGCATGTTATGTATTTTAATGGACTTCATTGATAGTTTTATGTTCTGTCTTATGGTAATTTTAGTTTTGCATTCTTTGCTATAGTAACTAACTATAAAACAATTATAGATAAAATTCTGATCTGTTACATCCATGCCATCCCCACTGAAATCAGGGGATTTCTATTGGAGTAACCGAGAACAAAATCTAGTCCCAAATTACCAAAAGTAATGATTTCTTTCTAATAACTTTTATGATAGTTTTGGTATATTTTAGTAATTTATTGTACCAAGTTATATTAACATTGCTAAATTATTGTTTCCTTTTCTGGATTCTGCTCTTCAGGAATAGTTAATGTCTAGTATTTTGCTTTATTATTGAGGTATTATTGATTAAAATAACCTTATTTTAAAAATTACTGTTTACATCGTCCCTGTGAATTTCTTAGGAATTTTAAATTACATGGCAGTCATACTATAATATCCAAAAATTACTTTCCAAAAAGTAAAAGTGGTTGTCAACAAAAAGCAAAAAAATCACTGTCAGAAACCAGGAAATCACCAAGCAAGCCTGCTAATTATTCCTAATGGGCAAGATGAGCACATTAAGAAACAAATGAATACATCAGTGAAATGTAATTGAAAATCGACCTGGCAATAGTGCATTGCATCTGAGTATCTGCCTTTGTATTATCATCATCATAATTATTGTTGTTGTTGTTATTGTAATTCAGTGAGCGTAACTAACTGCCTTGCTTTGTGTATTCTTAAGCTTTTGAGGATCTGGTTTTTCTTTTAGTTTTTGACACCATTCATATTATTTTCCAAACTGTTACATGTCTGTTTTTGGCTGGTAGATGAGGAATTCACTCCATATATTGTGAATGCCTATATTAGGATAGTATATTCATATTGTGGCAGAGCTCTCACTTTGTCCCCGTGGGTCCCGCGCTTCCATGCGGTTTATGCTAGCCTCAAAGGCTCACTGCAACCCTCCATGTAGCCCTCTCTCTAGGGCCAGTGTTACAGTCTACTGAGCCCTTTTCATCATAAGCCAGCAAGGAGGTTGGTGAGAGAACTCCCACAGTTTCTGTTGTCCCTATGGGCTTGTTCCAGAACAGTTTAGCCTCCTGTCCTGACAGGGGCCTGTCTTCCCCTTCCAGGAGATGTTTCTGTAGTAGCGGGTTGGGGGGAACCCGGGCCCACCCTCTACTCCGGGTTCCGGCCCAGGGACCCTAATGGCAGCAGCTGTTGGCAGCCGACCTTTCACTGCCAGAGTTGCTACAGTTCCGTGGGCCACTCCCCACAGCTCTCCCCCCTTCTCTCTCTTAACGTCTTCTTCACCCTTACCTTAGGGCTCCCTTTCCAGTGGCTTGAGGGTGTCTTCATTACCCAGCCCTTCGGCCACACTTCCTCTCCTCTGGCTCCCTAGCTCGCCTTGGATTGACCGGAGTGAGCCTTTTTATAGTATCAGAGGGGCCTTAATTAGAGTCGGGTATTCACATTAGCTTAATGGCCTCACCTGACTCTTTGCAGGTTAATTGGAGTCAGGTGTTCTCATTAGCCTAACAGCTTCAGCAGACTCTATGGAGGCTAATTGGAGTTTTGTGTCCACCCTAGCCTGGAGCAGCCCCTGCTCTGGTCAGTCAGAGAACAGAAAATTGCTTCTCCAGTGGCCCATATATCTGCCTTCTACTACTCTGCTGTATCCGCTGGCTCCCTCGACGCCTTCGAGGAGCAGTGGGCGCTGTCCAGGGTTCTCTGCTCGGTGTCCCCTTCTGGTTCCCTAGTTTTGGTCCTTTGACCTTCACGCCCTCTTTCCCGTTCTTGCATTTGTTGTCCCCTGAACTCAGCTAGGTTCCGGGTTTAGTAGCCCCTCCCTAAGCTGGGGGAGGGCCTTTTAGCAGTGGGTGAGCTAGCGCTCGCCCACATCCCGGCACTCAAAAGGACTACTCTGCTGTGTCCGCTGGCTCCCTCAACGCCTTCGAGGCGCAGTGGGCGCTGTCCGGGGTTCTCTGCTTGGTGTCCCCATCTGGTTCCCTTAGTTTAGCCCTGTGACCTCACTCCCGTTCTTGTTATCTCATTAGTTGTCCCCTGGAATTATTTGGTTTCCCAGACCTGTGGATCCTCCCCTTAGGCGGGGGGGAGGTCCTTTAGCAATGGGCGGGCTTTGCCCTTTCCTGGTTACCAACAGGACTACTCTGCTGTACCCAACTGTCCTGGGTCCATCACAATATGTTATTAGTTTATTACATGACTAACTTCCTTAAAATTAAACAAAGTTGTTAGTCTGTCACACTTCACCATAAATGTACATTTGAAGTATTATCCACTTTTATATAAAAATATATTTAAAGTGATAAATGAGCTTGTGGCATAGACTCATAGACTTTAAGGTCAGAAGGGACCATTATGATCATCTAGTCTGACCTCCTGCACAATGCAGGCCACAGAATCTCACCCACCCACTCCTGGAATAATCCTCTCACCTATGTCTCAGCTATTGAAGTCTTCAAATCATGGTTTAAAGACTTCAAGATGCAGAGAATTCTCCAGTAAGTGACCCGTGCCCCATGCTGCAGAGGAAGGCAAAAAACCTCCAGGGCCTCTGCCAATCTACCCTGGAGGAAAATTCCTTCCCGACCCCAAATATGGCGATCAGCTGAACCCCGAGCATGTGGGCAAGATTCACCAGCCAGACACCCAGGAAAAAGTTCTCTGTAGTAACTTCTAACATCCCATCGTTGACCATTGGTCCTATTTACCACTGATGGCAATTAATTGACCTTTGACTAAGATCATGTTATTCCATCAAACCATCTCCTCCATAAATGTATCTAGTTTAATCTTGAAGCCAGATAGGTCTTTTGCCCCCACTGCTTCCCTTGGAAGGCTGTTCCAGAACTTCACTCCTCTGATGGTTAGAAACCTTCGTCTAATTTCAAGTCTAAACTTCCTGATGGCCAGTTTATATCCATTTGTTCTTGTGTCCACATTGGTACTGAGCTTAAATAATTCCTCTCCCTCCCTGGTATTTATCCCTCTGATATATTTAAAGAGAGCAATCATATCTCCCCTCAGCCTTCTTTTGGTTAAGGTAAACAAACCAAGCTCCTTGAGTCTCCTTTCATACGACAGGTTTTCCATTCCTCGGATCATCCTAGTGGCCCTTCTTTGTACCTGTTCCAGTTTGAATTCATCCTTCTTAAACATGGGAGACCAGAACTGCACACAATATTCCAAATGAGGTCTCACCAATGCCTTGTATAACGGTACTAACACCTCCTTATCTCTACTAGAAATACCTCGCCTAATGCATCCCAAGACCGCGTTAGCTTTTTTCACAGCCACATCACATTGGTGATTCATAGTCATCCTGTGATCAGCCAGGACTCCGAGGTCCTTCTCCTCTTCCGTTACTTCCAACTGATGCGTCCCCAGCTTATAACTAAAATTCTTGTTATTAATCCCTAAATCCATAACCTTACAGTTCTCACTATTAAATTTCATCCTATTACTATTACTCCAGTTTACAAGGTCATCCAGATCTTCCTGTAGGATATCCCGATCCTTTTCTGAATTGGCAATACCTCCCAACTTTGTGTCATCTGCAAACTTTATTAGCACACTCCCACTTTTGGTTCCGAGGTCAGTAATAAAAAGATTAAATAAAATTGGTCCCAAAACTGAACCTTGAGGAACTCCACTAGTAACCTCCCTCCAACCTGACAGTTCACCTTTCAGTATGACCCGCTGTAGTCTCCCCATTAACCAGTTCCTTATCCACCTCTCAATTTTCATATTGATCCCCATCTTTTCCAATTTAACCAATAATTCCTCATGTGGTACTGTATCAAATGCCTTACTGAAATCGAGGTAGATTAGATCCACTGCGTTTCCTTTATCTAAAAAATCTGTTACTTTCTCAAAGAAGGAGATCAAGTTGGTTTGGCACGATCTACCTTTTGTAAAACCATGTTGTAATTTGTCCCAATTGCCATTGACCTCAAGGTCCTTAACTACTTTCTCCTTCAAAAATTTTTCCAAGACCTTGCATACTACAGATGTCAAACTAACAGGCCTGTAGTTACCCGGGTCACTTTTTTTTCCTTTCTTAAAAATAGGAACTATATTAGCTATTCTCCAGTCAAATGGTACAACCCCTGAGTTTAGAGATTCATTAAAAATTTTTGCTAATGGGCTTGCAATTTCATGTGCCAGTTCCTTTAATATTCTTGGATGAAGATTATCTGGGCCGCCTGATTTACTCTCATTAAGCTGTTCAAGTTTGGCTTCTACCTCGGATATGGTAATATCTACCCCCACATCCTTATTCCCATTTGTCATGCTGCCACTATTCCTAAGCTCCTCATTAGCCTCATTAAAGACTGAGGCAAAGTATTTGTTTAGATATTGGGCCATGCCTAGATTATCCTTAACCTCCACTCCATCCTCAGTGTTTAGCGGTCCCACTTCTTCTTTCTTTGTTTTCTTCCTACTTATATGGCTATAAAACCTTTTACTATTGGTTTTAATTCCCTTTGCAAGGTCCAATTCTACATGCCTTTTAGCCTGTCTCACTTTATCCCTACATGCTCTGACCTCATGAGGTGCTGAGAATTTTTAAAATCCTAAATAATCCTCTGACATATACAATTAACTCATTTAAATGGTTTCATCCATTGTGCTTATCACAGGTAGCTCTAAATTGTGTAATAGATTATAACACAGGGGTGGCCAACCTGAGCCTGAGAAGGAGCCAGAATTTACCAATGTACATTGCCAAAGAGCCACAGTAATACGCAACCCCGCATCAGCTTCCCGCCCCTCCCAGCACCTCCCACCCACCAGCAGCCCTACCAGTCAGCGCCTCCCCCTCCCTCCCCACACCTCCTGATCAGCTGTTTCCTGGTGTGCAGGAGGCTCTGGGGAGGGAGGAGCGAAGGCACAGCAGGCTCAGGGAGGGGGCCTGGAGGGGGTGGACTTGGGGCAGGGTCTATGGCAGAGCCAGAGGTTGAGCAGTGAACACCCCCCCGGGACATTGGAAAGTTGGCGCTTGTAGCTCCAGCCCCGGAGTCGGTGCCTATACAAAGAGCTGCATATTAACTTCTGAAGAACCGCATGTGGCTCCGGAGCCACAGGTTGGCCACCCCTGTCATAACATATAGTTATATGAAGAACTGGTACAACCTGGTGATGTAAAGACAGATTTCCTTGCTTTTGTCAGCTTCAGTCAGAACTTTACCCTTAATTTAGTATGAGTGTAGTTGTCTAATTTAAGTTCCTTTTTTAATTCTATAAATAAAGATAATATAAAAAGAGAAAAGATTAGATCTTTCAAGGGAAAATTAAAGATGGACCTGAACTAGGTCATCGGATCTAAGCGCCTTTTTAAACTTTGGGGTAATATTGATCTCAATCTGTATTTTGCAGCTTGGGCCATATCTCTTTGATGGATCCAAACCAGAACACCAAATGTGAACCCCCTAAAACACTGGGAAAGTTCAGAATCAGCTCAGAATTTCCAGATCCACAGATCGGGCCCATTTCTAAGAAAAATAGTCAGCTGATTCATTAATGTAATGTACCTTCCAGTTGAGCTCTATGTCTCACTGTGCACTGATGACGTGAACTACTCTATCTAGAATTGTGTGACAAGCCTCAGTGCCTGAAAGTATCAATAATACAAAGTGCTGACACAGTACACTGTAATGACCATTAAAATAATAAATAATAATAAAGTGTGTGGATCTCTCAACAATCATGATAAATCTAGATTATAAAAGCCAAGTTCAGCTTGAATGCCTTAAGATATGGGTTTGTATATTTAAAATACATAATGTTAAAATGTTTACTAAAATTATTTAGTTTTTTTCAGAATTATATAAATTTACTGCACTGAGGCTAATTTATCAGCTGTGTTCTCTACTAACAAAATAACGTTCTGCTTATGAGATTAGTCATGCTCTTTTTTTGCTCTACAGGTACATGCTGTACCTCATGGGATTCCATTGAATGCCATGGAAACACTTCAAAAGGTGTGTCCAGAGTGTGGGGAGGTTAATTTAAAACACTCTTCAGTCAACAATTTTTTGATTTTCTGTTACACAAAATAAATGTCAATTGTCTTTACTTCCACAGTATTCACTTACAGGTTTTTCCTAAAATATCTATTCCTGTGTAGTCAGTATCCTTTAGGTAGGTTAATTATGTAATTTCAGTTAAGTGAAATATGGGGACATATTAGTTAATCACTTTTTAATTATCAAAACATAGCATTATTTAATTTGCATGCAAGAAAGTTCACACTGAATAATTCAACTACGTATGTGAATTTCAGTAACATCTTTCTTTAGTACCACTGATTGATTTTCATAAGAATGGCCATATCGGTCAGACCAATGGTCCATATAGCCCAGTATCCTGTCTCCGACAGTGGCCAGTACCAGAGCTTCAGGGTGAGTGTACGGAACAGGGCAGCTGAAGGGATTCACCCCTGCCTTCCCTTCCCGGCTTCTGGCAGTCTGAGGTTTAGGGGCACCCTGAGCATGGCAACATGTAACAAAAAAAGCCACCATTGTTTTGGTTCGTTCATATAAACTGCCTGTGTGTTTAGACATTTCTACCATCACTGTGGTATCTGAACACCTTGCACTGGTCTTGCTTTGCTATGCTGATTTTAGTGGTTATTGTAAGAGTGAGAAGTTATTTTAGAGAAGGAGATTAATGCTTTTTGAACTGGATACCAGTATCTATTAGGAACAGGGACTGGTCCTAACACTGATATTTGTGTCATATTTGTGAATGAATCACTCAGATACACTGAGGTTCAGATATGTTTTTGTTTGTCCTCTCAAAACTATCTCAATGCTTTGCCACCCCCATTCGTTCCAACCGTACTCTTTACCACTAGCCACAAGTACCGTCCACAGTTGTGGAGATTCTCCCTCCAACCAAAGAGGACTGGATCAAGCTCCTTCTGAAACCAATCAGTGCCACTCCTTGTTTTGGTTAGCGGGGGACTGACTATACAGCGGGGAATCAAAATCTGTGTCCTGAGTTTCCAGACTGGAAGAGGCTGAGAATGAAGCAAAGACAACACTCTTTTTCAGCCCATGTGCCACGTATTGCTCGCAACAAACCAGAAACTCCACTCACTACATGTCACTGTACTCCTGCTGACTGCTACATTTCACACAGACAATCACAGCCAGGAGCCAAATGCCTGGGTGTTGTTTCAGGGAGGAATTCAACACCTTGAGCTCCTGAGGTGTCTGCCCAGTGAGCTACTTGCACATCTCACACTAAACAAGGTAAAAAAGCCATGCACAATAAACAGCACATCATCTGTTGTGCTGACCGGTCTGTGTACATAGTATGTATCCCAAGAGGTATTGTGGTTGTGCTGCTGCTGCTTCCTTTTTTGGTTTTGGTTTTTGTTTTAAACTAGTAGTTAGCTTTAAAAATACATAAGGTCTGAAAGACCTTTCTTTAAAACAACCCACAAAAAGGATAGATGATGGACATGGATAAATTCGATGAGTTACTGGCTAGGGGTATCAGAGTACTTCTGCAGTGGCACTATACATTCATTACTTCTAAAAAGACTCACTATGAACACAGATTATGGAAGACCTAATAGGTAAAAGAAGCTATGAAGACATTAACAATTAGGGTAGGGGGGAAGTACTTTTGATTAAATCATTATTTTTATGCTAATTTTATGGATGATTCTTAACAAGTATGTTACAGATGTAAGTGACATCATCATCAGAAATCAAAATGCAGGAGTATTTAAGGCTCAGACTGTATCAAGCTGGTAAGATATTTTAAAAGCTGCTGATGAATTGTTTGTATAAAATTATACTGTAAAGTGTATGCAGAAATGTGAGTTATAATATCTCTATTGGCAAGGAAGATAACTGTACAGTATCAATTATCCAGGCTAGTAATTTGTGGTTCATGGGAAGGGAATTCATTAAACTAAAGGAAGCATCTAGTCCTGAGTTCCGAGACCATACCACTATTCAAGACTAGATTGTGTCCTTTAATTTAAGGAATTATGCTCCTGGGTGTAAAATAAATAAATAAAAGGGTAGATGATGTCTATCCAACCATAACATCTGGATGGTCGTCCCCAAACTTACATGTGGCCCTCACCTGTGATCAGTCTTAGCAAAGAGCAATTATACATGGATAATACAGTACAGTTGTTGCTGACTGCATATATGTGTGTGTTTGTGTTTCCAGGTATGCTGAGAACTCTGGAAAAAAATCTGAATTGAAATTGGATAGTAGTACATAAAATATATTTATCTGAACTGAATTGCTTTTTGACCTAGAGAGTACAATATAATTAATCTTGACCACATGTGACATACTATTTTTCTTCCTTTTATTTTTTTTAAATATACAGTATATCTTTCAGCATTAGAAAGCTGTTCACTGCTTGGCTGAAAACTGGCTAGTTGGGAGGCATCGTGGTCAGTTGTACTGAATGTGGGGCAAGAAGTAAGGGTTAACATTTTCAAAAGCATCTAAATCACTTAAGAGCCTATGCCTTATTTTCAAAAGACTCCTCCTCACTCCTACTGAAAGTCAGTGGGACTTAGGTTCCTAAGTGACTTTGGTGTTGGAAATTTTACTCCAGGAATTCTTCTATTCTGATCTTAGCTGTGCGAATTCTTCTGCTGAGAGGTCTTAACCTCTCTGCCTCATTTTCCCTTACTCTATCAAATGTGGGTGGCATTTACTTACCTGACAGAAATATTCTGAGGATTAGCTAAAATACTTACAACATTTTGATGTATGTCATTACAAAATTGCTAGATAATGTTTGGCACTATTAAAGAACTAGGGGTGAAATCCTGTTTTTTCTTTGAGTGCTTGCTCATGTCCATTCCATGAGTGGTATCCATACTGCTGGCTCTAGTGTCCTCAGTTCCTTCTTACCACCCATGACAGTTGCTGGAACAATCCTTCTTGCTGTGACAAGGCTTTTCTTTCCCAGTGGTTGGACTTTCTCGGTCATAGTCTGTATAGTTATCATCATAGTTAGTGTATATAGTTCTTAGAGTTAGTGTATACAGTAGTGTTAATATTTCTCCCTGTTGTTGAGGGACTTTTTCATCCCCAGGGCTGGGCAGGCCCCGGTCCCTGGGCATCAAGCTGTGTGCCTCTTACAGCAAGCCGATGGCAGTTAGTGACCTGTACTCTGGCTGTCTAAAGTGTCTGAGGGAGTCTCACCCTCAAAGAGAAGTGCCAGATCTGCAGGGACTTCATACCCTGTACCAAAAAGGACAGGGATATTCGACTGAAAGCCATTCTTTTGGAGGCAGCCTTCAGACCAGCCTCGGAGTTGAGCTGCTCCAAATCAGTGTCGAGTATTTCGGCATTTGTGCAGAGTGCTCCCCCAGCACCATGTTCTTACCAGCACCGTTCTCCATCCCCGTTGCCAAGGAAGAAACATAAGAAACAGTGCACTGAGAAAGGGCGTTCTTCAGTGCCGAAGAGAGACAAGCAGGGAAGGACTGGTGTGTTGAGACCCATGTCAGGCCACTTGTCCTCCCCTGAGCCACTGATGGCTCCACAGACTCTGCCTAGAGTGCCGAGTCCAGTAGGGGACCTGCCACCTACTCCTAGGAGCAATCATGGGGCCAGATGGTTGCTGCCCCCCTTAACACTGAAGGCCTTTTAGGCAGCAAAGGATCTGCTGTCTTTCCCTATCCTGCTGACTCCTCAAGGACCCTCGCCAGCTAAGGTGACTGAATTAGAAAGGAACAAGGTCCAGAAGGCCTCTTCCAGTCCAGGCCTTCTTCTCATCATCCCTGGATGAAGTGGTTGCAGGCCCTAGTAGATGACATCCCTCAAGATGACTTCATGGCCCACCAGGACATCCTGAAAAGTGTCATGGAGAACTTGGGTCTGGAGGTGAAAGAACTTAAGAAGTCGTCGCACAGCCTGATCGACATCCTGGCTGCTGCTGCTCCCTTCAAAATAGCCTTACCCATAAATGAAACAGTGTTGGGGCCCGTTAAGATACTGTGGCAGATCCCTTCTTCTTTGCCCCCCCCCCGCCCCCAAAAGAGGGCAGAGAAGAAATACTGTGTTCCGGCAAGTGGTTTTGACTACCTTTACTCACACCCTCCCCCAGGATCTCCGGTAGTGTTAGTGGTGAATGAGTGGGAAAGATGGGGCAGTTGAGTGTTAACCTCAAAAATAAAGAAGCTAAGAGACTGGACCTGTTTGGATGGAAGGTTTATTCAACGGGCAGTCTCCAACTATGTATTTCCAACCAGCAGGCTCTACTGGGGAGGTACGATTTTAATCTCTGGGACTCGCTGTCCAAATTTAAAGACTCCCACCCACAGGAATCGAGGCAGGAATTTGTGGCCATCTTAGAGGAGGGCAAGACTGTGTCCAGGATCTCCCTTCAGGCGACTCTGGATGCGGCCGACTCGGCAGCCAGGACTATGGCATCAGCAGTCACCATGAGCTGCTGTTTGTGGCTGCGATCGTCTGGCCTTCCTCACAAGGTTCAGTCCATCCAGGACCACCCTTTTGAGGGCTCCTCCCTGTTTTCCGATCAGACAGACTCGAAGCTCCACAGTCTCAAGGACGAAAGCTATGCTTCATTCCTTAGGCCTTTACATGCTACCAGCCTCCAGGAAGCATTCCAGGCCCCAGCAGCCTCCCAGGTTCATGGCAACTCCCAGATAGGAGCCCTACAAAAAAAAGGGAAAAGATTATAAAAAAATGACAATTCCTACCTACCTCTGCCTCCCAGTTGGGCTCTCAAAGATATTCCAGTGGGTCTAGGCAGGCCTTCTGAAGGTATGACAGACTGCATTATATCAGTCACAGCTCTGGATCCATCCCCTTTGGACTGCCTGTTGCCTTCCAGCCCAGTGTGGTCATATATAACATAGACTGTTAGGTACTGAGTACAGTAACAGTCAGTTAGACCCTTCAATTTTCATCTACCCCCCACTCCTCTGTCCCTCTTCAGGGACCCTTCTCACAAGCAGCTTCTCATCTAAGAGATGCAAGCCTTCCTACATGTGAGTGTCGTGGAAGAGGTTCTTTGAGACTTGAGAGGGAAGAGGTTTTACACCTAATGTTTCCTAATCCCAAAGGGCATGGGGGCAGAGGTGGGGGGAAGGCTACAGCCCATCCTGGACCTGTGTTGCCTCAACAAATATCTCAAGAAGCTGAGGTTCTGTATGGTCTCTTTAGTCCATCATTTCCTCTTTGGATCCAGGAGACTGGTATACCATCCTTGACTTAAAGGATGCCTATTTCCACATCTCTATCTTCCGTGGTCATAGAAGATTTCTCAGGTTCGTAGTGGGGCAACACCACTACAAATTCACCGCTCTTCCCTTTGGTCTATCGGCAGCCCCACAGATCTTCACAAAGTGTATAGCAGTGGTAGCAGCCTTCCTCAGGCATTGAGGTGTGCAAGTCTACCCATACCCTGACAACTGGCTGATCAAAGGTCAGTTGCAGGCTCAGGTGCGGCACAGCATCAGCACAGTACAGGCCATCTTCCAGATGCTGAGTCTGTTGATAAATGAGCAGAAGTCAACCTTGGTCCCGGTTCAGAGAATAGAGTTCATCGGGGCAGTGCTCGATTCAACCCAGGCCAAAGCCTGCCTACTGGGGAGTCTGTTTCCAAGCTATGTCAGACCTGA
This sequence comes from Macrochelys suwanniensis, assembly GCA_033296515.1. Taxonomy (NCBI): domain Eukaryota; kingdom Metazoa; phylum Chordata; order Testudines; family Chelydridae; genus Macrochelys; species Macrochelys suwanniensis. The sequence goes on from CM065777.1 coordinate 166,140,182, forward strand.
GTTCCAAGGTTACAATCCACTCACTAGTGACCACTCGGGTCTGCCTCAAGCTGCTGGGTCACATAGTGGCATGGTGCAGCATGCAAGGCTAGCTTCAGCATAGGTGCCGACTTCATGGGTGCTCCGGGGCTGGAGCACCCACGGGGAAAAATTAGTGGGTGCTCTGCACCCACCGGCAGCTAAGCTCCCCGCCTCGCCCCCGTCTCACCTCCGCCTCCTCCCCTGAGCACCACATCTCTGCTCTTCCCTCCCTCCCAGTGCTTGCCGCCGCCACCAAACAGCTGTAGCACACTCTGGGAGGGAGAGGGAGGAGCGGGAATGTGGCGTGCTCAGGGGAGGAGGCGGGGAAGAGTCGGGGCCAGGGCTGAGATTTGGGGAATGAGTCGAATAGGGGCAGGGAGGGGGCAGAGTTGGAGTGGGGACTTTGGGGAAGGGGTTGGAATGGGGGCGGGAGGGGGCGGGGCAGAGGTGGAGTCGGGGTGGGGTCAGGGGCAGAGGTGGGTCAAGCATCCACCGGAGCCAGAAGAAGTCGGTGCCTATGAGCCTCAGACTCTTTCAGTTGTGGCTGGCATAAGTCTACTCCCTAAGCAGACACCGCCTGGACTGGATACTCACGATTCCGCCTCCGGTCCTCACTTCGCTGGCCTGGTGGAGAGACCCAGGATCCGTAATGAAAGAGGTACCCTTTGCTGCCCCTCATACGTTGGTAAGCTTAGTCTCAGATGTGTCAGACCTAGGGTGGAGAGCCCACCTTGGCAGTCTCAGGACTCAGGGCCTCTGGTCCCAGAAAGAACTTTCCCTGCATATGAATGTCAGGGAACTCCAGGAGATATGCTTGGCTTGCCAGGTCTTCATTCCCCAGATCTCAGGCATAGTGGTGCAGGTTTTGACAGACAACACAGCATCAATGTTTTGTATCAAAAAGCAGGGAGGGACTCTCACAGGTCAGTGTATGCAAAGCTGTGATTCTCCTTACTGTCCTCTGGCATGGAGTGGTAGGGGTAAGGATGCAGCGCATGATGCTATGTGAAATGTTAGGGCGATGTAGGAGATAGCTAAACTGGAGTTCTCCATTAACTGCAAAGGGAGGCCAGCCTGTGATTATTGGACCTGAAGATCAACAAGAGTGTGCAGTATCTGTGTTTGCTGCCCGAGAAGCTCCACAATGTCCTGGTGCATCTCTTGCTCTGACTCTTGAGCCTTTCTCCTGTTGGATCTTTCCTTCTTCATGCTGCCTGCCATATTCACCCTCCAGGTCCTCTATTCACGGTCTGATGCAGCACTGATGTGCAGGATCTCACTGAACATGTTGTCCCTTGTCCACACAGTCCAGCAGCTGCAAATAAAACACACACCTATATCATTGGATTTACAATCATGACAGAAAGGGAAAGATAAGTTCCTTTCCTTATTTCAAGAAAAAAATTAAATCGGACATGCTTATTGACACTTCCGCTTTGGAGCATCTCTACATATCACCATTCTCCAGTACCAGCCATGGTGAATATGGCCTGCCAGAGGAGGTTGGGGAAAATGAGGGAATTTTTCAGTTGCATGAAACAATGAAATTTCGGCCCTTATTTCCATGGGTAAAGAACATAAGAACGGCCATACTGGGTTAGACCAATGGTCCATCTAGCCCAGTATCCTGTCTTCTGACAGTGGTCAATGCCAGATTCTTCAAAGGGAATGAACAGAACAGAGAAATTATTCATCCCCAGTTGTCCAGTCCCAGTATCTGGCAGTCAGAGGTTTACAGACACCCAGAGCATGCAGTTGCATCCCTGACCATCTTGGCTAATAGCCATTGACAGACCTATCCTCCATGAAGTTATCTAATTATTTTTTGAACCCAGTTATACTTTTAGCCTTCACAACATCCCCTGGCAATGAGTTCCACAGGTTGACTGTGTGTTGTGTGAAGTACTTCCTTTTTTTTTTTTTGGTACCACTACCTCATCTTGTATGAGTAGAACAATGAAAAGTCAGCACCTGTGTATTGATAACATGGGGTTGGGCCGGGTACCATCTTTACATTTAAACAGTGTAGGGAAATGCATGCACACGCTTACCCAAGGTTCCTTCCGCTTCATTGGGCATGTCCGGGCTTCATCGGACTGGCTAGATTGTGGTGGAGTCTCAAACAGGATCTGTCTTGTTGCATAGCTTGTACTTCTGCCATTTGTTCCTCTCCTCATCCTCCTCTTCTTCCTCCATGCTGTTCACAGCAGGGGGGCTCCTCAAAGGTATCCATGGTGGTCTGTGGGGTGCTTGTGGGGTGTCTGCCAAGTATAGCATGCAGCATTATACAAGTGGCAGGTCTGTGGCTTGGCACCAGAACAATTCTTGTCCTCCCTGTTCTTATGGTAAGTCTGCAGCAGTTTGCATTCATGCAGCACTGCTGCTTAACCCCGACCTACCTGATTGCCTGCGTCTCCTGTACAATCTTTTCATAGATGTCCACATCTACAACTGCTCCATAGCTGTACCTGCACAGCCTCTTCTTCCCATAGATCCAGGAGATCCAATACCTCCTGTCTCCTCCATGCAGGAGTGCATCTAGTCTGTGGAGCCAGCATGGTCAGGGAGGGCTGCTACTTGTGCACACCAAGTTGGGCAATCAGGAAAAGGCATTTCAAAGATACACTGAGGTTTTAAAAGGGGATGGGGTGGCTTCTGGTCTCCATGACTCCTGCACAGCAGAGTTCACAATTGTTACCAAATCGATCACTGTTGGGCATTATGGGACAGCTGCTACAAGGCTGTTAAGGTCAATATAGTGACTCAGTATCTACACTCACACTGTGTCAACCTCAGTAGGTTGACCATGGTTCAACACTGTTTGGGGAGGTGATGTTACTGCATTGCTGTAATGGAGGGCTTTCATTGGCTGGAGACAAATTTTAGCATAAACACATGCCCAAAGAGATCAACGCAAGATAACTTACGTTGACCTAACTTTGTAGTATAGACCAGGCCAGACTGACATAAGCTAAACTGAAAAAAGGCACTGTTATTCTGGAATAAATGTGTCCACACAGGGAGTTGTAATGGTATGATAACTGTAGTGGCCTAAATTCATACCTTAGTTTATACTAATATAACTTTCTGTGCAGACAAGCCCTTAGGGTAGGCACATGCAATTGCTAGAAATTATTTACATTCATTAGGATGTAAATACACACAGCTTAGCTATATCTGTGCATTACCACAATTGCTTGCCAAACAGAGCTAGCACATACACACCCCAGAGATAATCTTTTAGGTTCCAAACCTTGAAGATGCTAAGCATCTCCTGTGAACACTCTTAAACACTCAACTCCTCTTGGGATGGGCTCATTCATGTGGTATGCCTGGCCATAGGATGATACATTCTGGATGTTTCAGATTGCCATTTATTTTGTATAGGACTTCATCCTTTGTCAAGATTTCAAACCTGGTCTTTTAGATATCAATCAAAAGCACATTTTCCATCCTGTCCTCATTTACATTTATCTAATACTTAAGGTCATTTGTGATCATTTGAGTGTATTTCAGCATATGGAATCAGTGAATAATAGATTTCAGCTCCATGCTGTGAAGAAAGATTGTGTTTTTACAAGACATAATGTTGTTTACTGGGTGTTAATAATCACTAATTAATAAACATATCTAGACTCCTAAAATGTTGCATCTTAAGGTATAAAAATGTCAAGTGTTTAACTTATTGAGTGCAATAACATTTTCTGCCTTCTCTACATAAAATAATTAAATTATAAAAACAAGTGATGTATTGTACCAAATGCCAAATATGCTTTATTTAAAGTTTAGGTGTAAATTCTCAGTAAAGTCTTTTCTATGGTTAACACACCTGTTTTATAAAATATTCTATATTATAACAAATGTGGCGTTCTACATCTCAAAGATAATGACTATTTTTCATTTCTTCCATATTAATCAAGCTCAGTTTCGCCTTTCAGTATTAAGTCTAAACTCTGCTTAGGTGTTTGCACAATAGTAGTGGATGGATGAACCCTTCAACTCCATGATATATTAAGAAGATACTTAATTAAGATACTTGCTACTGTCTCAAAGCTACAAGGAAACTTGAAAGAGTAGATGCAATGGCTTCAGTATTATAACCACTGTTTGGCCTTTCCCACCTCATAGAACGATAGCCATTTAAGGCTATACTGGAAAATGTACAAGAAAATATACTGTACTATAGGGAACAATCTACTAGTGGCATTGGGACGTGGACTTAAATAACATACTCGACACTTACTTTTTTATTTATTTAGACTCATACAAACTATAAAACAAGCACCCATCCAGTGATCTGGGACTTTTGAGAACTCTGTTATATTTTATAACAATAAATATTAAGGTAAACAATTTACTCCAAGGGTAACTGGTCTACTGTACAGTTATGTATTTATTTGTAGTGTCTAGAAGGGTAGTCAGGATTCCTTGCTGATGCTTATTGGTGATATGTAATAATAATGCCACTAAATTACTAAGTGCCAATAGATAGTTGCAAGAGTTGGACAAATTATTCATGCCGCATAATGTATTTGATTACTTTAACCCTTTGTCCTATACACAATTATCCATGAACTCACTTAGATATGCTCTAGAACTTAACATCTGAATTATAATGATAGCAGGTGTTATGATATCAACAATTAGTCATTCTAATAATCTATTTTAGGATTTTGCACTGCTGCCCATCATCATAGTATCTGAGCACATACTTCATTAATTAGATTGGCAATAGCAAAGCCTATAGTGGACTTCAGGAAGTCTCTGGCTCTTCTTCTTTTTCACAGTACAGAAAGCTCTGCCTGAGGTAGGGTTTTGGTTTTGGAGGTGAGCGGAGAGCAGTTGTTGCAAATGTTATTCTATTTATGGTGGAAAAGCTTTATCAAAGAGGAGGGTTTGTGTTGTTTTCTAAAGATTGACAGACTCTGGATTGCTCTAATTTCCTGTGGAAGTTTGCTTTACAGACAGATTCCACTGACTGAGATGGGTGAATCAGTTCATAAAAGAAAAATCTTATTATTATTACTAATATTATGTATTTATTTATTATTTATGGTAGCACCTATGAACCCCGTCATGTACTGGGGAATCACTGTGGTAGGTACTACACAAACACGTAACAAAGAGGTAGTCCTCTTCCTCAAAGAGTTTACAGTCTAAGAAAAGAGGCAATAAGTTGACACAACAGAAGGACAATGGAAGCACACATGCCTACACACACCTGAATCTTTACTTGGGTTGGATAATAATGTACTATATGTTAGTTATATATTTGTATTAGTGTGTAGGGACTGCAGTCAAGGATCAAGGCTTCATTGTGCTAGATTCTGTACAAATAAGTGACAAAAAGACAGTCCTTCCCACGAAGAGCTTAAAGTTTAAGTTAGTATCTTTCATCTAAGACTCTCTGTGTGTTTTACTTATGTGCAAAACAGTAGGAAAATGTCTACAGATGAACAACTGAGGCACACAGCATGTCAGTAGTGGAGCTGGGAATAGAACCCAGAATTCCTGATTCTATGCTTTAACCTATAGTCCACACATCCATTCCTCCATTACTTGTCTTTCTCCTCTAGACTGCCAACATGACAATACTTTTCCTTTCTCACCATGGTTGTCAAATAAACCAGCTTCCCAAACTCTCTTCTTCCCCATGACCATCTCATAGGCTTTATCTACCAGAGAATCTTTATTGATAGGGTGACCATATTTCCCTATGCTGAATACAGGACACCTGGTAAAATTACTCATATTCAAGCGAGTTCAACAGCAAGCAATCAGAACTATGCAGTACAAATGTTCAAATTAACATCAAATTGACTGAGCCCCTGTTAAAAAGAAATACCGCGTAGTTGGATTCTTTTTATCTTCTTATCTTTAAGGCTTTAGGGTTCAGACAGGAAGAGGTGACACACACACACTCCTGTACACCTCTCTTATGTGGGGGGTGAGGTGGAGGTGACCGACTGACCTGACCCTCCCAGCCTGGCGCTCTGCACCCTTCATGCCTGGCTGGGCCCCTGGGAAGGACCCGCCTCTCCTGGTACCTGGCGTCGGGTCTTCCCGAGGCAACATGTGGGCGGGCGGCATGAAAGGTCACATCCCCCCCGCCCCGATTTCCGCCAGGGTTCACAGCAGAATGTGGCCAGCAGCAGCCTTTTGGCACTGCGCGGGAGGGAAGGGATGGGAGCTGCTTCCAGCCATAGAGGAAGAGAAGGGGGGAAAGGATGACCTGGGCCACTTCTTTGCAGAGCTCCTCTCTTTTCTTCCCCTCCCCTCCCTTGCAACTCCTGTGGCTGGAAGCAGCTTTTCCCTTCCTGCCCGCACAGTGTCGAAAGGCAGCTAACACCTCCAGGCTGCTGCTGGCCACCTACATAACACAGCCACCTCCTGTCCCCTCCTCCCTCCCCACCCCCCCCGTTACAGTGCGGGCAGGAAGGGGTTAAGCCCTAACGATGCATTGTGCACCAGGGCCCAGGGAACCTGACTGCAGGGGCTTCAGCAAACCCGGCCAGAGAAGTGGCTCAGCAGGGGAAGGTGTCTAGGAGATGGAGCAGCCCCACGCTCCCTGGGGGCGCAAAGAGGGTGCTAAGCCCCTGACCAGGAGGCTGCTGTGGAACCTGCAGGTTTGGGGTGGGGACAGGCAGGAAATGGCTTCCCAACAGTCCAGAACTTAGCGGCTTCCCCGTGCCAGCATCGTGCGGGGCTTTGCCATATACAGGGCTCGGCTCCACCTGGCCAGCGCCTCGGGCCAGCGCCTTGGGTGTTCTCAGGGCACCAGCCCAGTCAGAAGCAGTGGGGGAAGGAAGGAGCCTGCCGGCCAGGCTGTTAGTGAGCTCAGCACTCCGACTCGAGGCCAGTTCTCCACACAGCGCTGGGAGGGGGATTTGGAGGAGCAGCGGGGCTGCAGGGGTGGGGCGGGGGAGGGGAGGGCGAAGGGGCAAAGTAGGGAGAGGTCAGTGAGAGGCGGAGCACATAAAGGGCTGACGGGTGGACAGCAGAGGCAACACGTAACCAGCTGCTGCCTGGCACCTGCCCGCCCTCACCAGCCACCGCAGCTCACAATGCACAGCCGGTGCTGGCCTGAAGCTGGATGGGGGCAGGGCCCTGCTGGCTGAGAGCTGACACGCAGCAGGGGCTGTGCTGACGGACCAGCAGGGGGAGCGGCTGCCCTGTGTGCTGCATCTTTGCCCTGCCACTATCCTTGCACACCCACCCCCGACGTTGGCCACTGGACCTCCCCACTCACTGCTGGTGGGCGAGCGGCTGGCGAGCAAGGATCCAGCCAGCAGCAGAACCCACCAGTACTGATGGAGGGAGACAGAAAATACAGGACAATTTGCCTGTTTTTAAGAATGTCAGGACACTTGCAGGAGGGCTTAAATATGATACTGTCCCTTTAAAAACGGGACGTCTCGTCACCCTATTTATTGAAAATCTCATTGCAACCATGTTGCAGGGGCCTGATTGCTATCAGAGTCAAATCTTGCAGCCTGTGGGTTGCACAGTGCATCCCTGAAGTGCCCAGCCTCAAGATATGTGGCACGTGGATGTATGGTGGCAACAACAGATGATTTCTAAACTGCTTGGCCTCTGCCAGGATCTTCAGATGCTTGGAAGGGTTTTTGGTGTTGATGTCTACTGGAGGATTTAAGATTGTGGATAGGGAGGGGCCCACACGTGGGATTAGGTTAGGACTGGATTTCTGGGCATGCTGTGGGTATTAAACCAGTTGCTTTTTTGGAGCAGGGAAGGAATTTTCTTCTTCTTGCCAAATTGGAGAGAGTGGTGTGGCATTTTCACCTTCCTTGCAGCATCCTGGAGGGTCAGTAGGCTGTGTTAATAATATTATACTTCTCACAACTGCATATGGTCCAGTGTGAGTACTTAGTTAAATAAGTGGCCAGTTCCTAGATAAACCCAAGACAGGGAACAGGAATGGGCCGAAGATGGGACATCTCTTAGGGATGCTGCATGGGGAGGGGGTGGGCCTGAATGTCTGGTACAGGAAGGAGCCCTCTTTGTCCTCATCTTGTGAATGAAGAAAGGGTGATGGTAAGTTTCAGTGATGGTGCTTGAACCTCAGTTGGTCATTTGGGGCTAAGTAAAGTCTCTACCCCTTAAGAAAGGCAGATCCACTCTAGTCAGTCCTTGCTAGATAGTTTACCCAGTAGTATTGATTTAATAACATTTCAGTCTGTTTAAAAATACTTTCTTATATTTTGTCTTTCTTGCTAATGTGTCCTGGTCAAAATATGTAAAGAGACAGACCTACAAGCTGTATGGAGGAAGAAGAAAAATATATACGGTGGAAGGAAAAAAATAGCACAAGCAATTTCTGCAACTATAGGAGGAACTCTGTAAGGCCATATCTACATTGTGTGCACTACAGCTGTATGTAGCGCTGTAGCATAGACTCTTCCTATAATGATGGAAGGGTTTTTCCATTGTTATAGGTAATCCACCTCCCCAAATGGCAGTAGTTGGGTTGACAAAAGAATCTTCCATCAACCTATATGTGTGTACTTAAAGGGTTGGGTCACTATAGCTATGTGGCTCAGGGGTGTGAAAAATGTTCACACCCCTCAGAGCCGTAGCTATGTCAGCCTAACTTTTCAGCGTAGGCCATGCCTGAATCAAGATTTTTGATTGTGTTAAATCAAATTCCTGGCGATGTATCATCCTGGTCTTCTCTTGGACCATGCAAGCTATGTCTTTAGTAAACTTTCAATTTGCATAGTCCTTTGGTATTTTGTCAGGCTGGAGAGGCAGAGTAGCTGCAGGCAGCTGATATAAGAGAGCCGATGCCTTTATTTGAAGGAATTTAAGATAAAGTGTGGCTGACAGTTTTTGTATAAAGTTATGGTGCTATGGTATTCACATCTGTTTTCAATAAACATGAACTAAAATTAACTCAGAGGGGTAGACAGTTCTTGTTCACAGGATACAAAACTGCCTTCTGCGCTTTGTGTCATTGGTATAATGCTTTCCACCTTGCTAAGTTCATAAGCCTGAAGAGGATAGTGTGTCTGTTCTGTCTTGTTTTCAAATGGAGAGAGCAGTCATGACAAGGATGTTATAATGCTGCTGTATTTCTATTTTTTGGTTTTGTTTTTAAAGAAGAATAGGAAATGTTTTGTTTTGGAATAAACCGTGCTCTTGGCAAGTCCATAAAGTACAGCAGAGAGGTCTGTCTATTTCTTTACCTCTCCTACCCCCAATGTGGCGCTGAGTTTACGAAGTGAGAAGTTAGAATTTAATGAGGGCTCTTATTCCTGCTTTTGTTGATGGATTTCCATCCTTTTTAGCTGTCGCACACTGTACATTGTCTTTTCTTGGCTCCCATTAGTAACCATATTCCCATCTTCTCTACGTATCATGGTGCTGCACTGATAGATGGTCAACAGATTAGTTTTCCCTGTTTTCAACATGCTGCTCCTCTTCAACAGTGCTCCCAACTAACCAAATCCACAGACATAAGAAAAATGGGGCAGACTTTAAATTTTGACAAAATGACATTAGGGAGACACAGAAGAATCTTACACGAGGCATAGAGAGGTGGTTTAACCTTTGGATATGTCATTAGTGTGATCATTACTCAAATACTGTGTCCAGTTCTGAGGTATACTCTTTAAAAAGGATTATTGAAAAACTCAAATGGGTTCAGAAAAGAGCCACAAGAATGAGTCAAGGTCTAGAAACGTGTCTTACAGTGAGAGTCTTAAGGAGCTTTAATTTATTCAGCTACTCAAAGAGACGATTAAGAGATAACTTGATCAGGATCCATAAGTATCTGCATAAGGAGAAGATTTCTAATAGCAGCAGAAGAAGATATGGAAATTGAAGCTAGACAAATTCAAATGTTAAATAAAGTACAGATTTTTATCAGTGAAAGTAATTAACCTTTGGAAGAATATATCAAGGGCTGTGGTGGATTCTCAAACACTTGAAGTCTTTAAATCAAAACTGGATATATTTCTAAAAGATATGCCCTAGTTTACTCAGAAGCTATGGGTTTCTTGCAGGAATTACTAAGTGAAATTCTATGGCATGTGGTAAGCAGGAAGTCAGACAAGATGATCACTGTGGTCCCTTCTGCTCTTAAAATCTAGGAAACTTCTCACCCACATATGCCTCTCTTGCCATCGCTTCCTCCCCTCTCATTCCTTATGGGCCTACCTCTGCTTACTCTTCCCTTCATATCTTTTCTGCTCTCTGTTTTTTATCTTTCATTCTTCCCCTTGTTCATGGAATACCTCCTATTTCCCATCTGGCAAATGCCTGCCTTCCTTTCCTTCAATTTTCTCCTCTAAATCCCTTTATGTGAAGCCTTTATACACTGATCTCATCAGTAGCACTGTGCCTGTGCCATCCTGTGTTTTGAAATGTATTTTATTATATAATACTTGTTCGAATTAGAATTTAAGAATGTAAGCACCATCCATCCTGTGCACTGCATGAAGCAGGGGTCCTGTGAAAATAATAGTGATCATGTAAGTAAAGACTGTATCATAATACATATGCACAGGGGGAACAAATTAAGGTTGCACAGGCAACCTTAATTCTGACATTTCCTAACTCCTTAGTTCTTGATTTGCAACTCTATTGTCATTGTTTTAACAAAAGGGTTCTGTTTGTAATATTTATATACATATATACATTGTTCTTTTTTTTAATGAAATGCACATCAAGTGTGGAACATTTGTGTGTGCAACGTGGAGAATTGTATATTAGAAATGGGATATTTATTTTCCAAATGGCCTCTTACTTAAACAGATGTGCATTTTGATATGCAGCTGACGTGTGCACAAATTTTATGAGCACAACCTAATCAGCCAGTTTGGAAAATTTGGCTCTAAAAATTGTAGCAATGGCTTAATTTAACCGTATCTCTCCTCTCCATCTGAATTTTATTAGAATATGTTGTACAGGTAGTCTCAGCACCAGCCAGCCCCTCCTAAAAGTTCTGATGTTTTTCATTGTTTCTTTGTTATAGTTAATCTATTGCCACAATGCCTACAGTCACAGCAGGTTACATCAAAACAAAGACAAAAGTGCACACTGGAACAATGCTGTCTCATTAATTTGGGGGGGGAGCGGGAAGAGGAAGGTTGATTATTAATTATTTTCTCAGGCACTGTACTCATCGTTGAGGAAATTCACCCTATGAGGAGAACAAGTACAAGACCTAAGCACTTTTTAATACCCAAAATAGGACCCAAGTGGGATTTCAGTGACCATTGGCCTTGTGCTGGTCCTCTGCAGAAGACTGAATATCTCCCAGTATGCTCAGACAAAATAATTTGCCAGTATCATTTTGAAAATATAGTCCTAAGAGTTTTACTCAGCACCACAGGAATGAAGGCGGCAAGCAATTGTGTCCTCTGGTTTTAAAATAACAACTTTTAGCAGGGGAAGCCCAAATTGCTCTCCAGCCTCTTGGCTTATTTATGCAGAACTGAGGAGTATGGACTGAACACTGAGGAGAAACAAGCTGGCCTTCCCACATGATAATGTGCTGATGACTAGGAACATGCTTGTTTCCACTCACACATGCAGTCACCCACACCTGCCTTACACAATATTTTACACGTACTTACACACACGAAAGCTAATAGTTTTTTCATAAACTAAAACCTAAATTAACTTACTAAAGAAAGTGGGAAGAGGGAAACCCCAAATGTTGTTGCTCAGATGCCACGTGAAACAAGATTTTAAGCAAGTCAGCCACATCATTTGCAACTCTTGCACCATTGTTGTTCCTGTCTGATTTTGTGCTCTCGGTTTCTCTGTGTGACTACTATGGCACTAACTTTGTCTGCTAGAACCTGCATCAGCCTTGCCAGAACTGCTCAGGGGAACTTGGAGGCATACATAACTTTTGTGATGAGTGTGCTTATCTTGTTTTGTTAGTGAAAATTACCTGTGTGGAGACATTGAGAAGACAACCACTGAATCACAGAAATGAGATAACTCAAACACACCCAAAATAACAGAATCTGCTAAAACATATCACCTTAATGGGTACTGTGAATACAGCTTGTAGTGCTGTACAGTTACGGGGGGGGGGGGGGGTGTTGATATTTTTAGCTTATTCTCCAAGAAATGACAACTATGTTGAGAAGATGGATCTTTGTCTGCTATACCTGTCCTTGCAGCATTTGCCATCTTTGATTTGCCTCTTTGAAATGGAAGGAAACATTTTCATGGGCTTTGGTAGTGCTTAAAGAAAGGATGCCCTTCTAGTCCTTGTTCTGTCATTTGTCCTTTTCCGGATGTTATTATCACAGTTCTACTTACTTGACCCAAATCACATTCTCTGGATTAGCTGCCAATTCAAAAGAGAAAAGAGAAATAAAATATGAAAATGGTTTGATTCTTTTAATTTTTGTGTGTGAATCTATTGCTTTTGAGTGGTGGTGGATTGACAGCAAAGGAGATTGAAACAGCAGCATGCATTTCCTCATACTGTTTTACTATGCTTCATTCCTGACCTGGAAAAGCCATATTTGTGGGTGAGAGGATAGTTCATTCTACATGGCTCATTCAGTCCTTGTCCTCTTTGCTGGGACTGCCATCAAGGTTGATAATTACAGTAATGGGTTTGTGATGTGGCTACTTTTGCTCTGCGAACTGGTCGAGCTCATTTGATATAGACCATAGCAGAGCCATCAGATGGTAACAACTTTCAGCTACCATCAGCTTGCTCTGGATATGAACCAAACAAACCACAGCTTTCCAAACCCCTCCCCCTGTCCCTGCCCCCCACACACACTTTTTTTAAAAGGAGAAAAATGGTTAAAATGTCTTTTGTTATATAGTGACCTAAACAAAACAAAACCAAAACAAAAAAATCCACCCCACTTTTTAAAATGGGGTTCAGATGTGTTTTCACCAAAGCTTGCTTAATTTATTTTAATTGCAGGAACCTAAACCTGAATTTTTTAAGTGGTGCCTGTTTGTAGTCACCCGACTTAGTTAAATTAGAAAGGATTTCCCTTATACTGTCTTGAGACGTAAAGTTTTTATTTTTAGTGAAAAAGTCTATTTGGATATGGCTTACTCAAAAAGAACCTCATGGAAAACGTACTTTCCTAATCTTACAAAATATTCAGCTCTTGCCATCTCATAGTTTTCCCTCACAAGGTCTATAGAGTTTTTTGTAGCTTTCAAAGCTTTGTTTTTACTGGAATAACAAAGTGTAAGCAAACATTTTAAAGTTTCAGAAACTCTCCTGGGACCTCCTTCCTCCTGTGCTCTCTCCTCATCCAAGATGGGTACTTTGAAGAGGGTAGAGAGAGGACTACGGCTGTCAGATATTTGAAAGAACAGTTCCGCAGAGGGTAATGTGTAGAAATGAAGCCAAGCAAGTACTCTGGATGTAATTCCAAAATTTTGGGTGCCCAAATACAGATCCAAATATTGTGGCTTGGGACCATCTCCAATAATTGGTGACTAAAAACCATTCCTTTGTTCTTTTTACACACTAAAATATAGCATTTCATAGCTGTAAATTTGCATAAAAAGATTATTTATACTGAACATATTTTAAAATTTCAAAAATGTTCAGGGGACTTCCATCTTCTTAAGAGTGCAGTCAATATGGTTGACTCTCACAGCTTTAAAAGCTTCTTTATAGCACAGTATTTAACATGGCAGTACTTTTAAGATAAGGAAACTTTTTTAAAAAGTTCATTTTGTCTGGTATGATCTGTATTTGGGCATCCAAAATTTTGGAATTACATCCAGAGTACGGTGCTGCCCCTTTTTACTTTCTATGACGGTTTCCTAGTCACTTGTATCCCTTAAGTGCAGAAACAATGGCTCTTTCCTTTAGCCTGCCTCCAATTACCTCAGCTCTGGCACAGAGGTGAAGAATCATTAATAAAGATGTTCCCTTGCCCATTAGAAGGTTAGTGCCTAAGATGAACTTGGAAATCTTGAGCCTGTAAATATCTCACTTGATCATGCCAACGGGAACTTCTCCAGCTAATTATTTGTTCAGCACCAGGGTTTCTGAGCTGCCATTTAACCATACAAATGCCTGTTTGTGCTTGCAGTAGGTGGATGTGCACATTTTGCAGGTGCCAACCTTTGATAATTTGTCCCTAAAATTCTTCTGACTCCTTAGGGCTAGATCAGACTTTTGCATTCTGAGTGCTCAACAGGCAGTAACGTAGGAGAGCCATTCTCAGGGGAAGGCATCTGTGCCTTCTTCAGCACAGTTTGTATAAAGCAGAAAGTGTGAGGGTTAAAAAAAATTCCAAACCCTTATTTTCTCTGATCTGATCTCTTTCTGTGGCAATTAGAACTAAACATGGCCTTTAAGACTCAGCATTCATCTAACAATTTCCTGTTCTGTTTCAGGAGTCTCAAAATTAAAGTGAGAGCTAAAAACCCCACAAAACTTACCTTTACCTTATTTTTTGCCGTTCTAACCTAAGTTTCCACGGAATCAGGGTTGAAAAAGCCGTTGGTAGCCAGCAGGCAGCCAGCAGCTGAGAGTGAGAACTCTCCTTTGTCACTTTTCACTACTGGCTGTCTGCTGAGTACTCAAAGTGCCAGTTTGCAAAGCCACCTAGGTCTGCAAAATCTGCACTACGTTCAATTTCAGGGGGAAATAATAAAGTAACCAACTCTTTCCCCCCCTTGGATTGGCACAGTAAGTTCCAGGAGGGTAAATTGGCTAATGAGTTCTGATCTGTTCAATTACACTGATACCCACATAGGCAGAAGCTTTGCCAGCCAATCAGATTTCTCCTTTCATAATTTCCATTTTATAAAGTTTTATATCTCATTGTCGTGTGTGTGTGTCTGTGTGTGTTTGTTTATGTGTGTGCGTGTGCACGCTTATGTTGTAGTACTATAATTTTTGTATTGTAGGTTGGGTGACCATATGTCCCATTTTGGCCCGGATAGTCCCTTTTTTAAGTCCTCTCCTGGCCATCCTGACTTTTTTGTCAAAAGTGGACATTTGTCTCATTTGCTCTTACCAACACAAATGCCCACTTTTGTGAAAAAAATGGGGTGCGGTGCACCGGAACATGCTGGGTGGTGGTGGTGGTGGTGGGGAGCCGCAATGCCAGCCCCGCATGGGGGAGAGGCAGGGCTCAGGCGAGCAGCGACGCCAAACCCACAGGGGATGGGGGGGACTCAGGTCAGCCTCACCCGGTGTCCCGATTTCCCTTTAGGAAATATGGTCACCCTAATTGTAGGAATATTTGTGTGTGCTTAGGTTGTAGTACTATAATTCTTTGTTTTGCAGGCTCCCATTTTTTGCCTGGCATAGGCAATGTATCCCCCTTTTCTTGTATATGCAGGGACTGTTTTTCAATGAACATATTATAACGGATCAGGCCTGCCGACAGCAATTCCAGGCCCCAGGGCAGAACAGTCAATGGGCCCCCATGCACGCACAAGCCGCGCCCGTGCGGACGCGGTCTGCCTGACATTTGGGCGGTGCTGCGCCTGTGCTGGCGGGTGCCCAGCGAGCTGCCAGCTACGCTGCTGGGCACGCTCTTCTGGCACGGCCAGGGCTTCCACATGCTCGCCCGGTAGGGTTGCCAACTATCTAATCACACAAACCCAAAGACCCTTGTCTCGCCTCTTCCCTGAGGCCACGCCCCTGTCCTGCCCCTTCTCTGAGCACCTGCCCCTGCTCATTCCATCCCCCCTCCCTCCATCACTCACTCTCCCCCATCCTCACTCACTTTCACCAGGCTGGGGCCGGGGATTGGGGTGCGGGAGGGTGTGTGGGGTGCAAGATCTGGGAGGGAGTTTGGGTGTGGGAGGGGGTGCGGGCTCTGGGAGGGAGTTGGGTGCAGGAGGGGGTGTGGGCTCTGGGAGGGAGTTTGGATGTGGGCTCTGGGAGGGAGTTTGGGTGCGGGAGAGAGTGTGGGCTGTGGGAGGGAGTTTGGGTGTGGGAGGGGGTGTGGGCTCTGGGAGGGAGTTTGGATGTGGGAGGGGGTGAGGGGTCGGGCTCTGGGAGGGAGTTTGGGTGCGGGAGGGGGTGTGGGCTCTGGGAGGGAGTTTGGGTGCAGGAGGGGGTGTGGGCTCTGGGAGGGAGTTTGGATGTGGGCTCTGGGAGGGAGTTTGGGTGCGGGAGGAGGTTTGGGCTCTGGGAGGGAGTTTGGGTGCGAGAGAGGGTGTGGGCTCTGGGAGGGAGTTTGGGTGCGGGGTTTTGGCTCTAGGTAGGAGCAGGGGGTTGGGATGCAGGAGGGGGGTCAGAGAGTTGGCTCTTACCTCGGGCGGCTCCTGAAAGTGACCGGCACACCCTTCTGGCAGCGGCTCCTGGGGGGGAGCGAGGGGGTGTCCATGCGCTGCTGCCCAGAGGCACCACCCCTGCAGCTCCCATTTGCCACAGTTCCCGGCCAACTGGAACTGTGGAGTCGGCGCTCAGGGCGGGGGCAGCACGTGGAAACCCCCTCCCCAGGGGACACAGGCCCAGGGATGTGCCGACCGCTTCCTGGAGTGGCGTGGAGTGAGGGCTGGCAAGAAGCCTGCCTTAGCTGGCTGCCGTCAGCAGACGGGGGGCCCCTGGGCCTTTTAAATCACCCAGGCCCTTGGGCAATTGCCCCCTTTGCCCACCTCCTCCCCCCCACCACTGTTGGAAGGCCTGTAACTGATTCTCATTTAAATATCAGGAGGAGTGTGTGAATGGAAATGGCTTTTGACCAGAAGTAGAATAGAGCTGCTGGAAAACTGAGGGGTCTGTTTGGTCAAGACCCATATAAAACAGAGATAAGTATGCACAAACTGACATAATCAGAATAGACCCTGTTTGCCCCCATCACCCCCCACCCCACCCCACCCCACCCCACCTGTTTTCTCCATAAATGTTTATCTCCTTTCTTTTATGAATAACCAGAAAATGAAAAAAAGGGGGAACAGATTCTATTTTAAAAGAGAGCGAGGGAGCTTTGAATCTTTGCATAGGGTAATGTTATTATAAATGTTTCACAAATTCCAATGCTAATTACAGATTTTAATTGGGAGCAAAGTGCGGAAATTCTTCATGACAGCCACACAATACAGCTGCCTTCATAAACAAAACAGAACTTTGAACATATGTGCATTTTTGGCTATTATTAAATGTCTTAGAATTAAATAACTTATCACCTAGGAGAGAATAGGTGTTGACAGAGTCAGTACTGGTGTGTTTTTAAGCTTGCCTAAGGCAACATAGCTGGCATTGAAGTTAAGCTTGGCATTCTTTCTCCCCCTCCTTTCTCCCTCAAGCCCAGGAGAATGCTCACTTCATCAATGAGACTTGTCTGCCAGACACAACAGAGATCCTTGAATTCACTACATTTATTTTGCGATTTTGTATTGCAGTCAGATCAACAATACTTTGATTTAACTATATGATACACAGGTGTCAAGGGCCAAAACATATAGAGCCATTCCAGTGGCTCTGGTTCAGAATATACTATTTTTTGGTGATCCAGTAATGAGAAGCTGTATAGACTGTCTTTATATTTGAATAAAGATATAGTTCTTCAGCTTCAAGATTTCAGAACTAAAGAAGATACATAATAGTCAAGCATGTTTCAGTATTTTTGTATCTTCCTTTTAAAATGATGTGTATATACTTTTAAAAACAATTTTATATACCACATAACGGTAATGTTAATGCTTTAAAAAAAACCAAAGACGAAAAAATGTAAGTCTAATTTTTTTATTCTTTTTTTTCCTCTAGCGTTTTACGATGGGATAATGAGACAGATGTCTCTCAACTGGAAGGACATTTTGACATTGTTATGTGTGCTGACTGGTAAGTACATAAAAATCATAAAACTCATGTTAGAAAAAATAGCTTTGCTGGAGTAATTGTACTGTGCTGCTTGCTGATGGCTAAGCAAAGTCAACAAATGAAGCACAAAGCCACCTTAACCTCAACAAATTAATATTCATCTCCATGTGACAGTTATAAGGTAGTCTTCTATCACACAGTAACTTCTACCACATTATTTCCCAAAGATTGATTTTGAGAAGCATTTCCATTTTCTGGAATTGCCTCTGTTTCATGCTTGACGTATCAGTAAATGGACGACTTAGGCAAATTGCAAATAATTATGGCTCAGTGAGGAACAGTCTGGAGAAAAGGGAGTTTATCAACACAAACAGCTCAATTAGCTTACTTCTTAGGAAAGATCTGACTATTGATATAAGGGGATGAATATTTTGCTCCCCGGAAAATCTTTGCAAAGGAAAAAGATTTTCAAAATCTTTTTGCATCACATTCTGTTTCTTAAATCAATTCAACAACAGTATTGATAAGCATACACTGAAAATGATGGTCACATTATTACACAGGTAAATATTGTTAATAATAAGAGAATACTTAGTAAAAATTAGAGCACAATACTTAATTTGTGACTAAGTGGTTTCATGTTAAAATCTAATATAGATTCTATTTAAATATATCAATAGATTTGGCTTTGGCACAGACCAATTTTTGATATTGACAGTGCAGAATCATCCTGTCCCCTGAGTGACTGCATGCCCACTTTCAAAACAGTACATTCTTAATTATAAATGAAGAAAGCTAGAAAATGTAGGTGCAAGTTTCAGTTAAAAAGAGGGAAGATAATTTTAAAATAAATCTTTCCTTACATAATTCATATTTGTTTTTTATTCTTAAGATTGCTAACAGAATAAAAATGTTTCTATTCTGAGGCATGTAATTATTGTAAGAGTCCAAATTCTGAACATAATGACTTAACAGCATAGTTGAATTCAGCAGATTTCTGACTCTTACTAAGAAATAATTAAAAGGAAAAGGGATGGGAGAAACTGTTTATTGTCTTTCTAAACAATGCACTTTTAAATTGGCTTCTCAGAAGCATTTTCACTATGTTTGGTGGGGTGGGAGTTGCTTTTGTTTTTGTAAAGAATTTTTTTTTTTCAGAAAAAATATTGATTTTCTTGAATAAGGGGTAAAGAGTATTTATTCATCTTTCATCCTTTATGGCTACCTGCTTCCTGGCTTTCACTGAATGCAACAGTGCTTCCTTTCCCTTAGCATTTAATTTCATAAAAGTTCTTTGTTCCCAAAAAGGACAGAGATGGGTTTCTAACTAATCGCTGATAATGTGCCTCAGAGATCCATCATCTGATTAAAATAAGGAGCTAAACAACACCATATGATTTCAGCAAGTAATTTAGTAAATGCCTTCCTCACCAAATATTAGAATGGATACTCCAGGTTTCAGTGCACAGATGAAGTTAATGCTGGACAGGATTAGATCAGATTAAGTATGAAAGTCAGATCAGAGTG
Source organism: Macrochelys suwanniensis (assembly GCA_033296515.1). Taxonomy (NCBI): domain Eukaryota; kingdom Metazoa; phylum Chordata; order Testudines; family Chelydridae; genus Macrochelys; species Macrochelys suwanniensis. The sequence continues at coordinate 166,159,482 of CM065777.1, forward strand.
CTGGCGGACATGAGCAGGAGGGCAGTAGTCTTCTCGGAGGCTTAGACAAGGCTCGCATATGGATGTTCTCCAGATTATGTGGGTGAAGCAAGGTCTTGCCAAGAGATTTAGAGTTAAATTTGTTCTTCACACAAATATCAAAACAACCTGGCTATGCCATCTCTTGTATTCTTGATACTCACACCATGTCATCCTATTTGTACTGGGGAGAATACCAGAGGGAGCCAGACTTAAGTCATTTTTTCATTAATATTCTTGCCTAATACTCCACCCAGCCTGTTTGGAAATAGTGTACTTTCATTAGGAAACAAAGGATCATACTTGACAGATAAAATACCTAATGCATTTTCAATCTCTGGGTTTTGTACATTTATTTTGAAGCATTTAAGATACAGGTAAGTGCATAAATATTTATAGATTTTTAATAAATAGCTACATGAGGGTTCATTTAACACACAGATTTTTGTACACAAATTCCCTTTATATTTAGTGCTCCTAGTGCCAAAATGCAAGTATATATCCATTCTTTAATAAGCATGAAATCATTGTAATGTTTCTCACTTTAAAAAAATCATTGATTCAATAACAGAAACCAATAATTTACCCGATATGTTGTCAGAGTAAGTTAAAAAGATGTAGAATACATTTATCAAAGTATCGTCTTCTTTTTATTTTCATGTTTTTCTCTCTCGAAGTAAAGAATCACCTCAGAATTGCTGGAGGTATTTTAGTTTTCCGAGTTTTGGGGCTGCCGTTCCAAAGGAAAATAAATCACTTTCCACAGAGTTCTTCAGGTGAAACCTAAAGTATGCAGTGATAAAAATAGATAGAATAGATTGCATTTAGACCTATAACATAAGTCACTGTCGGTCGATAAGATCTGGGATTAGAATAGAGAAATATAAAGTAAAAATCTGAGTTCAAATATTAGGTACATGGATAAAGTCTATGTCTGGTTCTCTGAATAGCTAACCAGTGGTACTGCTTGATCCCATTTACATGAAAACAAGCTCTATTCATTCCAAACTCACACTGAGGTTCAAGTAAAAATATACATGATTACAACAAGCAGCAATTTGTTTATATTCTTAAATCATTCATATATTCATATATTTACATTCAAACATTCAGAAACCTTGTATGCAGGGGTGGAAAATAAGTTATTTCCCTGATCAGACAGCCTATTAGTTCACAGCTACATTTAGTAGCCCAACTAGATTATAAAATAAATAAGAGGCAAACTGTGAAAGCTAGTTAGTTAACCATTCAGGGTTTTGACAATAAAAATAGTTTCATGGTTCAGCAGTTCGTAAATAACTTGCAAAATGTCACCTTTGAGATAAAAATAAGGGGAAAAATATTGGAGAGGCCATATCTATGATAAAGATGCTCTTGAAAAAACATCAGTATACTGGAGTATTTTACTCTTGTGTCCCTAACCTCGGGCTCTTGTGGGGGAGAAGGGGACTTCTCAGGCCCACAGGACTTTCAGTGGCACATGTCTTTGGGGTGCAATAAATGCAGGCACAGGAATTGTAAAAGTGAGATTGAATAGAATAGAGGAGAGAGAAAGAGATGGGTTCATTCTGTACAGGCCACAAAGAAGACTCTTCTTAGGTTGTTGAGTGCCCCAGATTTCTGGACTTACTGAAAATACAGGATATTATTTTCCTGATTAAGGAAAAATGAATGTGATGTTATTTTTTTTAATTAAATGTCAAAGAGAAACCTGGGGAGGGTGAGGTTGATGTCGGGGTAAAGGGAAAAATCATTGGCCTTTCAATTTTCTGTTGTAAGCAGCTATGATTGGACTGTAGGCTCAGACTAAGCATATGGGTAGTCCCATCAAAATCAGTGAGACTGTTCCTGTGTCTAGGCACATGCATTAGTATTTGCATGATCGAAGCCTAGGGGCCCAAATCCACATTCCTTTCACTGCCAAATTTCCCCCTGAAGTCACTGAGGGTTGTGATTCACTGGGAATGCAGGATTGAGCTCCAGTTACTGATTGACTCCATGACATTGGCGTGTACTATACGGTATTTAATATAAGAATTCCTTTCTACCGGAATGCAGTAAGATCTCTGTCCCTGAGTTTAAAGTAACATGTCATTATTCATTTTAAGATTACCTCTGTACATGCATTGCAATTGCAGTGAAATCTGATGGTGTGGAAATAAGAATTTTTTATTTTTTTCTCTAATAAATGTTTTTTCCGAGTATGACAGCTCTACAGTTGAAGCTGTGCAAAAAGATAAATGACTCTATACATTAGGTGCTGCAAATGATTGCAAGTCATGTCTGAAGTACCATTTGTAAACTATCCCATTGTTCTTAGCTTTTGCTGCATAGGCAAAAAGAGAGTTGACCTGATAGCCTATAAAATATAAACATATGCCCACTGTTCAGAGGCACTAGTAATACTAAGACACAAGTTGTTGTTGGCGTCCGTTAGTCTCGAGAGACGATGGATATGCGCCCATGGGGAATATTTAGTTGATGGTTGTGCAGCATCTGTTGTGGCTGTAGAGCCCCACACGAGAGTGGCAGTCTCGATCGCATTTGCTGCATTTGAAGGCGGTGTCAGCTGCGGGTTGGAGCCGCTGCTTCCTTTTTCGTTGAACCCGCTTTTCCTCGGCAAGCTGCCGCAGCTTGTCTTCACCAGTTTTCAATCCAGTGGTCAGAGCATGTCTCCATCTGCATCTGTCCTGGGCGAGCTCTTCCCAGCTGTTCATGTCGATTTGAACAGTCTTCAGGTCCCTCTTACAGACATCCTTGAAGCAAAGGTGGGGCCGTCCTGTAGCTCTGTTTCCGGAGGCAAGTTCAGCATACAACAGGTCTTTGGGGATCCGTCCATCTTCTATGCGACTTAGATGGCCAAGCCATCTGAGGTGGCGTTGACGGAGGAGAGTGAACATGCTGGAGATCTTGGCACGTTCCAGCACCTCATTGTTCGTTATTCGATCACTCCAAGTGATCCCGAGTATGCGACGGAGGCAGCGCATGTGGAAGGCATTCAGTCTCTTTTCTTGCAAAGCGTAGGGGGTCCAAGTTTTGCTGGCGTAGAGAAGAGTGTTTAGCACACATGCGCGGTACACAGCGACCTTTGTGTTGATGGTCAGCATGTTGTTGTTCCACACTCTCTGTGACAAACTGACCCAAATTGTGAAGGCCTTGCCGATTCTACGGTTGATCTCAGGGTCCAGTGAGAGGTTGTCCGTGATGGTAGATCCGAGGTAGGTGAACTGACTGACCACCTCTAGCACATAGTCATTGATGGCAATGCTTGGATGTTCCGCATCCTGGGCCATAACTTTGGTCTTCTGAAGACTGATTGGCAACCCGAACTCTTCGCAAGCTCTGGAAAAGCGGTCAATCAGACGCTGGAGATCGATTTCTGTGTGGGAGGCCAGGGCAGCGTCGTCTGCAAACAGCACGTCTCTTATTGTTGCCTCCCGTACCTTGCTTTTGGCCTTTAGTCGAGCCAGATTGAAAAGTCTCCCGTCAGACCGGGTGTGGAGATAGACTCCCTCTGTGGAATTTCCAAAGGCACGTTTCAGCAATGCCGCAAAGAAGATGCCGAAGAGTGTGGGAGCGAGAACGCAGCCTTGTTTTACTCCACTGTGGATATCGAAGGCATCGGAGGACGAGCCATCATACAGTACTGTGCCTTTCATGTTGTCGTGAAAAGACTGGATCACGCTCAGCAGCTTCGGTGGGCAGCCAATCTTTGCCAGGATCTTGAACAGCCCATCTCTGTTCACTAGGTCGAAAGCTTTGGTCAGGTCTATGAAGGCAAGGAGTAGCGGCTTATGCTGTTCTCTGCATTTCTCTTGCAGCTGCCTTAAGGAGAAAACCATATCGGTTGTGGATCTCCCTGCTCGGAACCCGCACTGTGACTCTGGGTAAACTCTGTCAGCAAGCTTCTGCAGTCTGTTCAGGATCACGCGTGCGAAGACTTTACCCACAACACTCAGGAGTGATATGCCTCTGTAGTTGTTGCAGTCGCTTCTATCACCCTTGTTCTTGTAGAGGGTCACGATGTTGGCGTCTCTCATATCCTGAGGTACTGCACCTTCATCCCAGCACTGACAGAGGAGGTTGTGGAGGTGTTCTAGGAGGACATTGATGCCACACTTGATAACTTCTGGTGGGATGCCATCCTTTCCTGGAGCCTTTCCTGTGGACAAGCTCTCAATTACTTTCTTCAGTTCTTCCATGGTGGGCTTCTCGTCCAGCTCAGTTTCAATGGGAAAACCATCCACGGTATTGAGGGCAGCTTCGGTGACGGTGTTTTGCCTGGAGTACACTTCAGAGTAGTGCTCCACCCATCTATCCATATGCTTGCTCTTGTCCTGGATGTTTTCGCCTGTTGCAGACTTTAGTGACACTCTCCACTTCTTTGTGGGTCCCATGGCCTTCCTGATGCCATCATACATTCCCCTGATGTTTCCAGTGTCAGCAGATAGTTGAATGCTCCGGCAGAGCTGGAGCCAGTAATCATTTGCACGCTGTTGAGCTAGTCTCTGTACTTTGCTCCTGGCAAATCGATACTCTTGTAGAGTCCTCTGACTGGGGGAACGCTTGTACTCCAGGTGAACAGTGCGGCGTTCTTCAATGCCTGGAGTGAGTGTGGCGGAGTTGGCCTCAAACCAGTCATTGTTCATTTTTCGTTTCTTTCCAAAAACTTTCATGGCTGTGCTGTGTACTGCGTCTCTGATGTGGTCCCATCTCTCTTTGGCGCAGCCACCGGGAGGCATGCAGTTCAGCACCTCGGAGAGCTCATGGGTAAATTTCTCTGCCTTGTCTGGGTGTGGGGTCTTGCTCACATCAATGCGGGGTTTGCCCTCTGGCCTAGAGCGATGAATCTTCTTTGGCTGTAGCTTCATCTTGCTGCACACCAGCGAATGATCACTGTCGCAGTCAGCACTGTGGAAGGTGCGAGTAAGCAGGACGCACTTCAAGGCAGACCGCCTGGTGATGATCAGGTCGAGTTGGTGCCAGTGCATGGAGCGAGGGTGTCTCCAGGACACTTTGTGTTGAGGCTTTGTCTGGAAGAATGAGTTGGTGATGCTGAGGTCATGGTACGAGCACAGTTCCAGAAGTCGTTGTCCATTCTCATTCATTTCTCCAACGCCAAACTTTCCAAGACAGGTTGGCCAAAAGTTGTGGTCAGCGCCCACTCTGGCACTGAAGTCACCCAGTAGTATCTAAGACACAAGAAGATGGGATAAAGCATATCAGCCTTAACCTAGCTGAGAATTCTTTACTGTTTTTCTTTGTTGTAGCTTGCCATTACTTCCACACAGTTTTTGTGTAAGAATTTTTTCTTTTGGTTTAATGGTAGGTTTTCTTAAAAGGAAAACATGCAGAAAAAAAAGAATTGTTTTAAAAAAAGAAAAAGAAAAGATGGAGCTGACAATGGTGGCCTATAATTTCATACAGATGTAATACAATAACCACACTGGCTAAGCGCCAGTAACCCTGCTCCAGCTTCTTTACTGCTTGGACCAAACACTTTTGTCCTGACCTGTAAAACAATTGCTGTTCCTATCCTGGGCCTCTGCTGTCATAGACTTCCTATTACAGAAATCTGAGGCATTTTGTTATGTGGACAAAAATCCATTAGGAGCTTGGTTAAGAAGACTACCAAACCACTGATGAGCTAAGCCAAATTTGAAGTGTGGTGTCCAGAAATGAAAGACAAGTGCAATAGACCAGTGTACCACTTAACTCAGGGGTTCTCGCAACAATTTTTTTGGTGGCCCCAGAGTTCGCCACACTGACACTTTTTCCTAAAATTATTTTTTTCTCCTAAAGTTAATAAAGTAATATACACATATATACATCCAAATATTGTAATATATTTATGTAAGGTTGGGGTTTGTTTTTTTTGCAGAGGCAATAATAAAAAAAATGCACAGTTATTTCTATTCTTTATTGGACCTAACAGAATGGAAACATGAATTAGGAGCTTTACACATTCTTGTCTTTTGTTTCTTGTGCTTTTTTGGTAAAAGTGGTTGTAAAAGTGGGCCTTTTTCTTATATAGGCTCCTATTGTCTCCCACCCCCTGTCCCGATTTTTCACACTTGCTGTCTGGTCACCCTAGCAGCTGGCCCAGGGCTTCTCTGGGCAGGTGAGGGGGCTAGGGGCTTCGGATGGACCAGAGTTCCTCTGGCTGAGGGGGGCGGGCATAGAATCATAGAATATCAGGGTTGGAAGGGACCTTAGGAGGTCATCTAGTCCAAACCCCTGCTCAAAGCAGGACCAATCCCCAATTTTTGCCCCAGATCCCCAAATGGCCCCCTCAAGGATTGAACTCACAACCCTGGGTTTAGCAGGCCAATGCTCAAACCACTGAGCTATCCCTCCCCCAACTGGGCTTCGGCCAGCCTGGGCTCCTCTGGGCAGGTGTGTGTGGGGGGAGGTCTCGGGGCCTCAGCCAGCTTGGAGCTCCTTCGGACGGTGGGGAGGGGCACTCAGGGTGGTGGGCTTGTGGCTCCAGCCACAGGAGGGGACGGGGGATCTCGGGGCTCTGGCTGCTGCGGGGGAGCGGGGGCAGAAGGGGTGGAGTCTGGGGCTAGCCTCCCCAAAGGGGGGGCTCCACCCACTTCCCATGTGTCCGCCACTCACCTCCTCACCCGCCGCTCACCTCTGGATCCCTCCTCAGTCCCCCACCTGCCGCTCGCCTCCTCACTCCCCTGCCACAGACACCCCCCTGCCCACCACGAGAAGCCCCGCTCGCTGGGTGGCTCACCGCTCACCTCCTCACTCCCTCACCCGCACCCAGACCCCTCTGCTCACCTCATCACCCTGCTGCTGGCTCGCCACTCGCCTCCTTACTCCCCCGCCACTCACCTCGCCGCTTGCCTCCTCCTCCCCCAACCTCCTCGCTCTACCCCTGCTCGCCTCCTCACTTCCCCGCTCACAACCAGACCCTCCCCCTGCCCTCCTCTGCTGCTGGCTCACCGCTCATCTCCTTACTCCCCCGCCCAGGTCGCCCCCGCCCGCTGCTCGCTTCCTCACACACACCCCTGCCCGCCGCTCGCCCCCCACTCTCCTCACCTTGTTCCTTAAGCGTTGTGTGTCCCACCTGTGTCTCCAGAGAGACAGCGCATGCAGGAACGACAGGAGAGGGGATGATGCTTTCCTCCCCCCCGCCACTGCCCAGGAAACTGCTGTGGCCGCAGGGAAACCCCCTGGTGGCCACACATGGCCATGGTGGCCTCATTTGAGAAACGGTGACTTAGCTTCACTGAGAGGTGCTGAACCTGGAAAATTCTTTTTAGGGGTACAGTTTCAGGATGTAATGCTGGTCGTTAGCCACATAAATCCTATTGGTGTTAATATAGAAGTTGTGAGATTTAATCCCTATGTATGGTCCAAATCCTGTGCCGGTTCAAATCCTGTGCCAGCCCATATCCATGACCCAGATCCTCCAACTGCTCCTTCAGGCTTTAAGGTCCTCAGAGTCTGCTCTAATGCTGAGGGGGTAGAAGCATTCTCTGGAATGGTTGCATAACACTAACATGGCCTCCCAGTCTCTCCCTTCTCCAGGCCCTGAGTATGTGGCTCTGTAAGTAACAGATTTGCAGCCAGGGTACTAGGTTAGAATGTCAGTGGAAGCTGAGTCTTTAAACTACCCCAGGGGTTTTTGGGGGGCTGGGCGCAGAGAAGGAACAAGGACTGTTACTGCAGATATTCCATTCTATCTGACTTTCCCAAGCAAAGGTCCATCAGGGCTAAGTTTCCAACACTTACCCAAGCAATCAGAGAAGAGGACAGAGATACCCACTCCAACTTCCCTTGCCCCAGTGGGTTGTGCAGTTAGGTTATTTAGCAGTTTGCACGTAAGGAATCCATTACTTACCTGTAAACTAGGCCCAGGGTCTGTGTCATTTAGAAAACTTGCAAAGAGACAGTAGGGAGCAGAGCTATGAAAAATGAATTTTACATCAGGCAAACTCAGCAAAAATTCATGTTTTCATTTACTACTTTCAAAAAACAAAAAACAAAATACAGTAATAAAGGGGGAAAATGATGTTTTTCCCCAGTGTGCTTCTCTTGTCGAAGATCTCAGCAAGCCTTATAAAGTCTTCAAGCATATGTTGGTTCAGGCTGGAAGAAAATGATTTATTTTTAAAGAAAGCTTTTTGGGTGGGGGTGTATACACTTGTATGCCACCTTTTTATCCTCCAGACAGTTGAATTCCTGATAAACTGGTGTGCCCTGCTGTCTATCCAGTGACCTACCTGAGGTGGATGTGATTAAAGCTCCCAGCAGTCACTAGAGATGTTCTCAGCAGCTTCAATGATTTTTATTTAAATGAGTGTTTGTTCAAGTATTCCAATGAAGTTAATTGAGGCTGAAGGGTAGCCATTGTAGCTATTGCAAATTATAAACAACTCATTTTTTGGCCCACCGCTAGAATACTAGCCAACACCTGGCTACCGGAAGCAGGAATTTCAGAAGGATGGTACAAGGAAAATGTTTTTCCAGCCAAGATCTATAAGGCCCAAAATTCTTCAACAAAAGATGCTCCATGAACTCCTTACAGCAGGAGGGGCAGTGGTCATGATGCAGAGTCTTGGGTAAGAGGTGTCATATTTAGGAAAAATGAAGGCTTGGGATCTGTATGTAGTTATCTGCTCATAATAAGTTCCTTCTTCGATTTGTATGTGAGATTTTATGATTAAATGTTGAGGATATCCAGTATACATACATGTTACATGTTAGCTGTAAGTGCTTTCTAAGCATTCAGCTTTCAGTATAAAATCCACTCTTACATCACTTGCTATCACTTTAAAAATGCAGCAGATTCTTACATGTTCTATTCCAGTGTGCAACCACATGAAAGAAGTTGGGGGCCCAGTAACTGGAAATGTACTAGTCCTAACGCCAGACAGAATGACCACAAACAGGACAGTGTAAGGAAGAGGGAATTGTCTCCCTCATTCCATCCCCAGCGGTTGCACTGTTCCTAGGTGCAATTTTGGATTCACTCACGTGAAGAAAACTCACATAGCTACTTCTGAAGCTTTAAAAGCTGTGTTTCTCTTGGTGGTGCTTTTATTGGCTTCAAAATAGTCCACAAGCTTTCATACCTCTGACAAGCAATTCTAGAGGCATCCCACAAATGCTGTAAAATTCTGGAGCTTGCCCTGCAGACCCAAACCCATGTGGTCTGACTGAACCATACTTTACTCATTGAATCAGGAACAGACTCTTCAGCCTCTCAGCCAAACAGTGAATTCTTAATTTACTGCATCTCCTCTACTGAATTCTAATAAAACCTTTAAGAGTGGGGCTAATGGCTGTGGGGATTGGTAATGGGAATTGATAGTTTTGCCACTTCTCAGATGCTCAGCCTCAGGAGTTGTTCTGCATTTCACTACTGCCCGCAGCTCTATTTCTGCAGAATTTAAGCTTTCATTTTTTCAAAAGGACAGTATTACAAAAATTGAAGGCTTAAGGTATCTAAGATACTTATATGGTCCCCATTACAATATTATCTGGGCACCTCATAATCTTTAATGTATTTATCCTCACAACACCTCTGTAAAGTACGGAAGTTTTACAGATGTGGCACAGAGAGACAAAGGTTCAGGTTCTCAAAGGTATTTAACTCCCTAACTCTTTGTCCTGGACACTACAGTGCTAATAAGCAATGGTCACATAAACACCACCCTATTACCGGAAACCTACTGACCGCTATACTTACCTACATGCCTCCAGCTTCCATCCAGGACACATCACACGATCCATTGTCTACAGCCAAGTTCTAAGATACAACCGCATTTGCTCCAATCCCTCAGACAGAGACAAACACCTACAAGATCTCTATCAAGCATTCTTAAAACTACAATACCCACCTGCTGAAGTGAAGAAACAGATTGACAGAGCCAGAAGTCACCTACTACAGGACAGGCTCAACAAAGAAAGTAACAACACCACTAGCCATCACCTTCAGCCCCCAACTAAAACCTCTCCAGCACATCATCAAAGATACAACCGATCCTGAAGAACGATCCGTCACTCTCACAAATCTTGGGAGACAGTCTAGTCCTTCGTTACAGACAGCCCCCAAACCTGAAGCAAATACTCACCAGCAAGCACACACCACACAACAAAAACACTAACCTAGGAAACCTATCCTTGCAACAAAGCCCGGTGCCAACTCTGTCCACATATCTATTCAAGTGACACCATCATAGGACCTAATCACATCAGCTACACCATCAGGGGCTCATTCACCTACACATCTACCAATGTGATATATGCCATCATGTGCCAGCAATGCCCCTCTACCATGTACATTGGCCAAACCGGACAGTCTCTACGCAAAAGAATAAATGGACACAAATCTGACATCAGGAATCATAACATTCAAAAACCAGTAGGAGAACACTTCAGTCTTTCTGGTCACTCAGTAACAGGCCTAAAAGTGGCAATTCTTCAACAAAAAAACTTCAAAAACAGACTCCAATGAGAAACTGCTGAACTGGAATTAATTTGCAAACTGGATACCATTAAATTAGGCTTGAATAAAGACTGGGAATGGTTGGGTCATTACACAAACTGAAATCTATTTCCCCATGCTAGTTACTCACACCTTCTTGTCAACTGTTTGTAATGGGCCATCCTTATTATCACTACAAATGTTTTTTTTTCTCCAGCTGATAATAGCTCACCTTAATTGATTAGTCTCTTAGAGTTGGTATAGCAATCCCCCATCTTTTCATGTTCTCTGTATGTGTGTGTATATATTAATCATCAAATGCATAGAGTGGAACATACAGTAGGAAGATATATATATATCTATATATATCCACTCTATGCATCTGATGAAGTGGGCTTTAGCCCATGAAAGCTTATGCCCAAATAAATGTGTTAGTCTCTAAGGTGCCACAAGTACTCCTCATTCTTTTTGTCTACACAGTAATTAAAAATCTATGGCTGGCCTGGTTCCACTGATGCCAGCTTATGGGACTGTAAAATTGCTGTGTAGACATTCTGGCTCAGGTTGGATTCTGTGTAGACATTCTGGCTCTGGATTCCACGGGGGGGCAGGGAAGGTCCCTGAGCTCCAGCTCCATCCCAAGCCCTAAGGTCTACACAGCAATTTTTAGCCCTGCAGCCTCAGCCTGTGAGTCCGAGTCAGCTGACCCATGTCAGCTGCAGCTGTGCTCATGGGTGCACATAGGTTATACAAGGTTTGTATAATGTTTGGTGGTGTCCATAACAGGTTCAAGCAGAGCCATCCCATCTATAGGATGGACTGGGGCAACCGCTCCGGGCCCCGCACTTTGGGGGGCCCCCACGCTTCAGGGGGACATGGGATCCAGGGCGGCCTATGAGGTTAGTGGGGGGCCTGGCTCCGGTAGCAGCGAGCAACCCAGCCCCAGCCCACCCTGCTCTGCTCTGCTCTGCCCCGCCAGCTCCCAGCGTCACTCAGGGGAGGGGATGGAAGCCAGAAAGAGGCAGGGCGAAGGCTTGGGGGAAGGGGTGGAATAGGAGTGGTGAGGGGGCGGAGCAGGGGTGGGCTGGGACCAGGTCACTCGCTGCTGCTGGCGCCAGGACCCCCAGTACCCCACATCCCCCTGAAGCGCGGGACCACCCAAAGTGCGATAAGCCCAAACATTGATGGAGCTGGGCCCACATTCCTAAATATTGGTGGAGCATGGGCACCACGGACCCATATAACTCACCACCTATGGCTGTGCTGTGAGTCTTTTATTCCAGTGTAGATGTACATTTTGTAACTTTCCCAAGGTCACATAGAAAAGCTGGGGCACAGAAGCGAATTGAACCCAGGTCTTGTTCCCAGGTCCCTAACCACTGGATCGTAATTCCGCTCTATCCTTCCTCTAAGTAAGGCACCCAAATACTAATATAACCTGGTTTTCAGAATGCTTAGCACTTCTAGAAATCAGGCCACTTTTATGTGTGTACATAACATATGTGAAAGTTATGGTCAAAGTTCCTAGTGCTGAGAGTTTTAAAGAAAACTCTTTGTATGTGAACTGAATCAGGACTGTCTGCCTATATCTCCAGACACAGAAGTAATGGCTCTAAAAGCTTTGTGAACTGCCCCCTTCATCTCAATGGGGTGTTGACTCTGAAGCCTAATGATGATTTAATGTCAACATTATTAACTATGTTATTGATAATTTTAGCAGAAATATCTACCTAACCTGGGATTGTGGTCAGAGTATGGGGTCACAGATGGTGTCTGAGTACAGTGCCATCATCTTTTATTATCTTTCTTGCACCCTCTCTAATTTTTCAACTCATCTATTGTAACCATTTCCTCCTGCAGGGATTTGAATGGAACTTCAGTGAAGTTGCTGAAATTAGTAAAAATTGTTGAAATTGGGAGGAAAAAAATAACAGTTTCTGTGACCTGCCTGCCACAGTTCTTTAGACAGGAGCCTTTCATATCTAGGTCACCGATATGAATGCAGGCCAGGTTAGTAATGACTGAAAAGCATTACCATTTGATGGCCATTCATGGGCCATGGGAATTGCACTTGCAATCTCAGTTCATCTCTAATACACAGCTATCTACAGATATCCAGTATGAGTGATTCGCACCCTTTTTGGCTGTCTCAACACATACGCTAAGGAATTAATGGGCATGCAGAATGAAGTGCCTCTCAGCTTTAGGGGTAGTCCCTCTAGAAGAGTGCTGAAGCACATTGGTAGCACCTTGTGGGGAAGCTGTCATTGCTGTACCCATTCTGTGGGTAAATAGAGGATTCCAGTCTTGAGATCTGACAATTCTGCACTGTCTCTTTGTTCTGTTTGAACAGTCCCTGTCACAATGGCCTCTAGAAGCTACTGTAGCATAAATAAATAAATTAAATAAACTGACTTTAAATATTTTAAAAGAAAAGGGGGAAAACCTATAAGAATAGGACACTAAATGCAATGTAGAGTAAACTTAAAAAACAAACCAACCCTCTACTTGGTAGTCAGACCTTTCTATACAAAAGAGCATGTGAAATGCTAACCTTGCATTACAGTATATTGATCCTGATTTCTGATATCCTCGCTATTAAAAGACTAGCATATATGATCAGTGAATTCCTGTCACATAAACAACTCTTTCATGCCAGTATTTTGGCTTTAGCTTTGGATAAAATTTGTTGTAAGCTTCAGTTATGTTTGTTTATTTGTTTTCTATTAAAAAGTACATGAATTGGAAGGCAATTTAGATCTCAGTTCCTCCTTTTCAGCATTGTGTAAACATATGTAATTAGCCTTGTACTTATCTGCATTAGTATCATTAGAATTGAAAACCCATTTTAATCTGGATTCTGTTCTCTTCTCAATGTCAGCCTGTTTCTGGACCGGTACAGAGCTAGCCTTGTTGATGCAATAAAGAGATTACTCCAGCCCAGTGTAAGTATGTTTCTATTTTCTCCTGAACACTGGCTTCAGAATAATTAGTCTGTGCACAATGATTGAGGGAGTAATGGAATGGCAGGATTAATGTCATGTAATACTTTAATACTTATTATGTCCAACTTCAATTGAGTCTTCTAATCTATCAGATTCTTTCCTAATCATAAACTAGGAAACTTCTTATACTTGGCCTTCTGATAAGGAACACAGTGGGTAGTAAAATAAATGAAACCGCTTCAAAGATAGCATGAGATTATTTTTATCAAAGCGTTTCTTGAGTATTTTCCTTTGATAACAATGTCTTCATATTAAAGTAAAAGTACAATATTGAAAGTTTTTATGTTAGCTTCTGTCATTTATAATCCCTTCAAGAGTAACCTTTGGCACTGTGTATATATTTATTGTGAAAGAACATTTTTCTTTTCATTTCTGTTTATATTAAATGAATAAAACCCTTAAATATATCTGTAGCACACAACTTGTTTTCTTCATGAAATAAGCCATGTATTTACATATTATAAATGTTGGGAAAATTAAAGTGAAGCACTGTATGAAATGCTACACACATTTCTACATTTATTTATGTGGGTGAGGAAATTGCTCTGTATATATAAAAGCTTAGTCTACCAGGCTGTTATACTAAACTAGGAAGACCTAGAATCAAAAGGAGGAATTAATATACATATACTTAAAATAAACTTTAATCTTAAGAATTAAAAGCCCCAATTCTACAATATAAAATATATATGGTGAATGCTTTCCATAGGCATTCAAAACAGGATCTAACTGCTTGCATTTAACATGCTAATCTTCCATAAGGGAAACCTCCCATTTTAACACGAAAACCAATGCATGTGAACAAGCTTTTTCTAAACTGTATTTTAAAAACTCTATTCTGCTTATTTTTCATATTACGAACAATTTCCTCTATTAAAAAAATAGACACAGACACAAACCTGATAAGACATAAGAAAGTAAATAATTTTAGTCATGTAAGTAATCCCATTCACGTCTAAGAGTGACTGGGGTTCTATTCTTGGCTTTGTCACAGACTTCCTTAGCATCCTAGGGCAAGTCACTTGGGACTAAATCGTTGTACTCCATGTAAACCGGTGGGGCTGTGTGTCTAGGAGCAGAGAAGGAATGTGATCACTGTGAAACCATTGGATTGGCTGCAATATGAGCACGCTCTACCTAATGAGGCCAGATCTGTTGGTGGCATGGAAGGATGACCATTGTTTTGTCCTCTTCCTGCCCCTTCTGGGGAAGCTAGCATTGCTAGCCTTAGTGTCTGGTCCCTGCATGGGTGTACAAAGTAAGAGGCAGGAGCTCTTTTTTCTCTGCTGCCCCAGTTTTGTGCACCCACCTAGGTTTTGGTCACAGTGTATCCCTTAACCTCTCTCTTTGTGTCTCAGTTTCCTGTGTATAACATGGGGATAATACTACTTACCACAAAGGGATATTGTGAGGTTTAACTCATGATGGGTCCAGTTCAGCAAAGCATTTAAGCATGTACTTAACCCCATTCCTGTTCAGCAAAGCACTTACGGGAAATCTCAAATTCCATTGAGCCAATGGGACTCTTACACATGCTAAACAGGGAAGGACCGAAGCATGTGCTTACATGCTTGACTTAGTCATCATTCTAAACAACGTTATTTACATGTAAAGAAAAACAAAATGAACAATTAATTCTTTCATCACTTATAATAATTACTATTGTAGCCCTAAAATATGAGTCTAATGCACAAGCTACCATGGCATTTCACAGGTTTTCTTTAAGTTTGTTATTACCCTTTCTCTTAAGTCCCTTAAATTAGTCTGTTTCAACCAAGAAAACCACCATTTACTTATAGTTTATGTGTGGCCAAGCAGATAAAGACTCAAGCCAGAATTACATCAACATGAAAAATAAGAACCATCTTTAATAGCGTACAGGTGAACCAGCAGCACACATCAGAGATACAAGAGTTTCACGTTGTATGTTAAGCCATACATCATCACATTATTCCTTCTATAACTTTTAATAAAGGACTTCAGGGAGAATAATGGACAATAAAGCTAAAATGAAAATTGAGGTAAGCACAAAATATGGGTATCCCTGTTAAGCTGACTGAAGGGGGAATTCAGCATAAGCAATAAATCCTAATTTACCTTTTAGAAAAAGTCTTTTCCCTCCCTTTGTGAAATCCCCTGGCACTTCCTGGTTCATTAAACACATCCCAAGATCCCTCATTCTTTGATAATACTTATATTAGAAAGATTCATGGTATCAGTCATTCACAGAATGATGCATTCTGGGACAACTTTAATATTGTCGAGAAATATCAGCAGATTCCATGGGGTGGGAAGGAGAATGTTTAAAAAAAATTCCATAGTTTTGGGATGATAAAACATACTAACACAAACCATTCTGAGTTTAGCTAACTCTCACAAAAATCCTTTCCCATACTTGGATCCAGATTGTAGTCCCTTTTGTCTATTTGGAAATGAGAACTACAATGAAGAGTCATGGATAAGGCACAAGGGCACATAATAATTATACAATAAATTATTTCCTTGCTGTTGGAATTCAGTTATAAGAAGGACATTCTGTAAGACATTGTAACAGAAGGAAAACCAGAAACAAATTTGAGAAGGAGTTTGATCAGCAAATTGTGTTCCATATAGCAATGCTACATATTTTATAACCAACTTCTCATTTATAATAGAATGCTTCACAAATGGCTGTGTGACACCAATTCCTTAGCAACACGGATGTCAGGCACTGAAAGCCAAGGATGTAATGTAAACTGGCATTATTCAGTCTTAAATACTATCTTTAAACTGCAACCAACAGGTTGTCTTTCAAATTCTGATTTAGAGGGCTTGGGTATAAGTAGGGTACACCAAGAAAAGCTGCAGATTTATGGGTGCTGCAATACTGAAAAGCCAAAGAACCTGCACTGCTGCAGAATTGTTAAGAACTCAGGAATCTTGTAGAATTTATGTTATTTTACTTCAGAAACTAACCACAACTTACCGCACAATTTCAAGACCCCTGGTTATATCTAAAAACACTGTGAATGTAAATGAATGAACTCAGGGCATAATTCTTCTTTACACTAAGGCCACTTTGCACTACTCTGGCAGTGTAAAGTGGCCATAAATTACATTTACACTCACTTCAAAGCTCTTTAGCAGTGCCAGAGCAGTGTAAAGTGGCCACAGTGTGACTGAGAATTAGGATATGTCTATACTTAAAATGCTACAGTGACTGAAGTCCACCTCCCCAAAAGGTGATAGCTAGCTCAAGGGAAGAATTCTTCCATTGACCTTGCACTGTCTACACCAGGGGTTAGGTCAGCATAGTTGCATCTCTCAGGGGTGCGGATTTTTTGCACCCAAGAGATATAGCTTTGCTGATGTTAGTTTTCAGTGTAAAGTAGCCCTTAGGCTCTCAGTTTTTATGGTGGCAAATTTCTTTTGAATAGATAGGTTTTAATTTAATGCCAATAAACGGCTTTATTTTACCACTTTTTTTTTTGCTTGCATTGAAATATGTTTTTAATTTCACTGTCAGAACATTTATTTGCTTGTAAATTTCCTTAGTAACATTGCAGTTATTTAGGCTCTGATCCAGCAATGGTCTGTTCCTATGGAGCCCCAGTAAAGTCCATGGAACTCTATGTCAATGTAAGATTCTTCCTGAACAGAGCAGGCAGGCTTGGGACCTTAATAACTAGTGACAAATAAACCAGTAATTAGTTACAGGGACAGTCATCTTGAAAATCACACTTCTATCTTGTTTTTATGTACTTGCATTACAGTAACACCTAAAATCATTATAACTGAAAGAGATTAGAGAGGCGGAAGTATTTTTTCTATTTTTTCAATTTTTGACTTCTTGCATTTGCTAGCACTTTGGTCCTAATTCAGGAAACCATTTAAGCAAGTGCTTAACTTTAAACACACTTCTTGAATTGGGGCCGTTGCAGCTAACCAATTTCCCTTCTTCCCCTATATGATCAGTCAATTCCCATTGTTGTTTTTGATTAGGAATAGAAGAGAGAAAACATTTTTTTTTATATTAGCAGGACGGCTCAGGTCATTTTATCTGAAGCTACTTTTTAACCCATTTTTTAAAATTGCCGAGATTTCAAGATTGTAGTGTCCTTTTAATAGACCAAAGAACAAAGTTGTTATTTGTCTAACAAAGCAATTAACCACAATACCTACCTGTTTTGAAGGGATTATTCTAGTTATAATCCTAATCAATGATTTGTTGTAGCATTTATCAGTTAAGGACCAGATGCTCAGCTAGAGTAAATTGAGATAGACCCATTGAAATCAATTGAGCTATCCTGATTTACACCAGGGGAAGCTTTGGCCTGAAATGTCAAATGTACCATGATTTAGATAGAATGTCATTCACATTTTTGAAGTTGTAATGTATGGTACAACTTTTCAACCCAATTCGGATAGGTTTTTAATATGGTGTTCAGTTCTAGTATGTTCATTCTAATATATTTTTTCTGATTTAATTTAAAAGGGATTAGTCGACATAGAATGTGAAAGGGAATGTCTTCATAGAATGCTGAGTCTAATTTTAAACTGTACTGATAGCATTATTCTGTGAGTATTGCATTCTCATAAAAATTGCTGGAGTGTGGGCTGAGGGAAACAGTATGTTGGGGTCTGGCTGTGGCCAATCCTCCATACAAGAGGTTCTGCCTTTCTTTCCATGTGCCAGCTAGCGTGTTCTGTGGTCAGCAGGCTCAGATCCTGAGTGGAGGAAGTGCTTTGCAAACATTACCCCAATGGTGAAGGACCTCAAGAAGATAATGAGTTCCAAAGGGTGTCCCTGTCTTCTGTAACATGGAGCATTAGCAGGGTGGGGAGATCTTCAGTGGAAGACCCCCCTGAAGAGAAGACTATTTAAATGTGTGACATTGAAGAGAGTCATGTGATGCTAAAATGTTAGAAAGGTTTGGCACATTTCACTCTGATTGTGCATTTCCTTTTGTTTAATGTTTTACATCTGGGCTCATATTCTGACCTAAACTTTGCCGGAGCAATTCCACTGACTTTCTCTGCACACAGTTACACCTTATTATTAATCATGGAATAATGGAAAAAGTTTAAAAAGACTTCTTAGGTCCACTAGTCCATCTCTTTGCTGATTGAGGATTATTCCTTACAGTACATTTTCTAGTGCACTGTCAGATCTAATCTGAATTCTCTCCAGAGTTGGGGCAGTCACTCCTTAACTTGGGAGACTATTTACTGTTTTGTAGACCTCACTTTGAGGATGTTTCCTTGATATCTGACCTAACCATTCCTTTTTCTAATTTCATCCCCTTATTCCTACTTACACCTTAACATACTACGCTAAATAATTCCCTCCTTAGTATTTACACCCTTTAAATATTTGTAGACATCGTTCTTGTTCATCTTAGTTGTCACATAGCCTAGCTAACCATTTATCAGTCCCTCCAGCCGTTCCCCTCCACACCACTACACCCTCTCTTCTGAACTCCTCCAAGTTTCTGGTAATGTGGTTCCCAGAACTAAATCCAGTATTAGGGTTGCCTAGAGTTGTAGAAAGAGAGGAAGAATAGTCCAGTGGCTAGGGCACTAGCCTAGTCCATAGGAGACCTGAACTCAAGTCCCTGCTCTGCCACAGACTTCATGTGTGACTTTGGGCAGGTCACCTCGGCTCTCTGTGCTTCAGTTCGCTCCTCTGTAAAATGGGAATACCTTATGGGGTGTTAGAGGATAAATACATTATAGAGTGTGAGGTGCCACATAGGTACCTTAGCTATCTAGCTAGATAGAAACTTAGTTTCCATGATGTGTTGTCTCTGAATATGTATGTATGCACCCCAAAGTGACATGAGCCACAATACACTGCAAGCACATATCTAATTTGATGTCCACTATCACCATTAAGTATCTTTCAGTGTTACAGCTTTCCAGGATCCTTCCATTCTCTTGAATTGTTCTGACCACTTTTCCCCCAGACATACTAGCATACATTTCTCAAGCTGATTATCAATTTGTTATGTCCTGCTCATTTTTCTAACTTATCTAGATCTCCATATATTATTTCGTCTCCTTGGTGATTACTGCACCCACCTCTCAAGATAGCAGCATCTGTGAATTTCATTAACATGCTCTTTAACCTCCCATTAGTATCAATGTTCAATAAAACAGGACCTATCACTGAACCTTGTGGCACCCAACCAAATAACTTCCTTCAATTCAATACATTGTTGTTTAATGTTAACCTTTGTTTACAGTGATTCAGTCAGTTTTCATTCCATGTGACAGAATTCATATTGAGCCAATTTGAATTAATTTTGCAAGCAAGATTTCAAGAGATGCTTTAGCAAGTGCCATAGCCTCTGGACTAAAATTTAGTGTTGCTGTGGGGGCGGAGGAAGAGCGTCTAAAATCCATCACGTCAGAGTAAAGTCTTTTGTGTTCTCTTTATACAAAAAGGTGAACAAAAATGTAGTTAATGGACCTTATTGTACTGCCCAGACATGAAAAATGACCAGATCATCTTGAATGATTCAACATTCTATGCATGAACATTTTGGTTGGCAGTATTGTTGTAGCCTTGTTGGTCCAGGATATTAGAGACAAGGTGAGTGAGGTAATATTTTTAATTGGACCAAGCTTTTGAGCTTACACAGAGCTCTTCTTCAGGTCTGGGAAAGGTCCTGGGGACTAGAGATCCTTTCCCAGCCCTGAAAAACAGCTCTATGTAAGCTTGGAAGCTTGCTGCTTTCACCCACAAAAGTTGGTCCAGTTAAAGATGTTACCTCACCAATCTTGTCTCTCTGTATGAATAGTAAGCTGTGTTTGAAATGTGATTTGCAGATATTGGGCCAATTGTTGAGGTGCACAGGTGGTGTAAAGTACATATTTTTATACAAAGATTGAGTCTGATTCTCTAACTTCTGCTGGTTTTACACTGTTGTAATTCCAAAGGGGTATTCCTAATTTACCCGGATCTAAGAGAGAGGAAAATCACTCCCAGTGTTTGTATTATGCCTTGCTAAATCAAATTGATGGATTTTGCACTGTATGTATGTGATAAATGATTTTTCTGTGTTTTATTTAAATAACATAGAGTAACAGGTATTGTGTGAAAAGGATCAAACGTATTGCAATTGGCCATTTTCAAATGAAAATGTTTATTTGCAGCCTTCTATTTTGCATCCCTTTAATCACAGAAATCATGCACATTCTGAATAGTTAGTTTTATGAATACTATATAAGTGCTTTTCCCAGGGAAAAATTACTTTTTCAGCAGGAATATATTAA